>LPNX010267151.1:377021-493273 GCA_001517045.1 Pseudotsuga menziesii
TAGTCCACCCTAAATCTCAAATAAAAATGCCTATTTGTGTAAAGAGTAATATAAAAAATAACAGGTAGCTAGCTGATGAATGGATAATTGGTAGTAATGCATGTATAACTCATAGTTGATGAATGGATAAGCAACATATCATGGCAGATAACTAGAAGAATGTGAGATAAAAAGAAAAAGAATATAAAATATCAATGATAGTTAATAAATGGATAACATGAAGAATATTGGTGATAACATGTAGCTAAGCATGTATAACTCATAGTTGAACCTATTTGACTAGAAGAATATGAGAAATAATTTTTTTTCCAAACTGTCTTCCATTCCATAACTATTTCTTAACCATTTGATCTCTATCGACGTGATTCAATTGCAAACTATGTGGGTGTGCTAGTCTAAATCAAGCCCAACTATTGTTGTGCATACATTTCTTTTTTGTTATAGTTAAATACCACTCGTTAAGTCCACTAGTGTCATATCTAGATACACTTTAAAGAATATTTGGCAAAACCAAGCAAGTAATACTCTAAGTCAAGTCCAACTACCATTATGTCTACATTTCTTTTTTAAGTTAAATACCATTTATGTTTGGAAGGTAGGGTATGCATTCAATGTGTCTAGAAGGTAAAAATCGAGCCCAATTATAGTTGTGCCTACCTACATTTCTTTTTAGAGTTAGATATTTGAAAGATAGGGTATGCATTCAATGTGTTGAGAAAGTAGCAATTTAACCTAATTTTGTTGTGTTTACATTTTTTTATTGCATCGAAGAGACACATTCTACAGTTCAGTAAGGGGAGATGTGTAACTCCTTTCGTGCTCCTAGCACTGATACGTGTCTAAAAAGTAATAAAATATTATAAAAGTAACATATCCACCAAATTAGATTAAAAATATTTAGAACGGCATATATATAAAACAACACAAATTAGATAAATTAAAACCATAAATATTGTTACACAGTTCCTCAACATTTTCACTCTAAAATAGAATTTGCATTTAAAAAAATTTGATTCTTGTGAATGCTTAATAAATTCTCTTTTAAAATAAATCTATACTAGTAATTAAATATCGCTTATATTTAAAATAAAATATAATTTTTACATTAAAATAAAAGTATTGAAATATGTAGGGAAAGTTGTTACAAACCCTTTTCATTAAGTAATGAAGAGTTAAGCAGTTATTCCACGTAGAGACACCTATTTTAATAAATATATTAAAAAATACTGGTTTATGAATCAATGTGCCCAGAATTCACTTAATCAACTTCGTTATATTTATTGTGATTTTTTTAATTATTAGATGGTGAAAAGATTATAATATTTGTTTTTTAATTATTATTTGAATGTGAAAATATTATAATACTTGAATTAAGTAATTTAGTTTTTTTTTCACTTATCAACTTCGTTATATTTATGT
The DNA here is from genome assembly GCA_001517045.1 of Pseudotsuga menziesii. NCBI lineage: Eukaryota > Viridiplantae > Streptophyta > Pinopsida > Pinales > Pinaceae > Pseudotsuga > Pseudotsuga menziesii. The sequence continues at coordinate 378,441 of LPNX010267151.1, forward strand.
GATTTTTTTAAATTATTAGATGGTGAAAAGATTATAATATTTGTTTTTTTAATTATTATTTGAATGTGAAAATATTATATTACTTGAATTAAGTAAGTTAGTTAATGTAATAGGATTATATTATTATTTGTTAAATCTAAAATTAAATATGATAGGATGGCATCACTTGAACCAATTCCGATATTATCAATGCCCCATTTGTTGTTTTAAAGTTTAACAGTCTTTTCATTGATTGATATTAGGTAAATGCATGCCACTTACCTAAAATAAAAAAATATATTATAAAGTAACATCAGTTTTACAATAAAAAAATATATTATAAAGTAACATCAGTTTTTGGAAAGAAGGAAAAGAGAAAGACTTTAACATCAGTTTTTGGAAAGAAGGAAAAGAGAGAAAGTTGATATAATTTTTTTTTATTTTTTATTTATATTTTAAAGTATATGTTTGGTTTTAATTTTTGAAAGAATAGATAAAGAAATTATGTTAATGATATTCGATGATGTAATGTTTTATCACGATTTTGGTTGTAATTTTATAATGAATCACATTTATATTTTAAAGTATATATTTGGTTTTACTTTTTGAAAGAACATAAAAAGAAATTATGATAATGATATTTGATAATGTAATATTTTAAAGAATATATTTGGTTTTACTTTTTGAAAGAATAAAGAAAGAATTATGATAATGATATTTGATGATGTAATGTTTTAGTCACGATTTTGGTTTACTTAATTGGATATCTTTTTTACTTTGTATTATGGTTTAGTTGACATATTGATAGTATTCTCAATCATAGGGGCTAGGTGGGGAGGAGGTCGTCGCTGTCCCTTTAGATATTATTTGCAACCATATAAAGCCATATAGGGAGGCTCTCGCCGCTCTTCCCTGTGAAGTCCCTCCATTCATTTCCTTAGTTTCACTCGCAAAAGAAACCTCTTACTTTACGAAGTCTGCCTGATAGAAGAAAAGGAGATATATATTGAAGTTTACCAACCCCTACATGCCTCATTCCCTCTTCTTAGAATTCCATTGAAGGTGGGAGCCTTCCGCTTCCTTTACTCATAACCTAGTATTCGGCACTTAAGGGCTTTATAACTGGGATCTTCCTTTGCCAATGGTATCCTCCCTTCATTTTCTGACCTGGATCCTAGGGATTATGAAATCCCCTTAATCTCTCGAAGGTAAGAGTCTCTTCTCAGGTGGATCTGTGCTTCAGGGTAATGTGCCCTGACTGCTAAATCGGGATCTCAAGGGTAGGGTGTTTGCTCTGCTGATGTAATAAGTATGGAAACATAATGAAGCGTGGTGGTGGGTCCTTATTAGTCAATTTATCTAGGGTGGGTTACTAATCTTTTTTACTTTATATTATGGTTTAGTTGCCTTATTGACAGTATTCTCAATCATAGGCTCATTGATTGCATCAGTGTATCATTTTTTCTAAGTTTAATGAGTTTTTTTTATATTGATTTTAGGTATATGTATGTTAATCATGTAAGATAAAATAATGTTGAGCTTTTAAAATAAGAAAGTATTATTAGTTTAATATTTGATTTAATAAGGGACATTTTACTGGTTTTTTGTTTTTTTGTTTTCAGGAAGAAAAAAGCCTGTCTTTGTTATTCATAAATCTGAATCAAAGGGCATCTATCGTGCCTTCCCATTGAAGGGATACATACAAATAAAGTCTGGAAGGGTTTGTCATCTGTAACATACCATGTGTGAGTCCCAATTCATGAGAGCAAGCCCGAGGAAAGACAAACAATGCACCCTTTTAGCAGAGAATCCAAGATCAGATGGGGAGGAGATCGACTCCATAGTCCAATATCCATAGCATTCGGAGAAAACAACCGTTGTAGATCAGCTATCAAAAAGATGCCCGCTCCATACCATAAAAAAATGTGCAACATAAAAAAAGGGAAATGCCTCTCTTGCACCAAGCTCAAAAGAGATAAACTATATCATAAGAGGCCAAATGGCCATCAAAAAATTCAGAATAATAACCACAACCTGGAGCCAAAGAAAGGGCAGGTTTTGATAGACGATCTGCAAGTTGGTTGTGTTCACAAAAGATATGTCTAAAGGAAAGGACGTGGAAGCTAGAAATGAGTCTCTTAGTATCCATACACCAGTGACTAAGGGCTGGTGGGTTAAGGGTAGAAAGACCTTTTGCCCAGCTGATAATGACCTCAGAGTCACCTAAAATATTCAAATGTGGAATCCTAATCCGAAAACAAGATCTTTGCTACTCTATGACGTTAACATGAATTGCATAAAGAGAATGAATGAAGCTCACAAATCCATAAGAAGAGAACCAAACATCATAGACAATATGCACATAAAGACAACAAGTTGATAACGGAGTTCATCCAGGATGGACTACGTCTTCGGGCCTGCTTCTCAATAGGAGGGCCGATCTATAATCTCATCATGAAGGCAAAATACATGGCAATGATACAATGATACCTTGACGACAATGGTCAGGAAGAGAACCGCTGCCCAAAACACAACAAGACTGCTTCCAGCAACTCTGAAGCCTAAAGATGGTGTAAAACGAGTATAAACACTCGTACCTTCCTCCTGCAGAGCTACGCAATCTCCCTTCTCTCCTTTAGCTACAAAGTCTCCACTCCAAAAGCATGCCCTGTAAATGGAAATTAAGTGGGTTTATATAGGCTTAGCTTGCCCCACTCCACATTCTCCTCATGGTTCTTTAGTTACAACAAATTTTGCCCAAGAAGGCATATGGTTCCAACTCCCCACACTTGGTTAGGCTCTTCTTAAATTATGTAGTTGACATAGTTACAACTATGCCAACCACATTTTATATTTTTAGAATATTACAATAAAATTCTTTTCCCCCAAAACCACATGGTTCATTGAACCCACAATATGGTTTTTTTTTTTAAACAAATTTGTTATAACGTAACTTGTTTTTAGACCCAATTATAACCCATTTTATATAGTTTATAATTCAACATGTGCTGAAATAGAGTGCGGGCTCCTATGCTGGGCAGAGCTCCCGGTCACGCTCGAGGAAGAACCAAGGTCGGGGCTAAGCCCTGGCTCCTTTGGGGCTCGAAATGCCACTTTAAATAATATTATTTCCATACATTATACAAAGAACACTACCAGCGCAGTTGGTAAAGGCGTGGAGATAGGGTATGGGAGGTTAAGAGTTCGAAACCGGTGGAGCATCAACATTTTGGTGAACTTCAATCAATATTGGCCAATCCGGTGCTGCCATGTGGCAGTTCCGGATTGGTTCACCTCAACGCCCAGTCAGCTACCAACTCATTTGCCGTACTTCCAACTAAGTTACACAGTCACCTCCGTACTGACACGTGTCACATTCGGATTGGTCCTTACTGTTGACTGGATTGCCACCTCATCGTCCATACATGACACGTGTCGCATCCTGATTGGATCGTACTGCCACCTGTTTGTCTGCACAACTGCCACGTCATTCGTTCATACTGTATGGATGCCACATGTCATCTTGTTAGTGGTGCCATGTCATCATGTTAGTACAATATGGATTCCATGTGTCACCCTGTCAGTGGTGCCACGTGGCACCTCTTTTTGCCAATTTTACCTGTTGACCTCATAGAACAAAACGCGATAACTTTTTCATACAGAGTCCATTTGAGGTGAAACGAACGCTGTTGGAATCCTCTCGACGAGCTCTTTGATATGAAGCCAATTGTTTTGAGATTGGAGGACTTAAATTTTTTTTCCTTCTTGGATCCTCCTGGATCATTCCTCCCCACTGAGAAGCTTTTGGCCTCCAAAATCCTGTACTAATCAACATATAGGTGAGGGAATTGTTCCCTCACTTTCTCCTTCTCAATCCAATTGGCTTTGCTTGGATGAGTGCCTCTGATGCCCACTCGAAGATAATCAACATCACCTCTGTGAGAAGTCCTTGTCCTTTTGTCCAGGATGACATCTTCCTGTAGCTCATCCATGTACTCAGGAGCAAATTCATCAACTGATGGCAATGAGACATTCTCCCTTTCATCCATGATCATGGGAGGCTCATAGAGTTTCAAGTTCTCCACATTCACCACTGAGTATATCTGCATGTATGGCAATATCTCTAAGCGAAAGGCATTCGTCCCAATCTTCTCCAAGATGGTGAAGGGACCATATCTAATTGGCTTGAGCTTCTTGCCTTCTCCTTTCATCCTCTCCTTGATGATGTGAAGCCACACTTGATCTCCTACCTGAAACTGGTGATCAAATCTATGCTTGTCATGGCGAGCCTTGTACTAGGCTTGACTCTTCTCCAATTGCTCTTGCACTGCTTGATGTACCTCTTGAACTCTCTGAATGAACCTACGGGCTTTGTCTTCATCCTTGGAAGCGCTTGAATCAACCTCTCTCCCATAAGTAAAGTCCAATGGAGTCTTTGGCAAGTACCCAAAGCATGTCTCAAATGGCGAGCTCTGAGTGGAAGAATGCATAGCCCTGTTATAGGCATGCTACACATATTGGATCTGCTCATCCCATAACTTAGAATGCTTGTTGCAATAACCTCAAAGCAAATGAACAACTGTCCTGTTGACTACCTCTGTCTGTCCATCGGTCTGTGGATGGAAAGCGGTGCTCCTCTTCAGCTTGGTGTCCATCATACACCATAATTTTGTCCAAAACTCTCCAAGGAATCGGGAGTCCCGATCTGAGATAATGGACATAGGGAGTCCAAAGTGAACCCATACATGCTGAAAGAAAAGAGAAGCAGCCTGCTCTACAGTGACCTGCTTTTTACATGGCATAAGAATACACATCTTGCTAAACCTATCCATGACCACATACAAGTAGTCATGACCCCTCCTAGACATAGGCAAATCCCCCACAAAATCCATGGAAATGCTTTCCCAAGGATGGGAAGGAATAGGAAGTGGTGAGTACAGCCCCAATTTTCTATCAGTGGGCTTACAAGTGGAGCACATCACATGCCCCTTTACATATTTTGTTACAATGTCTTTCATGTGAGTCCAATACACAAGTCTTTGCAAATGAGCCAAAGTCTTACCTACCCCAAAATGCCCTGATACAAGAGAAGTATGAGCTTCTCATATTACATGGACTCTTTCACTGATAGGAACACATAACTTGCCCAAATGATAGAGCAACTTTCCCTACAAATAGTAGTCTTCCACCTGTGTGCCATTGGTTAGCTTCTCATAAATCTCCTTGAAATCATCATTAGTAGCATACTGCTCAATATAACTTTCATGGGATAAAGAAGCATTTTTCAAAACAATAGATGCGACAATAGGAGGTCTAGAAAGCATATCTGCCACTTTGTTACTAGTACCCTTCCTGTACTTGATCACTAGATGGAATTGTTGAAGAAATCCCATCCACCTGAAATGACAAGCTTGCTGGAGCTTAGTCTGGGACTAGAGATACTGCAAGGGTTGATGATCGGTATGGATGATCGTCTCCTTACCCATCAAGTAGTGCTTCCACTTCTTGACACTCTGAACCAAAGCATACAACTCTTTTTCATAGGTGGGGTAGTTGATCACTGCTTGAGTAAAAGTCTCTGAATGGTAGCAAATAGGCTTGCGGTGCTGCATCAATACTGCCCCCATGGCATATACACTGGCATCTGTCTCTATCTCAAATGGCTGCTGCAAATCAGGCAAGGCTAGAATTGGGGCGGTACTGATCTTTCCCTTCAATGTGTTGAAGGCTTTCTGCTGCTTACCTCCCCACTGGAAGGCTTTCTTCACACTTGTTAAGGCATGAAAAGGAGATGCTATGTATGAGAAGTTCTGAATGAACCTCCTCCAATATTTAACATCTCCTAAAAATCTTCTCACTTTAGTAGCATTAGTAGGCTTAGGCCAATTGACAATTACATCAACTTTTGAAGGATCAATTTTTAAATTTCCACCTCCTACAATATGACCCAAGTAAACTAATGAAGTTTTTCCAAATTCACAATTTGACAATTTTACATACAATTTCTCCTTTTTCAAAGTATCTAATACTTACTTTACATGCCCCACATGTGCTTCCCAAGTTTTGCTAAAGACCAAGATATCATCTAAGTATACAATGACAAAATCATCTAAGAATGGCTGGAAAACATCATTCATTACCCGCATGAAGGTTGCAGGTGCATTGCAAAGCCCAAAGGGCATCACCAACCACTCAAATAGACCTTTCTTGGTCTTTAAGGTCGTCTTCCACACATCACTTTCTGCAATTCTGATCTGGTGGTAGCCACTGCACAAATCCAACTTGGTAAAGAACACAACATCTTTCAACTGGTCGAGAAAGTCATCTATGCGAGGAAGCGGGTATCGATTCTTGATCGTGATCTTGTTAAGAGCTCGATAGTCAATGCACATCCTCCATGTGCCATATTTCTTCATCACCAACACAATCGGCGAACCACATGGAGAGGAGCTGGGTCTGATCACTCCGTGGTCCAACAAGTGTTAAACCTGCTTCTTAATATCTGCCATTTCAACTACGGACAACCTGTACATACCCACATTAGGAAGAGGGGCATCCTACTGGAGATGAATCTCATGTTGAATCTCCCTTTTGGGAGGAAAACCTGTAGGTTCCTAAAATATTTCATCATTTTTAGCCACAATATCAGTCATAGCCTTTTTATGAGAAGGATCACAACCTTTGAAAGCATCAGATGCCTCAGCATATTTTGCTCTCACAACCATGAGCATGTATCTCTTATTAGTGTTGATGAGCTGTTTCATCTATCCTGCACTAACAAGAGTGGTGTTAGCCTTCATACTATGAGCTCTCACGATGTACTCCACCCCATTTTTGGTGAGATGGTACTTGTTCTCATGACGGAAGAATACTGCTTTTTGATCATACAAGTATGGGCTTCCCAATACGATAACACAGATGTCAAGAGGAACAACATCTAAGTCCACCTCATTGATCAAATTTGAAGCAATAGAAAACCTTAACCTGCATTTCTTAGTCACCTGTAGCTTAGCATTATCACATACCCATCCAAGAGGATAAGGCTTGGGGTGAGGTTTAGTCTGTATGCCCAACTTCTTAACAACTGATTCTGAGATCAAATTTACTTGAGAACCCAGATCAAATAATGTTTCAATCTTTGTATGCTTAGACACAACTCTGATGTGAAACAACTCACTTCTTCTTTTATCATTTTCTTTAGAAACATGAGTAGAACTTGAACCAGTATGAGGATTTTTTTTACCTTGCATTCCCACGACTGTAATCCTGGTTTCGTCACCTGAGTCAGAACCCAAATCTCGTTGCGCTGTTGCAACGGTATTTTTCTTCTTTTTTCCTCCATAATGCTTTGGCCTCTGTTCAGGATGCAACTTCCAACAAATTTCTTCATCATGCCCATCAGTATCGCAATGTTTGCAATGGATCTTTCCTCCTTCCTTCTTGGCAGTAGCTGTCTTCTTACTCTTGTCTTTTTTCTTGAACTTGTGGTTGTTGTTGGGCTTGAAAGGATTCTTCTGATGGTCTTCTTGCAAATGATTCCCCCTACTCTCAAGATGAGTAGCCTGAACACTTGCTTCATCCACACTAGTAGGATTCAACAACATCAAAGTATGGTGTAGATAATGATGAAGAGCACCAATGTACTTCAAAAGAGTGTTAGGAGAATCTAAAGAAATATTCAACTCTAAAGCTTTCTTTCTAAATTCTTCAGTAAAATTTTGAACACACTGACCCTTGCCTTGTCTGAAACTTTTCCAATCCATCATAGCCTTTTGAACATAACCCAATGGATAAAATTTCTTACGTAAAGCAAAAATGAAAGCAGACCACGATGAGAGAAGATTACCCATTTGTTTGCTACCTTGCTGAAGCTTTCTTTCCCACCATACAAGTGCGGTGCCTATCAGCCGAAGTGAAGCCAACTGAATCTTCACATCTTCTTCTTTGATCTGCTGGACTCAGAAATAGACCTCAATTTGCCTTATCCAATTATTCAACTTCTTTGCATTTGCTTCCCCATTGAACATGGGCAAATCAAATTTCACATCGAGCTTCAATAAGGGCTTCTTTTGAGGCTCTTTGTGAGGAACCTTGGAATGCTGAGAATGAGATGAGGAAGAAGCACTTGAACTTGTGCTTGAAGCTGAAGGTGAAGAGGGAGGCTCACGAGGCTCTTTGCCACCTCCTCCTTGGTTAACTGAAGCGTTGCCTTCGTCCTTCACTTCTTTGTCTTCTCTTTACTTCACTACCTTTTCGTTCTTTTGCCATGCGTTCTTCATAGTCTGCAAACAACTTGTCTACCTTGTCGGCCATCATGTAGAATACCTTGTGAAAGTTTGCCTCCATCTCGATGCGGGCATCATTAGCATCCATCTTCCTCCTTCGATGTGCATGTCCGATCTCAGAATTGTAAGGCTCTAATGTACCCTCACCAGCTTGCAGTTTAGCCCTTGTGAGCATCCACATTCACAATCCAACGTCAAATAAACCTGCTCTGATACCACATGATCCGAAAACAAGATCTTTGCTACTTTGTGACGTTAACATGAATTGCATAAAGAGCATGAATGAAGCTCACAAATCCATAAGAAGAGAACCAAACAGCATATATAATATGCACATAAAGACAACAACTTGATAACGAAGTTCGTCCAGGATGGACTATGTCTCCGGGCTTGCTTCTCAATAGGAGGGCCGATCTATAATCTCAGCATGAAGGCAAAATACATGGCAATGATACAATGATACCTTGGCGACAATGGTCAGGAAGAGAACCGCTGCCCAAAACACAACAAGACTACTTCCAGCAACTCTTAAGCCTGAAGACGGTGTAAAATGAGTATAAACACTCGTACCTTCCTCCTGCAGAGCTATGCAATCTCCCTTCTCTCCTTTAGATACAAAGTCTCCACTCCAAAAGCATGCCTTGTAAATGGAAATTAAGTGGGTTTATATAGGCTTGGCTTGCCCCACTCCACATTCTCCTCATGATTCTTTAGTTAGAACAAATTTTTCCCAAGAAGGCATATGGTTCCAACTCCCCACACTTGGTTAGGCTCTTCTTAAATTATGTAGTTGACATAGTTACAACTATGCCAACCACATTTTATATTTTTAGAATATTACAATAAAATTCTTGTCCCCCAAAACCACATGGTTCATTGAACCCACAATATGGTTTTTTTGAAAAACAAATTTGTTATAATGTAACTTGTTTTTAGATCCACTTATAACCCATTTTATATAGTTTATAATTCGACATGTGCTGAAATAGAGCATGGGCTCCCGTGCTGGGTGGAGCTCCCAGTCACGCTGGAGGAAGAACCAAGGTCGAGGCTAAGCCCCGGCTCCTTTGGGGCTCGAAATGCCACTTTAAATAATATTATTTCCATACATTATACAAAGAACACTACCAGCGCAGTTGGTCAAGGTGTGGAGATAGGGTATGGGAGGTTAGGAGTTCGAAACCGACGGAGCAACAAAATTTTGGTGAACTTCAATCAATAATGGCTAATCCGGTGCTGCCACCTGGCAATTCTGGATTGGTCCACCTCAACGCCCAGTCAGCTGCCAACTCATTTTCCATACTGCCAACTAAGTTGCACAGTCACCTTCGTACTGACACGTGTTGCACTTGGATTGGTCTGTACTGCTGACTGTATTGCCACCTCATCGTCCGTACATGACACGTGTCGCATCTTGATTGGACCGTACTACCACCTATCTATCCATACAACTGCCACGTCATCCGTCTGTACTATACGGATGCCATGTGTCACCTTGTCAATGGTGCCATGTCATCATGTTTGTACAGTATGGATGCCACGTGTCATCCTGTCAGTGGTGCCACGTGGCACCTCTTTTTGTCAATTTTTCCTATTGACCTCATAAAACAGAATGTGATAACTTTCTCATACGGAGTCTGTTTGAGGTGAAATGAATGCCATTGGAATCATCTCGACGAGCCCTTCAATCTGACGCCATTTTTTATGAGATTGTAGGACTTCAAAATTTTTTCCTTCTTGGATCCTCCTGGATCAAATCCCCATGGACAGAGTAACATTCAAGTGTGCCCACAGTGCTATCAATTCAGCCTTTGTATTAGTGCATGTCCCCGCCCCCAAAGCAAATTCAAATGAATGGGACTCATTCAGGTAGAGACAGAAACCAGCCCCACCTATATACCCTTAGTAGCTGCCCCATCAAAGAAACCATATGGGGGAACAAGAACAGGATTAAGACCGATAGTTCTCAGTTTTTTTACTTTAGCAGCAGTAGGCTTGTACAACTGAGAAAGGTTTTTTTGTCTCAATAACCATCACTTTTGAAATGAACGAAAGGAAATAAAGCTAACATAAATTTCTGATTTTTGTTTTGTATTCAATCAAATTTATATTTTAATGTATATATAATTTGTTTTATTTTTTGAAAGAATAGAAAAATAAATTATGATAATAAGATTTGACGATGTAATGTTTCACTCATGACTTTGGTTTACTTAATTGAATATTCTTTTCACTTTGTATTATGGTTAGTTTTGTTGTTGACAGTACTCTCAATTGTAAGCTTATGGCTTGCATCATTTCCTTCATCATTTTTTTTGTATCTCTCCTTAGGTCCACTTGAAATGTTGATTCTTGTTTTTTAATATACAAATTTGCAGTCTCCCTAATTTGTGAATATGTTGCATAACATAGGAAGAAGTCCTGCCCAATTTATACCTCCCCATTTCCACATACTTGAGATAAGGTTTTCTTCCACGACTTAATGGATTGATCCCATCATTCTATTTCACATATCAACTTGTGTGAGTTGGTTCTTGTTGATGAAATTACTGATCATTGCTCCCCTTGTCAATATGCATGATCCTAGGACCTGTCTGTATGCCTAGAGTAACCATCCTTTCTCCTTTGATTTCAATCCTCTAGCCTTATGAACTCAAGGTGTGCTAGGGTCTTTGAGAGACCTTAGGCTTGTCTTGCCATATGGCATCCATCCTCCCTGCTCTGATCAACCTCCCCTATTTGTAGTTACTCGGTATTCTTCATCCATACTTGCTTCTTGGAATCTATCCTTTCAACATTTGCTCCTTCATCTATACTGGCTTTCCTTGATGAGTTGTATAAGAAACTTCTCAAGGTTTGTTTCTGTGTACTCCAACAATCTTGATCTTTGTTCCCAAGGCCATTGCAACTACAACACCTCATCGTATGCCAACATGCAACAGTGTGACCAACATGGTTGCATGTCCATCACCTGAATGAGCTGTTGGAACTTCCAACACTTATTTGAACAACTCATGCTCCCCCTGTGAGAATGCTCCCCTTTTTCCTTCATCACTCCCCCTTTGGCATCAATGGAAAAGGGTGTCCACTATTAATTCTTACACATTGATCTAGGAACAAATAATCAATCTCATCAAGAAATAATCAACAAATAACTCAGAAATGGTGTTAATCAGAATCGGAATTGGTTTCCTCTTTGTATATTTAATAAACAATGAATGGTTACAATAACAATGTCAAGCAATAGCTTGAATCAATGAGGAATTCAAATACCTAAGGAGGCCATTCAAAATCAATGAGTGTTACGGAGAGAAATTCCTATGGCTTGGGGTACCACAACAGGCAACTTGACTCCAGAAATCAATCTTTCCCAATATGCAATAGAAATAAAATGTCTAACACTAAAGGATCAGACCTCGTACCTTATTCCAGACGGTTGAAGTAGATCCCTGTTGAGCTTTCCAATCTTCAGCTTGAATTGCTATATTACTTCCTCAACAACAAGTAAACAATACAAGCATTCTATATATCATGGTGTTAGATCTATTCTAGCATATATAATCAATAATGTAAAAGCATTTGACATAATCCCATGGATAAAATATTCATTCAAATACACATCATTGGAAAGGAAAAGATATTTCTATTAATATAAATCAGAGATTACAATATACAACCTTTGACGACACATCTGCGAATCGGAGAAACTGAATCCCCCACTTGGGCCTCCACCACTTCAATCCTCCATCTCTTGATAGCAATCTCACAAGCAAAGGGAAAGCTTGGGAAGAACACAAAAGTGCTCCAAGGGACAAAGGGATGCAGACTCAAGCATAAGTTCCAGCAAGAATGGACTATAGTTTCGTTTCTCTCAATTCTCTCTTATGCCTTCAATGTACCAAGGGGTTCCTTATATAGCATTTCAAAGGGGTACTGAAAGGTCGAATCCGAGCGATCTCAAGGAATATGGAAGGCTAGGAGTCAAATGAGTCGGATCCATGTCAAGGAAAACTCCAAAAGGATTTGGATTATTTACACATCTCGATGTACGCGGTTATATGGCTCAAACCCATGTATGTACGCGCTTATAAGGTTAAAAGTCACGTATAGCATTTTTCATGTGTTTTTAGGGATGATCAAGGAAACATCAAAGGACAAAAAGTGGTCCATCGGGGCTAAGGAGTCTACAGCGGGATAGGGGAAGGCCATACAAAGTGTGATTCACCTAGAGTGGTGAAATACACTATAACAGATGCCCCCTAATGTATGAGATCAGAGGGGTTATACGATGGCCGGAATACATTATAAGTCCATCCCATAAGTGGAGTGATGAAGGATCCGAAATGGAAGACCAGCTACCCAATCAGCATAGTACCATAATACAACTCTGCATATAACTGCAAATACATATAGCAGTCCCGGATACATAAGAGTACAATGGCCATGAATAGGCATGATACATGATATCACATATGTAGTCATCACCATGTACAATATACATAGATCAGAATCTCCATGATGAAGATATAAAAGGACCATGATCTCCAAAATGGCTAAAGATATATAATAGATCAAGATCTCCATAGTGGCTGGAAATGTCTGACATACACTGGAATCAAGTCACGAGAGCTGAAATCTCATGAACACTGGCACGATCAAGGAGGTAGCATATAAGAGATGCCACCAATCTGGAAAGTCTTCTACATAAACCACTATGAGTACATGTCCTACTATGCGAATAGAGGTGTCGAGGTCAAACATAGTAGTCCATCGTCTGATTATCGGTCATTAATGTATACCATTAACAGATGCGAGATCACCCACCAATGATGAAAATGGGAATCAAGGTACTAGAGTGCAAACTAACAAGTGTGAATAGATGTGTTGAGGTCGAACACTTGAAAGGATCCATCGATCAGGGGACATTGATGTATTCCCAAGAAACTGTCGATGGTGAGAGAACCTGCCACTGATGACTGCAAGTCTCAAGGCACTCAAAATGACTCTAGACTCCAATCCCAGAATAAATGATCTGAAGTCGATGGGATGAAATCCGCTGGAAGGAGGGGATTAAGGCATTCCCCATCATCCAACACGAGGTACTTAGCAAGGCTGTATAATGTGGAAGGACTCGATCATAGGTGCACGAACTAGTAACTGTACCAGGAATGGACGACATGCAAAGTCAAGATAACTGAGGAATGGACGACTCAAGTTTCAACTTCCTTCAAACAAGAGCATAACGGTGTATGGTGACTAAATGAAGGCAGCATAGACTCGATATACAAACTGGGACATCTCTGTGACACAGGAGGCATCAACAGAGGCTCCATAGGGACTGGAAGCTTAACCAGTCGGTGGAGATAAACTCAGATAAACAAGTACAGCTCCTAAAGTCAAACTATAACCCAACCAATGGATGTGATATACAGCGCTCTGTTCGAAGGCGACACGACTCGAAAGCTACCAAAGATAACATCTTTCCTTGTTCGGCTTTTTCGTTTTTTGATTTTTTTGGAATTTTTCAGTTATTTGAAAAGATTGAAAAAAGAATAAACTAGCTTTATAGTTACAAACTAGGAGGATACGAGTGTCATAAGGGAAAACAAACTAGTTCCAAGCAGTGGAACATACCTATGCTCAATGCAAGGATACATGTGTAGGATATCGACTCGGGGGAAAATCCCCTCTCGGTAAAAAGGGAATCAAGCTACGAAGGATATAAAAAATGGATCTGCATGGCTAGACATGAGACAAGCTCGGGCTATATGGCTGAAACGCAATGTCAGGAGAGCCGACATAAATCTCAATAAGGTAGGCAAAGCTCATGATAATGCATTCACAACTTGACATGAGGGAGTCTTGAGGGAAATAGGCTAGCATAAGATCAAGAGGAGTATGAGGCTCTTGCGAAATGTCATGGCAGTACTATACAACGAACTCCCACACCCTAAAGGAGAAACCATCGGCATGGGCACCAAATGCAAATAAGGCGCTAACTAGGGTACCCATGTAAGGTGAAGCTCTACCACTCATATCATGCCACTTCTAAAGCAGCAAGAAGGTTCTGTGACATAATAGAGTGGGTTCGTACCTAAGGTCATGGTGATATGGTCACAAGGTCATGCAAAATACAAGCGATGGTGAAACCTAACCTATATGCTAGTTTAGACATGATACTTGAGATCGGCATGAACAGGTCAATCCAACGGCTAAACAGCACCGAAAAAGGTCTTCTACATCACCAATTATGTCAAAAACGGTCCAAAATGGTTAGAAACTATCGAAACTATAGGAAAGGGGGTAAAATTTTTCAAATATTTGAAAATTTTTCTATAAATTGTAAAAAATATAAATCATTTGAAAATTTTACCCATTTGAGCTCTGACTTTCAACTGCAAATTCCAGGAGATCCAGCTGGTGGAATTCACAACCGTTTCTTCTAGGTATTTACTCATGCTCTCCTCTTGCATTTTGATATAATTTTTAAATATTTTCATGGTTAAATGAAATGTTTAAGCCATCCCAAAGTGTGCACTACGGCCCACGCGGATATCGATGTTTTTTTCCACGTATAGGGCTGGCTATACGCAGAAAATGGCCTAAAAGCCGTGTACATACGAAGCCGTTTTCAAAACAGTCGCGTATGAGGCTGTGCATAAGGTTTTCAAGTAAACTAATGGGTAATTTTGCAATTTATTTTGCAGGATGGTGCTAGAATGGAGAGAGTGTGAGCATGGTGAAGTAGAGGAAGCAGTAAGGGCTGACTTAATGGCTCAACAAGCTCTACATGGATGCGGACTCTACAAGTTTTGGTGTCTTGGTCGTTTGAGGGCCAAACCAATACTGTTACAGATGCTAGTAGACTACTGGGATCTAGACTCAGATTCCTTTCTTATTGATGGGATGTCCCTCACTATAGAGGTGGAGGACATATACTTTATCATTGGTCTTTCTAGACGAGGGGAAGTGGTGAACCTTCGTTCCTGAGGTGGGCCAGGGGGTGGCCTGAATATCGATGAGTACATAGCCATGTACTATTTTCCAGACACTGAGAAGGTGGGGAGTCAAGTCCTTACCAATGCTATATAGGTGCTGGGCCTAAATGCCATATTACTGACGCTAGGTAGGATAGCAGGCTTAGAATCACTCCACCAGGCCTCGTGGCCCCTGATGTTCTATGCAGTTGAGTGCATGAGACCCACAGTCTATGACTGGAGTATGACACTACTGAGCAACATGAAACATCAGCTCAGTGAGTGTAAGGAAGGCAGGGTATGGAACTTCGGGTTCAGCAGTATTCTGAGCACTTTTTTCTTCGAGCGTGTTCTAGGATTGAGCCCTAGAGTGGATGTTCCTCTCCACGGGGTTCGAGATCCGGCCCAACGGTGTTGGGCAGATGCGATGCACAGACTGGGGGGTGGTAGGGTAGCCAACCCATATCCAGCTGACTTCTTTCCATGGTGGTGACGACAAATTGTTGCCATTGATGACTACCCCTATGGAGGGATAGATTTTCGGGGGGATCCAGACATGCCATTGCCACTGGGATCGACATATGGTGATATAGGTAACGAATCTCGACCCTCACTCTTTTTAAATTTTTTGAGTTATTTAATTTTTTTGTATTTTCTTGATTATATGGAAGCAAAAAACATGTTTTTGCATGACAATACATAGTGACATCTACCATTTGTGTGCAGATGTGGGACCATGACGGCCAGAGGGCTTCCCTCGTCATAGACGGAGGGGAAGAGGAGATGACATCATGGGTGTGGATGTGGAGCGAATGCTCCAGAGCATTCATACCAAGTTTGTGAGACTGACTCATAGAGTTCCCATGGCGCAAGTCGAGGACTTTCCTGAGGCTATGCAGCGGCAGGTGGTGGGTGTGCCACATGCATGGGTGCGTTTATTTCAACGGCTAGCTAGAGCCGTAGTGACGTTCCATGATCACAACCCTCTTCCTCCTCCATAGGATTAGACACCTGGGAGTGTATTCATTTTGTACTACTGTGTATTATATGATGGTGGCTTAAAAAGCCCCATTTTGTATCATGACACTATGTATTACCACATTTTTGATATATAAAGTTTTATGGTGATCAATTTATTTATTTACATGTGTAACAAGTGTGTTTGTGACTAATTTATTATGAATGAAACAAATGCCAATCTAACACGTAGTTAGCATATGAGTCAGCAACTTGATTATTATTTCTTGGAATGTGTATATATGTTATACTGTCAAATTGCCGTTCTAACAATCTCACACATAAGAACCTTCTTAATAACGTCGGATCTCTAACATGGTACAAACCATTGAGCTGTGACACTACTAACTCCGAATCAAGACGTACCTCAAGAGATAGAATTCCATGCAAAATGGCATCCCGTAGAAGCTCAATGACGACGCTATATTCAACAACATTGTTGGAAGATTGTCGTAGACATACACCTCCTGAAGACAGTACCTGACCCATAGGAGTATAAATCACCCAAGCAGCTGAGGCTGAGTTTTGAGTGTGACAGCTTGCACCATCCGCGAATCCTATGTAGGTGGAAGATTCCATTGACATCTACCAAATGAAACGGAAACTAATCACAAACTCGATCACGATAAGGAAAAGACCTAACTATGCAAAGCTGTACAATAATATACAACAAGTAGCCTTGGCTAAAGATCATGCATAGTATTTTTTAAGATAGATCCCATTTCTAGGCTCTGCCAAAGCTGTTCCTTCGTAATCGACCAACTCATAGGCACCCTTCTCTAACACACGCTTAACCATGTAAGGACCATGCCACATAGGATTAAACTTCCCTTCCCCCAAGGGTTCTTTTAGTTGATCCCACAAGAGGACCAAGTCTCATTCACTAATCACTCTTGGATGGACAGATCTATTGTACTGGACCTTAACGCAATGCTTATTAACCTCTATAGCCACCAAGGCATCTCGACGCTGCTCATCAAGTTTCTCAAGGTGAACCAAACGCTCCTCCAAAGGTGAAGTGTCTGGTAAGAGTTCCACAACTAGCTTCAACAAAGGAATTTCGCATTCAACTGGCAATATCGACTCCACTCCATGCACAAGCTGATATGGAGAAAAACCAGTGGCAGTCTTAACCGCGGTTTGATATGCCCACAAAGCAGGATATAATATAATGTGCCAATTATTCTTTCTTTGTGTGATGGTTCGTTGGAGAATGGATTTGAGTGATTTATTCACTGCCTCTACCTGTCTATTCGCTTGGGGGTAGTAAGAAGAGGAGTGCTCTTGCTTATACCCTAACTTGGATGCCAACTCTTCCATCATACGGTTCTGAAAGTGTGAGCCATGGTCAATGACAAGCTCTTTCGGAATCCCAGCCGAGTAATGATTTGGTTGAATACAAAGTGAGCGGCTGTCTCACCATCGAATTTTACTGTAGGCATAGCCTCAGCCCATTTCGTGAAGTAATCAACAACCACTATAATGTGATGGTGCCCCCCAGCCAAAGCTGGGTTGCAATCCATAAAATTGAGCCCCAACTTAGTGAAGGGACCGACGGTGATAATGGGATGTAACGGGGCAGGTTTCGAGCGCATATTACATGCAAAAACTTGGCAAGGGTGGCACCTCTTGACCGCATCAACACAATATTTAAAGATCGACGGCCAGAAATAACCCGCTCTCAAAATCTTTTGAGCTGTAGAAATCCCAGATAAATTACCACCACATGCCCCTCCGTGGCAATCATTCAGCACAATATCAGCCTCGTCATGAGTTAAACAATTTCGTAAAATGGAATCTACCCCACGGCGGTACAAATTATTGTCCACTATAAGGTAGTTCTTAGAGACGTGACGTAATTGTCATCGTTCATCTCGCGAGAGGTGAGTAGGGGTCCTTTGCATTTGCAAATATACTATGATACCCTTGTACCATGGGTCTAACATAGAGATTAAGAAGATGTGTTCATAAACAAACGTATCTTCACATACCAACTCCTCGGTCTCACTCAGAAAGTCCGATATGAGCTCTGCAAAGACTAAAGACTTCTTTGATTTTGCCGAAACAAACTCGAGATCAAATTCTTGCAGAATGACAATCCATTTATTATACTTTCCCCCAATCATCCTTTGTGTGAGGATGAACTGAAATGGATTGGCATGGGCCACAACCAAGGTCTAGCGAAGGAGAATATAATGTCTCAAATGCTGAACCGCATGTACGGTAGCTAAAGCAACCTTCTCGACATGAGAATAACGAATCTCTGCGTCAATAACGTTTCAGCTCAGATAATATATGACATGCTCTTGGAGCTCCTCATCCTCTTGAACCAAAACCATACCAATTGTCTCTAAAGACGCGGCCACATATAATAAAAAATCATGGCTATAATCCGGAGGACTAATCACTGGGGCCGATGCTAGGGCTCACTTGAGTGCATCAAAGGACTCTTGGGCTCGCTCATCCCATTAAAAGGGGGTGTCCTTCTTCAAGAGACACATAAAGCCTCTAGTCAAATTGGCAAAGTTGACAACAAATCTTCGTAAGAAGTTTGCCATGCCTTACAAACACTGAAGATGATGAATATTCTTCGGGAGAGACAACTGAAGTATTGCCTCAACCTTCAAAGGGTCGACTCTTATACCCTCCTTTGAAACGATGAATCCTAACAAATGACCTGACTTCATGCAAAAGATGCACTTATGAGGATTTAATCTAACTGAATAGTGGCGGCATATTTTGAATACCAATCTCAAGTGATAGGGATGACGCATTCTCATACGAGAATGAGCAGCGAGGTCATCCAAAAATACTTCAATAATAGACTTGAGATCGTGGAAGATCAAGGTCATTGCCCGCTGAAATGTAGCTCCGACGTTTTTAAGGCCAAAAGGGATTTTTTGATATGCAAAAATTCCCCAAGGACAAATAAATGCAGTCTTGTGTTGGTCCTCAGGTTTAATCTGTATCTGATTATACCCGAAAAAGCCGTCCATGAAGGAGAACACCTTGCTACCCACACACTCATCCAAAATCTGATTTATAAATGGCGTGGGGAAGTTATCCTTAGGATAGGCACGATTCAAATCGCGGAAATCAATGCATATGTGGATCGCTCCCTACTTCTTATCCACCAGAACGGGGTTTGAAACCCACTCTGTCAAGGGAATGGGATAGATCAAACCGTCTTTCAACAACTTCTCTATCTCTACCTTAATGGCGGGTGCTTTCCTAGGATTCATGGCGCGTAAACATTGTCAAACAGGCTTAGCGTTGGGGTAAGTATTAATCTCATGTTCGACAATTCGAGGGTCAATACTTGGCATCTCGTCATAAGACCAAGCAAAAATATCACGGAATTCCTTGAATAGCTCGGTATATTCGAGAATCTCGGCATGGGAACAATCTGCCCCAATATAGACATTCTCAATTGTGCCAGGATTGTGGGAAATGTTGATAGGAATCGTTGACGATATGTTCACCATGTTTCCATCAGCCATCGGACCAGGAGAGCTTAATGGAACCATAGGACTATCAACTTTCTGACTAAGAATCTCCCTATAATCCTCATGCTCCAAACGGTCAAGCTCTGGAAGAAAGTACGATCTATGATGAAGTTCCTCCCATGGTGGCTTAGCTCCCAACATAGCCTCGATAATCGCCTCATCTGAAGGGAAAACCGTATCAAGGTAGTCGTGGGCATGAGAAGACTGTATTGCCCATGCCGGCAGCACATAGGGGTCTTCCTCCTCCATCCGCGAAGAGGAAGAACGAGGCTCTGCAACACACTTAATATTAGCTTGATAAGCTATCATGGCTATAGGAAACGGGATGCTTGTCTCGATAGGCTCACTTGAAGTACTCAGTGAAGGAAGGATCCAAGGATCTTCCATATGGGTTGTGTGAAAAGACACCGAGGTCGCAGATGTCGAAGCCTCATCGGAAAAAGATCCTATCATGAGGATCGGTACAGGACAACTAAAGCTTCCCATAAGGGATGGATACATGCCTACACCCACACTCCCAGTTTCCAGCTGAGAATGCTCAACGATCGGGATTGAAGCTCCCGAAGACGTAGTAACAGATAGATTCTTGAATGTCATTTGATTAATCGTTACAATCTTTCCATTATGTGGAAAGCATACAACGTGAAATAGGGAAGATGCAATGGCTTTCATACTATACATCCAGTTCCTACCCAGTAGGAGATTATAGTCAAGGGGCGCATCAACCACCTCAACCTCAATCGCAATGGTCTTCCCCCCCAAATGGACTTTAAGGGAAGGAAGGATGCCGTGCGGCCTAAAAGATCTCCCATCGAAAGTAGTTAACATATTCGCTGATTTAGACAGCTCAGGAGACCTGAGACCCTTCCAACAAGCCAAAGACATCACAGAAGCAGCAGCGCCCTCGTCAATCATAGTACATTTGATGGTCATACCAAGACATTCTACGTGCACCAAAAGAGACACATAGTAGGGAAAGCGAGGCTGATGTCCTACAGTTTCAAATTTGATCATAGACGAAGAATCATCATCGCTCACACCAAGGGAAGTAAGCAACACCTTTCTTTGCGAAGGACAACTCTGAAGCATTTCCAATGCAGACATCGCACAAGGAGTATGGCCCAAATCCTCAACAACTGAATAATTCTGGGCGGATTGGGCATTTGGATTATGCCCCAAATGCTTAAGGACTCCCTTAGGAATGTGAGGCACAGCCTCAGGTTTATCCACAGGTTTCTCAATGCGAAAAGGAGTTCCTGGTGGATCAGGTTCTTTGCTTGGGCTGGGTTGTGACGAACTATAGTCTTTCGCACGAGTCACAACCTTGGCAGCACGGACCATGTTAATGCACCCACGACCACTACCCTCTGGTGGATCATCATCACTAGACTGGTAATGGGACTTCGAGTTCATATTCTGGTTATGCGGTAAAGGGTTCGTTAGCACAGCTGGGCCTTGTGCTAAGAATCTCGAAGCTTCATCAATCCGAGGGCACAAGTAATTGAGGTGATCTTCCTTACAAAGCTTGCAAGGGAATTTCACCTTATGTTTTGCTTGCTTGTCCCCCCCCAGCATTTCTACCATTCTTGTCATTATTGTTAGCATTCTCATTCTTATTCCCACCCTTTCAATTATTAATTTTACCCTTCTTTCTATTCCGTCCACGCTGCGGGTTACCCTTCTGGTCCGACGATTGCACAGAAAGTACATTCATCGTTTGGGCGGGTTCAGACAAATCCTAGCTTTTCCTGAGGCAGATTGGTTGATTGACAATTTACTAGCTTGTTTTGCAACCGAATCCGTAGGTTTCACACTTGCACAACCCACAATGCCATTGGCATGTGGTCCAGGTTTGAATTTGGGATCAAAACTAGAATGAGGAGCGTTGGGAATAATCTCATACAACAAACCAAACTGAGCATAGATCAAGTCCAGTTCCTGCGCCCTAAAGATCACTTGTTCCTCATTCTAGTCTCCAGATGTGGAAACATCCTTCGCTATATATGGCAATAACGACTTGAGGAACCACTCGAGAAGGAATTCCGGCGGTATAAAAGCTTTAATTAATCTCTTCCGTCTATGCCACTCCTGAATATGATTAGAAATATGGGTGGCTTTATCTTGCCGAAATGTCGACAAGAGTTTAGTACTGATGTCATAGCGCACTGGTATCTAGAAGTGATTAAGAAAAGTCATCGCAAGGTCATCGAACAAAGTAAAAGCGACCCTAGGTAACTCTATATACCATTTCACAGTAGGCCCTGTGAGGGTGCGTTGAAATAGTCGCAAACGGACTGAGTCCTGATGTAGTGAATTTGAAGAGCACCATAGGTGAAACGTAGTAACGTGTTCGCTCGGATCCTCTCCTGGTTTGCCTTCGAACTTAGGTATGTCCGAAGGAAGCTTGGTAGGGACAGCCGGCCAAGCCGGGTCATGAGCCACAGGATTGTTCATAAGTCTCGATAAGTCAGGAAGATTAAGCGTCGTGAGGAAAGGGAGCCTAGGATGATGAGGTCGATGGACCGCTCCCTGATTCATATAGGGTTGATGACCACCATGGCCTTGGCCATAGTGTCCTCCTCCTATCTGACCCGTATAGGGTGGCATGGAAGTACCATAGTATGGTGGACCTTGGCTAGTAGGAGCTACAAAGCCATAATTAGGAGAGTAAGCAGGTTGTTGATACCCACCTCCATAAGGTGAAGAAACCTGTCCATACTGTGTACCATGATAAGGTCCATAGTTCATCGCATGCGATGCCCCATGAGACACTCCATAGGTAGGAAGATACGCTCCTAAAGTAGGGATATAAGCCCCGGAAGTAGCAAGATAACCTCTAGAAGCATGAACATAACCTCCCGATGTAGTGGGTGGCATGTGGACTTGAGACACAACTGGTCTAGTAGCCGTAGTATAGACCTGACTCGTAGCCATATATCAGCTCGAAGGACCACATGAATAAGGTGGAGGATGTACATTTGAATAACTAGGGGTCGAGGACGAAGGAATTTGAGTAATAAGATATGTATTACCGCCTATCATCACTTGTCTCAGATATGGTATCCTAATCAGATTCCTAACCCTAGATCTAGGAGGGAGATATGATGTAGCTTCCACCACTAGGACGGAAGGTGCAATGTGACTAGTGCTCCCAAACCTCTCTACATGGTAAGGAATGAGAGTGCCCCCAGGCATAATGCTAGGCTCAAAATCGGATTCGACATGAAATGTCAAATCGTGTATAGGGAAACCAAACGTAGCATAACTACTATAGCTAGTAGTGGTGGGTTCAAAATGAGTCTCAGCATCCTCCGGCATGCCATACTAGTAACGTGTCAACGGGGAATCAGCCCTAGAGCGAGTAGGTCTATCATGTATGGCTCCTATCTCAGAAATCACAGGACCTAACTCGGCTATGTCGGGTGAAGGATCATAAGTTGGTGTAAATTCCCCATCATCTACACGAATGGGAGGAGGTGGTTTAGGAATACCTTCTGAAGAATCCCCCATGGTGTGTGAATCAATGTGTGACATAGTTCGTCAGGACTGTCTAGGTCTCTCTCCCAAAGGAGGAGGATAAGTAGAAGGCGAAAGTCCCGCTAAACAATGAGAACGGCGCGGAACCGCACTCGAATCCACAATGACTCAAAAAATAGCAAAGACTCTCTTTTTACATAAACCCTAGGCCAACTAGCGTGCATAGAGAAATCACTAAAAAAATCTAAAGCCAAATGCAAGCAAACAAGGGTTGGATAAGTGAGATCCCGAATGAAGCAGGTATGTCTCGCCTAGGAGAGGCTTGAGACTCGCATACACAACAAGTAGAGGTACGTAACCAATTATTGTGGCCCTCAGCTTCAACGCATAAAGAGACTGTGCTGTCTGACCCCAACCTGGCCAGGACACATGCAGAATAAACTCTACAAGTACCCCCTTGATATCCTAGGTAAGGCCACTAAGGTCACCTCAATATACTCAATGCTCAGGTGGATAGTCGCAGGCGGTATTGACCGTATGGGCAGGGTAGCAAAGCCCGAAACTCTCGAAAGAGCCCCCAGATACAAATACAATCTTGGAAATATCTCCAGTGCTACTCAGTTATGACTAGGGGTCATCGCAATCAATAACCACTCACATTGCCTCGTGCTTAACTCCCTTTTGAGAGGAGGATCCTGAGAACACTAGTTATACCAAGGATTTCACACACTCACCTGGACAGACACCTAGATGTTGTTGTTTAGTGATCTTGGAGAATTAACTTACAATGAACTATTCCAAGATCCTAAAACCTAATCTTGTTGGTGCACCCTAGAAAAGAAAAGAGTGTAATTCATTTTATTTAGCGTTGATTTTAGTTGGCTTTATTACTAAAAAATAGGATATGGTCGTGCAACTAGTGGTGTTATGACACAACAGGAAGTAAAATGCACACCTAACAATCAATGCAAATGCATTATGTCCATGAAAACAGGGTATGCTACTACGTGTAATGCACAATTCTTCTTCAAATGATGAATGCAAATTTTCCTATATGAAGTCCTAACTAGTACTCCAAAGCAAATCTATCTAGTGCAAATACAATGCAAAGTGCAAAATGCAATGCATGATGATAAGCAAATGTTTTTGGATTTTTTGAAAATAAAAGAGATATAAAAAACAAAAGGATGATTCTATGACCCCTAGACTCTGCAAGCACACACAAACAGCATTCCAGCAGAGCACTAAGGTAAAATAACTCTAATGCACTAATCTCAAACAAAAAATCAAAAATGCCATGACAAGAACTTTCCTAAAAAAAAATTTAGGCTAAAAAAAAATGTTTTTGGTCAGAAACAGAGGTCAAAACAGACTCATGTAGTGTCAAAGGAGACTCAACAACTAACAGAATTCACCCAGCAACCAATTATCTTCCATAAAAATCCAAACCAAAGGTATACGCGACTGTTCGCAGTAAACCTGCGTGTATATGTGGAAATCACAGAGGAAACCGCGTGTATACGCGACTGTAAATCAAAAACCCGCGTATAGGAAGAAAAGGTGCATAAAATCAAGGCAAACAGACAGGCTGAGACAAACTTCACACCAATCAGACTCTACCAGGCATACATGCCCCCAGACCCAACACAGAAACAAGAGAGAAAGAGCAATTCAAATACATTGAATGCCGAGAAAACAACCCCCAAAGGACAACTACTAGGAACTCCCCAGTGGAGCCACCAATTTTGTTATAGAGAGAAATTCCTATGGCTTGGGGTACCACAACAGATAGCTTGACTCCATAAATCAATATTTCCCAATATGCAATAGAAATAAAATGTCTAACACTAAAGGATCAGATCTCGTACCTTATTCAGGACGGTTGAAGTAGATCCCCGTTGAGCTTTCCAATCTTTAGCTTGAATTTCTATATTACTTCCTCAACAACAAGTAAACAATACAAGCATTCTATATATCATTGTGTTAGATCTATTCTAGCATATATAATCAATAATGTAAAAGAATTTGACATAATCCCATGGATAAAATATTCATTCAAATACACATCATTGGACAGGAAAAGATATTTCTATTAATAGAAATCAGAGATTACAATATACAACCTCTGACGGCATGTCTGCGAACCGGAGAAATTGAATCCCCCACTTGGGCCTCCACGACTTCAATCCTCCATCTCTTAATAGCAAGCTCACAAGCAAAGGGAAATCTTGGGAAGAACACAAAAGTGCTCCAAGGGACAAAGGGATGCAGACTCAAGCATAA
This sequence comes from Pseudotsuga menziesii, assembly GCA_001517045.1. NCBI lineage: Eukaryota > Viridiplantae > Streptophyta > Pinopsida > Pinales > Pinaceae > Pseudotsuga > Pseudotsuga menziesii. Next base: position 403,965 of record LPNX010267151.1, read on the forward strand.
GTTCCAGCAACAATGGACTATAGTTTTGTTGCTCTCAATTCTCTCTTATGCCTTCAATGTACCAAGGGGTTCCTTATATAGATTTTCAAAGGGGTACTGAAAGGTTGAATCCGAGCGATCTCAAGGAATATGGAAGGCCAGGAGTCAAATGAGTCGGATCCATGTCAAGGAAAACTCCAAAAGGATTTGGCTTATTTACACATCCCGATGTACGTGGTTATATGGCTCAAACCCATGTATGTACGCACTTATAAGGTTAAAAGTCACGCATAGCATTTTTCATGTGTTTTTAGGGATGATCAAGGAAACATCAAAGGACAAAAAGTGGTCCATCGGGGCTAAGGAGTCTATAGCGGGACAGGGGAAGGCCATACAAAGTGTGATTCACCTAGAGTGGTGAAATCCACTATAACAATGAGTGAGTCTGGCTTAACTAAATATCAGCCATTGGTTCACACTCAGTTAACCACTTGACCAAAACCCTAATTGACTCACCAAACCCTAATTGAAGCCACAGTGCAATAAATGACTGAATCTCAACTAAAGGAGATCAAACACATGTCATAGCAAGCCAACCATCAAGTGCTAGTGCTCCATGACTTCAATGAACCCCGATGAGGTTAACTGAAGCTGAACTGATCATCAGAAGTTGGTGGAGGCGCCCCTGTTGACTCCAGATCATTAAATAATAATAAATAATCATTAAATAATATATTTAATGAGAGGAGGCGCCTTAACTAACTGGTTGAACTGATTGTAACCACTAGTTAGCAATTAGGTGCATTAATATCACTTAGATCACCCCCGGAGTGCTCCAGTTAGCCTCCTTGACTGTAGGAGAAGGCTAAGTCAGCCTCCTTGACTGTAGGTAGGTGTGGGTGTGACTGGATTATGGCAATTAATGCTCTACTGATGTCAATTAATGTCAATTATACTTAGGATAGTGGTTTAACTAGGCCAATTTGACCAAAAAGAGTGTGTATGGTGGTAAATGTCTCCAACACCCCCCCTTAAGCTATACTCAGGAAGAGTTAGAAAGCATAGTTGCATAAAAATGCTAAGGCCTTGGCAACTAAGGCCAGAGGTCACCCTGTACAATGCTGAAAGTGAAACAATGCTTAAAACAAACTAAGTGAGGAAAAGAGGGAAAACCCAGTGGAAAAAACCCCCCCTCAAGCTAAACACTGAAAGTAGTCTGAATCACCCTGATGAACTCACCCCCAACAGTGAACGGAGGTAAGTGAACTTATTTTCTAAAAATCTCTTGCTGAAGATGTCTGCAATTTGCTCATCAGTCGGGCAATATTGCAGAATGATGGTCCTATCATGCACTAGCTCCTTGATGCAGTGCATGTGAATCTCTACATGCTTGGTCCTCTGCTTGGTAACTGGATTGATGGATATCTTAATAGCACTCTGGTTGTCACAAAAGAGGACAGTGGAAAAAGTACTACTAAGATCAAACTCTAAAAGAATGCCTTGCAACCAAACTGCTTGGATGCAAGCATTCACCGCTCGTTGATACTCGACCTTTGCTGAAGATAGTGCTATGCCATCCTGCTTTTTGCTTGACCAGAAAATAGGGACACCACCAAACATCAATACATATCTGGAAGTTGACTTCTGATCAATAGAATCACCCACCCAATCGGAATCTGTGTATCCAACTAGCTCTAGCTCGGAGTCTGCAGCATAGTGAATGTCGTAGGTCCTGGTTCCCTGCATGTACTCAAGGATCCTCTTGGATGCCTTCCAATGAATATCATGAGGCTGCTGCATGTATCTTGATATCGCATTCACAGCATAACAAATATCAGTCCTAGAATGTGTCAAGTACAACAAGCTACCAATCAGCCGTCGATAGATAGTGCAGTCCATGGGAGGTGTGTGTTTTCCTTCTTCAAGGATGATCCCTGAAAGGAAAGGGAATGGTGCAGGCCTACATCAGCCATGTTAAAATTGACTAAAAGGTATGAAAAGTATTTGGACTGAGTGACCATAATACCATCATAATTTTGCTCGATTTCGAGCCCCAAAAATTGTTTTAGAAGCCCCAAATCACTCATTTCAAAGGCATTGTGGAGAGCAGTTTTGATGGTTGAAATGGAGGCAACTATGCTACCTATGATCAGTAAGTCATAAAGATATAAAACAATGATAATTATATTACCATCATGCTGCTGTAAATACACATTTGGATCTGATCTACATCTCTGAAAGTTTTGCAAGAGAAGGAAGGCATCCATCTTGGAATACCACTCTGTTGGGGCTTGTTTTAACCTGTATATTGACTTCTTTAGCTTGAAAAATAAAGATGGATCAGTGATGTATCCCTAAGGATGCTTCATGTATATCTCCTCATGAATATCTCCATGCAGAAATGTTGACTTAACATCCATGTGATGCACCTCCCAGTGCTTGGATGTTGAAATAGCCAAAATAAGGCGGATGGAGTCCATTTTTGCAACAGGTGCAAAGGTCTCATGGTAGTCCACTCCTTGGACTTGAGAGAAACATTTTGATACCAGTCTTGTCTTATATTTGTAGGTGATTCCATCATCATCAAACTTTGTTTGAAACACCCACTTGCATTGAACCAATTTCCTTCCCGGAGGAAGAGAAACTAGCTCCCAAGTAGTGTTTTTCTAAAGAGAATTCATCTCTTCATCCATGGAAACTTGCCATCTCGGATAATTCCAAGCATGGTAGTAGGATTTTGGATCTAAACTAATCATCAAATAGAAATTTTCGGACAGCAAATTATCAGAACAAGAGAGCGCAATACCTGCTCTTTGGAAATTAGACCGGGTTCTCCTTGGATCATCCAGATTTCCAATGTTGTCTCCTGCGGAGGAGAGTGTCTGTTGGGCCCATGTAGGAAGATGATTTTGGACTTTAGGTTCTGATTCAGCATCTGATTATTGCTACACACTGATATCAGAAATCATAGGATCCAAATCAGGGTCATCACCCCCAATTTCATCATCCAAATATTCAGTGGAATAGGAAGAAAATTCAACAGTTTTCTCCTTCACTAGTTCCATCTCCTAAAGAGGCTCATCGAACTTGACACTTCTCTCGGTGATGATATGTTTAGTCTTGAAATCCAAAAGCTTGAATCCTTTAGATTCATTAATATACCCAATAAACAGACATTCTATTCTTTGAGGTTACAAATCCCTTCTTTTATCAAGCGGAATCCGGGCCCATGCAGTGGACCCAAACACCCGTAGGTTCGACACATCCAACTTATGTCCGAATTATGCTTCGAAAGGAGTATTTCCTTTCATATATGAGTGTGGAACCCTGTTCTAAATGTATGCTACAGAATGCATGGCTTCAGCCCACAAATTTGTAGCAAGCTTATTTGACTCCAATATACAGGTGGTCATCTCCTTGAGAGACCGGTTCTTCCTTTTCGCTACTCCGTTCTGCTAGGGAGTGTAGGGAATTGAATGCTGGACCTAAATAACACTTTTGGAGCATATGTAAAGTAGCTCATTACTAACATATTCCCCTCCATTATCAGATCTCAAGATCTTGATCTAAATCCCAGAGGCATTTTCGATCAAGGCCGTCAATTCAGAAAAATTTTCACATACTTTTGATTTCTTTTTGAAAAAGAAAACCCATGTATACCTTGAAAAATCATCAATAAAAGTAAGGAGGTACCTTGATCTATTTATGTATGTGACAGGAATCGAACCGCTGATATCATAATGTATCAGCCCCAATATGCTTGTAGCTCGGTTTTCCTTCCCCCGATTGAACTTGTGCTCAGGATGTTTTCCAATCACACATCCCTTGCAGACTCCCATGGTTGCCTTGATGACCAGGAGGCCTTCAACCATGGAATTTTTCTGTAATTGCTGCAAATATTTGAAATTAAGATGGCCAAACCTCTCATTCCATAGCCTAATAAACTCATTTCCATGAGTTAGCAGAGAAGTGGGCTTTGCATCTGCAACAAAGTGAGAGAACTCATAGGCTTTTGCATGATGATTTTCAAGGCCTTTTGCAATGAGTTTCCCGGATGTAATTTCTGTTATCTCAACATCATTTGGGATGAAAGAAACTCTCTTAGGAATTCTTGTGTGTGTCATCTGATAGACACTAAGGAGATTTGCTACTAGAGATGGTACATACAAAACATTAGAGAAAAAACCATTTTCAAGATCTATAGTACCTTGTCCTTCAGAAATGATGGTGGAGTCATCTCCCATGTGGATGGGGATGGATTTGTCGGTCTCCAAGGAGGAAAAGGAGTCTTTTTCAGACATCATGTGATTCAAATATTCAGAGTCAATCAATAATTCTTTGGACTTCGAAGTGCTTGCCATGAGGGCATGACCTTTCTCATGCTGTGGTTCCCGATCTTGGTGATCTCTCCTCCGAAATCTCTCTGGAAGATTGATGTGATTCCTCTCAAGGAGAGAGGTTGCTTCATCCATATTTTTCTTCATGCAGGAATGTCAGGGTGAAAACCCTTCTCGCAGTAAGAACACTTGAATTTTTCTTTCCCATTGTGCCCTTTTCCTTTGTTATTCCTTGAGCCAGAAGATTCATCATGCTGCTGGTTTTCAACTCTAGGCTTGGGAGCATCAAATTTAGTTTTCTGATTTTTCTACTGCTTTCCTTTACACTTCAGATCTTTGGGCCCTAAGACATGGAGGGCTTGATCAAGGGAAGATCAGATGATACCCATCTAGACAAGATTGTCATGTTCATTAGTTAGGGACTCAATGAAGGCATTGAGTGTAGACATATTCCATCCAGGGGTTGTGAGCTTCCCCGCACGGAATGTAGAAACAAAAACTGGATAATCAGCCCCAACTTTGGAGAGAATGGCAAGGATGAGCTGATCATTTTCCTTCTCCACATTACATTGCTTCAAGAGTAAAACAATATGCTTGAACTTTGTAAAGAAATCATTCAGAGTCTCGAAATTGGAAGGTTGGAGAGACATGAGTTCATTTTCAAACTGGTAAATCCTCAAGTGATCATGCTTTCTGTATAGAGATTCCAATTTGTCCCATATTTCTTTTGGTGTCTTCAAATCCATAAAATGGAAGAGAAGGTCTCGGGAAATAGAGAGGCACAAGAAACTGAAGGCTTCATCCTTCTTGTTCAAGAATCTTGCTTTTTCTACAGTGGATCTAGGCTCAACTTCAGTGTCCATGGTGACTCTAAAAAGTCCTTTGGAGTGCAACTGAATCTCCATATAACTTTTCCATGAGTGGAAATTGTATGGAGTCAAGAGATCTGCTAAGGAGGCCATCTGGATGTGCTATAGCGAATGCTTTACTTATAGAAACCTGAAAATCAAAATAGAAAGGGAAAAATAAGGTCGGACAACCTACACATTCTAGGCTTTCATCACACCCAGCATAGTCAATCAAGCAAGCTTGATCAATAAGTTCTTTACTTGGGATATTGAGTGGTAAGCCTTGGCTTCTGGTGTAGTGCTGGAATGTTGAGCTATTGCTCACTTTTCATGGAGAAATATGTCAAAAAGCTTGTTTTTGAGAGATAGATCTTCGTCCTGCCATATGCTTTGATACCATATTAATTCTTGCACATTGATCTAGGAACAAATAATCAATCTCATCAAGAAATAGTCAAGAAATAACTCAGAAATGGTGTTAATCGAAACTGGAATTGGTTTCCTCTCTGTATATTTAATAAACAATGAATGGTTACAATAACAATGTCAAGCAATAGCTTGAATCAATGAGGAATTAAAATAACTAAGGAGGCCATTCGAAATCAATGAGTGATTCTAGATTAGCTGACTTTTAGCTATTGGTTCACACTCAGTTAACCACTTGACCAAAACCCTAATTGACTCACCAAACCCTAACTGAAGTTGGAGTGCAATAAATGACTGAATCTCAACTGAAGGAGATCAAACACATGTCATAGCAAGCCAACCATCAAGTGCTAGTGCTCCACGAATTCAATGAACCTCGACGAGGTTAACTGAAGGTAAACTGATCATCAGAAGTTGGTGGAGGCGCCCCTGTTGACTCCAGATCATTAAATAATAATAAAGAATCATTAACCTTAACTGACTGGTTTAACTGATTGTAACCACCAGTTAGCAATTAGGTGCATTAATATCACCCCCGGAGTGCTCCAGTTAGCCTCCTTGATTGTAGGAGAAGGCTAAGTTAGCCTCCTTGACTGTAGGTAGGCATGGGTGTGACTAGATGATGGAAATTAATGCTCCACTGATGTTAATTAATGTCAATTATACTTAGGATAGTGGTTTAACAAGGTCAATTTGACCAAAATGAGTGTGTATGGTGGTAAATGTCTCCAACACATATGTGCATATGAAATTATTTATCATTGCTCCCTCTTCCAATATGCACGATCCTAGGACTTGTAGTTATATAATTTGTTTTACTTTTTGAAAGAATAGAAAACTAAATTATGATTGTTGTGAGGAATTTCACACCTTCTGCAAACAGAAGTTGTTCCTCTGGTCTTAATGGTTCAGATCCAGAACAAATAAGTTACAACAAGACTGATAGACTTCTCCTAGAAACTACAGACACCCAGAATACGATATTTAGAGATTGATGTGGTCCTTCACCTATGGAAAAATATCTCCAAGAAGATACCTACAAAAACACATCAAAAGCAAAAGATCAAAAGTAGCAAAGTATTATCTATAGATCTATATTGGTGACCAAGGAATCCAATAATAAACATGCAAGATTATACATGACAAGTTATATGGGAAGAAAACCAACTTTGCATTGATAAATAATGAAAGATTTTGTAACCTATGCCTTAGTGTTGATGCACTCCTCCATAAAACTGATGTCTTATCCTTGATAGATCCAACTTGCTCTTCTATGCTCACTCTTGATGGATTAGGCTAGAATGTCAAAATGGCAGCATGAATTTTCTCTCTCCTCAACCATGGGGTATGAGCCTGTTTATATAGGCCTCAAATGGATAGGGATGGTTGAGATTTTGGTGGGTGAGGTGGACATGAGATCCCCAAAGCATGGATCTCGAGCTCAACTGACCCAGGTGAATAGGGATAAGGCCTGCCACAAATATTTTGACCTAGAAGGTTCGTGAGGCTTCTCTTTTTCACTTTTTACCAAGGGCATCGCTCTTGATCCTTGATGACAGAGCAATGCTAGGCAGAACCGCTCTTTAAACAAAGATAAAAGGCATTGCCACCACCTGTCTTCAACACAACTCAAGCGGTGCTGAAGATTCAAGAAGATATCTCTCTTAAGCTTAAGGGTAGAAGCGGTGCTAGGTTTTTATATGCAAATTTGACATTTGGATAAAGGTTTTCACTTCAATATTTTGGAATGAGGGAAAAAATGGATGTTTAGGATCTTATCACATGTTGATGATGAGATTTGGGTGTAACAGAATGCCCCCCAAATCATGAGGCTAGAGGGATATGATAGGCGAGAGATTTGATAGAGCAAGTTATCACTTCGAGGCAAGAATTAACTTGATCGGAGATCAAAATCAATCAGGCATTTGTAATACATCAATACTTTTTACTCATGAGAAAATGTATCTTCACCATGGCTGTAGACCAATACAAGGAAGATCCATGGGAGAAAATAACGAACATGGCTACTAGAATACAGCGTAGATCCATGTGATAAATGACTCAAACTTGGACATAGCTACTAGACATACAATGTAGATCTATGTCATAGAGACACAAATTTGAGCATATCCATGACCATACAAATGTGGATCCATGCTGGTACTTCATACAATATACTCCATCGTAACTTGGGGAGAAATTTATGAGTGCTTTCAAACAAATACCCTGGGTATTCGTCTCATCTTCCACAAAGTATGATTCTATCCAAGTGATTACAATGATCTAAAGTCAAAAATGGTACAAACCACTTGATTACCGGTCAATGATGTGAACCGTTAACAAGTGTGAGGGAGATCACCATTGATGTAATTGATTCCCAAGGTACCCTAGTACAATCTACTGAGTGTGAATAGATGTTTTGATGTCGAACACCCAGTGGAATATTTCAATCAAAGGTCAATGACGTGAACCTATGTTGAGAGCAAGAGAATCTATCAATGAGGCATATAGATATCAAGGTACTAAACTTGTTTCTAAGACTATTTCCCAGATGATGAGTTGATGTCGACAGGAATAGTCTCGTCGAAGGAGGGCCATGATGAATCCCACATCGATGACACTAAACTTGAAACAAAGTTCTAGAATGTCGTAGATAATGTAACCATAGGACTGACTCAAAATTACTGACACAAAAGGTTGTTTTAATTACAGAGGTAAAATTTTTACTTCCTTTGAACATCGAGTGGCATGACAAAAGACTTGGTAGCATGACTAGACCACACGGACATACAATACGACAGTGGACGATGCATTCTTTTGAAAGGCTCAAAGCAGTGACATGACTCATGAAAGTGGATCGACTTGTAAGTCAGCTGAATACCCAACTAACTGAATGATATGTAGACAAGTGCCATGTTCAAAGGTGACAAACAACTGCCATTTATTTGCAAAATGATTCCCTTCCCTTAATTTCCCCATCATGATTGATGAGTGCCTCTTTTTTTTTACGAGTCCAAAGAGGGTAACAAAGACTCGTTGTAGCTCATTCAAAGACAAGTCCATTCTCATATATTTCATGAACCTGAGAAAGGAGGGGTTCGTGGGCCTGAACGGGTCTCTTGATGTTTAGTTTAACGAGTCCAATGAAAGCAAACTCGGTATCGTTCATGTGTAGAGAGTCTGAACGAAGACGAAATAAAACTCCAAAGGGTCCCTTTTCATATGATTTAGTCTCTAGATCCCGAAAAATTATAAAATAATACCCAAGAGAACTCTTCCAGTCATGATTGGCTAGAGTGATCCTTTTTCGTAAATAGTCTATTCGAATCGAAAAAGATATAACCTACCATCATAGAGATGACTCTTCAAATACTTTTACGAGTATGAAGACGACAAGTACTCAACAATCTTTTCATATTTAGGGATTCCAAAAAGAGTTTAAAGCAGACTCTATTGGGTTCCTTTTTCATGACGGGAAGGTTTTACGAGCCTGAAAAGGATTGGAAAAAGACTCGGAACTTTGATACCGAGTTCTAGGAGCGTGACCAAAGTGTCGAAATAAACGCTCGGGGAATTTTTCCATTTTCTGGAAGAGCAAAAAAGTCAAAAACAAACTCCTCCATAGACATTACTGTTTATCTTTTCATCCTTGCAAGACCTAAACAGTCCATTAGTCCCCTAAACATTCAAATAAATGACTTTATAAACCATATTGAAGGGTGTTTTCACATCACAATGATTTAAAAATATTAATAATAATGTAAAAAACCTAAAAATATATATTTAAAAGCCAATTGAATAGTAAAAACAAGTCATTTTACTATTTACCAATTTGTGAGAGCATTTGGGAGACTTTTGGAGCTAGATCTTGAACCGGAGATTACAAGAGCATCCACCGTCCATTTTAAGTATCGTCAGAGCTAGGTAGATGCTAGAACCTTTCTCTTTCAATTTATACTTTCCATTTTTTCTTTGGCTAGGATTTCAGGGGTCTTTGATAAAGCTCTAAACCCAAATTACGGGCACCACTCATGCTCCTTGCGGGACAGGAAGTAACCAATAAAAACCTCTCCTTTTCAATTTCACTCAGGCGGTGCCACCGCTCTGTGTACACGGAGGAAAGGCGGTGTCAGTCGTGAGGTTGGAAAACTAAGTGGGAAATCCAAAAGAAAATGTCTTTGATGATTTTAATGATTGAATATGGTTTTGAATATAGCTCATTTGTTTTTTTTGGCAGGTTTTATCTGGTAAAAAATGGCTATATGGAAAGAATGGAAACATGACAATGATGATGCCCTGGCAGAGGGAAATGCGGGGTGCATTGCTTCTTTGAGAGGTTGTGGCCTCTTGAATTTTTTTCGCACTCCAAGTATGATATCCCATGAGCTCCTGTTAGAGCATATCCTCCACATGTGGAACCCTGAACAGTAGTATTTTGAGGTTGGAGCTCATATACTAACCATAGAGGTAGAGGACATCTACTTTCTGACATGATTTTCTAGACGAGGTGCTCAAGTTTCATTGAATGGTTTCCAAGGAGGGGATGTGACCACCAAGCAGCTAATAAACTGTTAATGTGTGCCTGGTACTAGGATGTCAGGGAATAAGATCCCCATAAAGGTAGTGGAAAATGATGCATTGCGCACTATTATTTTCACTATGTAGAGGCTGGAAGGAAGCCAAGGGCCTCACCAGGCATCGAGAGCGCATTTATTGTATTCCATTGAGGCTATGGCACCCACTGTATTTAACTAGGAAGAGGCACTACTTATGGTACTCAAGGATCAACTTACTAAATGTCGGCAAGAGGAGCTGAAACAGTTTGGCTATGGATCCATTTTAGCTTGTTTCTTTTTCGAGCGGGTGGCCCACATGAGGCCCCAAGTGATCTTTACAAAGCAGAGGCCCAGAGACCCCCGTATGTTGAGGTGGGTAGAGCTTATGGCTCGTAAGGGCGATGGTAGAGCCAAAGTGAAGTATGATGCTAGATTTTTTCGCTGGTTATAAGACCAGATCCTTATGATTGAGGATTACACATATGCAGGTATTGACTTCAGGGGTGACCCTGACCTACCACTTCCACTTGGTGCACAGTGGGGAGACATCGGTAATAAACAAGACTCTAAAATGTTGATTATGTTTTTGCATTTTCATTTTTTTATGTTTTTTATGAGCAGTAACAAGAACTAAATTTTGTCATACAGATGTTGGTGCCGCACGACCAGGGGGATCATCCCCAATGGACAGGAGAGTGGGAGCTCGGTTTGTTCACCGAGGTGATGACCAGCTGGGAGAGTTAGAGGAGAACTTGGAGAGGTTAACCTTGGACATACCAAACGCAGATATTGATGACCTCCCAATGAGGTACCAGAGGAATAGTGCAGGAGTGCTGGGCCATTTCAGCCGACTGCTACGTAGAGTAGTACGCGTTGTCATGTGTTACCATGACCATCACTAGATGATGGTCTGCATGACGTATTACTGAAAGTTGAGACAACTTTAGGATTTTGTATGTTGTTGTATTTTCCTGAAAGATACTGTGCTTTAGATGAGGTCTCATGACCATTTTTTGTAATATATATATATACAGACTCTATTACTAGTGTTTATACGTCTCAAATGCAAATGTATTTACACGAGTTTATTTGTTATCTACTCTTTATTTACAATATGATGAACCATGTTTTATTTTAAAGTTATGTATGAGCAATATACCAGTCTAAGATATAGTTTGCTAACGAATCAACAACTCCATTGTCTGCCCTAGGGATATTCCTGTAAGTAATGACCTCAAATGATATTTTCGGTAGACGTACTCTCCAGAAGAGACAGAGAAGTATGGGATTTCTATTGGAATAGAAATGGTTTGGATGACAAACCACTAACTGAGAGTCCATGAATACTACCAAATTGTGAATGTCCCGAGATGCAGCTTCAGTTAGTAGACCTATTACTACCTGATACTCGATGATGTTGTTGGTAGCTGGACCAATACAAACCGCTCCTGAACTGACTAGATCGTGTGTAGGGGAATATAGAACCCAAGTAGCTAAAGCAAGGTTCACATTATGACGTCAAGCACCATCAGTGAAGCCATAAAAGGCCATCCAATCTGTAGAACCAAAACATTGTATAAATAGTTTGGACACTAAACTCAAAACCATATTGAAAATACTAAAACAAACTGAAAGAAAAAATTGTACATATATACAAGGTACCATACATGAGTGATCTAAGCATAGTACCTCTTCAGGTACAACCCATTGCGAGGTCGCCCGAAGGGGATTCCGTCATAATCTACAAGCTCATAGGCCCCTTTCTCTAAGAATTTGGAAATGATAAAAGGACCATATCAGATTGATTCAAACTTTCCTTTTCCTAGTTTATGATGTTTCTGATCGTAGATTAGAACTAAATCACCTTCATTGAAAACATAAGGTTGGACAGATTTATCATACTGCGCCTTGATGCATTTCTTATGTTCCTAATTGACTAATGCAACATCTCATCTAGTTTTGTCAAGATTGTTTAGGTAGAAAAATATTTCTTCCTTGATGGAAGTATTGGGGAGAAGTTCAACGACAAGTTTCAAAGACGGGATCTGGCATTAAATAGGTAGGACAAATTCTAGTCTGTAAACTAACTGGAAAGGTGTAAAACCCGTCACTGTTTTCATTGAAGTCCTATAAGCCCAAAGAGCAGAAAAGAGAGTTTGGTGCCAGTTGGATTTATGATCTCCACCCATCCGACGAAGTATAGTTTTTAAGACTTTGTTAATGGCGTCGACCTGACCATTAGCTACAAATAATAGGGATTTGAGTTTTCATAGAGAAAACCAAGCTTGGCACTTAACTATGCCATCATCTGATTCTGGAAATGTGATCTGTGATGAGTGACTATGGACCGTGGAACTCCAAACCTAGTTATTACGTGATTAAATAAAAAGAGGGTAGCAGTCTTACCATCCTCTACATATGTAGGCATAGCCTCAACCCATTTAGTGAAATAATCCACATCTACTATGATGTAACCATGCTCCCTGACTGAGGTAGGATTACAATGCATAAAATCTATCCCCCATTTAGCGAAAGGGCCAACGACAATGACAGGGTGTAGCAGAGTAGGGTGGGTGCGCTTTTTCAGATATAAATGTTGGCAGGGTGGGAATTTCTTAACAACCTCATGACAATCTTTGAATATTGAGGGCCAGAAATAGTCAGCGTGAAGGATTTTATGGGTTGAATCCATCCCATAAAGATGACTGCCACATGCTCCAGAGTGGTATTCATTGAGAACCTGTTCAACCTCTTCATGGGTGAGGCATCATCAGAATCAATACCAAGCCTACACAATGTATCATTCAGGATAAGGTAGTATTTCGCGTGGTGATGGAGGCGATGATGATCGTCACGAGACAAATCGGGCTGAAATATTTTTGTCTGGAGATAAATGATTAAATATCCATATCACGGGTCGGTCGTGCTTATTAGGAACAAAAAATTCATCCGGGAATGAATCATTGGGCTTAGAATCCATCAGAGTAGAGGGAAGGTCACACATCAGCTCTGCAAAGACCAATTATTTTCTTTGAAGTAGCTTTGGCAAAGTCAAGGTCAAACTCCTACAGGATAACAATCCAACAAGAGTATTTTCCCCCTAGCACGTGACGAGTCAGGATGTAGTACATAAGGTTCTGGTCTACAAATACCGTGGTAGTGCAAAGAAAAATGTAATGAAAAAATTTTTGGACAGCAATGACCATATCCAATGCTAATTTCTCCACCTGCGAGTATCAAGTTTCAGAATCGAGAAGATTCTTACTTGCATAGTATATCACATGTTCTTGGTCGTTCTGATCTTCTTGGGATAGAACCATTCCGATGGTAGTAGTAGAGGTGGTGACATATAAGAGAAAATATTTTGAATAATATGGGGATGTATCATGGGTGAATGATTTAGAGCATGCTTAATATTATCAAAGGATCACTGGGCCTGGTCATCTCAGAAGAATGGAGTGTCCTTCTTGAGGAGATGCATATAACCGTGCATTTTCTTAGCAAAGTTACAAACAAAATGACGAAGAAAGTTTTCCTTCCCTTGCAAACTTTGGATCTCAAGGATGTTGGTTGGGGTAGGTAGGGAGAGTATAGCAACAATATTCAATGGATCAATCTGGATGCCATCCTTTGAAACCACAAAGCCTAAGAGACATCCTGTCTCAACAGAAAAAAAAAATTTGTGTGGGCTCAACCATATTTTGTAATGGAGACATCTCAGGAAAATTTCTCTAATATGTTTAGGATGGTCTTCCCGTTTCTATGAATGCATTTGGAGATCATCAAGGTACGACCCCATGATCTTCTTAATGTCATGAAACGCATAGGACATAGCACACTAGAATGTGGCTCTAGAATTCTTAAGGCCAAAGGGTAACTTCTTATAGGTGAAGGTTCCCCATGGGCATACAAATTCCATCTTGTGCTAATTGACGGGCAATATCTCAATCTGTTTATAGCCAGAAAATCCATCCATGAATGAGAAGATGACACTTCCGGCACAGTTAACATAATCTGATTGATGTGCAAAGTTGGAAAATTGTCCTTAGGACAAGCTTTGTTCAGGTCTTTGAAATCAATATAGACTCTAATGGTTCCCTACTTTTTGTTCACAGGAACGATGTTAGATACCCATTCCATCAGGGGTATAGGATAGATGAATCCTACCTTCAAATTTTTTTCGACTTCGGCTTTGATATCCACTGCCTTCCGCAGATGGACCTGACGCAATTGTTTCCTGACTGGTCTGGCTGTGGGATAGGTTTTGATTTCATGGACCACTATATATGCGTCTATCCCAGGAATTTCTTTTGAATACCAGGAAAAAATATCTCGAAACTCCTTAAAAAGTTCTCTATATTCTTCATTTTCGTCTATTGAACAATTTTTCGCAACGTGAACATGTTCAATAGTTCTAGGCTTGACTGATATGTCGATTGGAGTTGTTTTAGTGATGTTGCATAGATTTCCTTCAGAATCAGAATCTTGCAACAACAAGGGTGTTTGCAGAATGTCGACAATATCAGTACCCAAGAGAGATACAAAATCATTATCTGTCGAATTGGTGTTGGGAAGGAACGAGGATCTGTTATGATGATCCTCCCATACTAATTCATTCATACTCATAATCTCCATGATAGTTTCATCTAACGAAATTTTTTGGGAGAGGTAATCTAGAGTAGGAAGAGAGGGTTCTGACCAATAGGGTAGGTGGTAAGGATACGAAGCCACAAGATGAAAATCATTTGTATGATCATCGAAAATGGATTGGATAGCATCATAAACAAATTCATGCAGGTTGTGGCAGGATGAATCAACAACTTACTTACCATTGGGATCATAGCCAAACGAGGAGATCATATTGATAGTTTCCATCTCTGTACTAGAAGGAGCTGATGGGAATACACCCATAAGGGCAGAGTCTTTCAGCATACCTACCCCAATCAACTGATAAGGAGGAGGGGACTAACCTAGCATAGGGATGTTATTTTCCGTAGGGATAGTAAAATTCGGCATACAAAAATAAAGTTGATCAATTTTCACAATCTTTCCCAAATGTGGACACTGGAGCATTCCAAATACCGTCGAAGCGGCAACAGTCATAGAATAAAACCAATTTATTCCTAGGAGAAGATTGTAGTCTAATGGGGCATCCACTACTTCCACTTAGATGGAAACAGTTCCCCACCCAGCTCAACTAAAAGTGTTGGCATGAGACCATAGGGCTGGAAACCTTTGCCGTCAAAGGCTCTTAAGGTCATCAGTGATTTTGCAAGCTCGAGAGAGCCAATGGATTTCCAACAGGATAGAGACAAAACTGAGGTTGACGCACCTTCATCTAGAATAGTCCTAAAGATATTTTTGCCAACTACTTTTGTTATGATCTGGAAAGCAAGTTGGTGAGGTAGTATAGATTTGTGGTTCTTTGGGTTAAAATGGATCAAATTTGTATTATCCGGGTCTAAGGCTCCTAAGGTATTTAACAAGTTTTTGCATTGTGTAGGACAAATTTTGAGTACTTCTAAGGTATACATTGAACATAGTGCCTGAGCAAGGTCTTCAACAACATTATAGAACTATGCAGCTCGAGCATTGGGATGATTGTGTACTTTGAATAGAATTCACCTTGACGAAAAATTTAGGATTAGAAGGAGCAGTAGTAGAAGCACTGGGTTGTTTGGTAGATTTCACCGTTGACGGGGTTTTGATTGAATCGACAACCCCATCGACTGGAGTTTTTGCAGGTGGCTTAGTCGGGTCCGTGCAGGGATGAGGAGCTTGAGGAATAAGGCCATACAAAGTTCTGTATTGGGAATACACCAAGTCTAGATACTGAGCGTGTCTGATAGCCTGCTCTTTAGTGACAGCACCACCCATGGCCACATCTTGGGCAATGGGTGGAAACAAAGACTTTGTAAACCAATCAGCTAAGAGTTGGTCCAGGATAGGGGCTTTAATGAGCTGTCTCTGCCTTCTCCACTCATGGATATGATATGATATGTGTGTGGAGGTGTTTTGATGCAGAGAGGTCAAAAGGTATGTACCTGTTTCATAATGAATGGGTAGTTGAAAGTGTGTGAGGAAGACAGTTGCCAATGCACTAAAATCCACAATCGAGTGTCGTGGAAGTTCAATATACCACTTCACAGCCGTACCAGTCAAAGTGTGCTGGAAGAGTCATAATCGAATAGAATCATCCATTAAGGAGTTTGACGAAAACCATAGATGGAAATTCATAATGTGATTTTTGGGATCATCTCCCTGCTTACCATCAAATTTTGGAATGTCCGATGGAAACTTTACTGGAATAGTAGGCCATGGAGGGTTGTGTTGAATGGGGTCATTAATCAACTTGGACAAATCAGGTAAGTACAAAGTTTCTAGGAAAGGTAACTAACGATTGGGTTCCACATACTGGTAATATTGATACGGCATGTAACCACCAGTACGACCATAGGTTGACTAATGTACAGGTTGTTGAAATGTCTGATGAGATGATGTACTTCCTGAATATTGACCTCCAGATTTAGGGCCTCCAGAGCCACTAGGACGATTAGGAGAAGGTCCACTAGGACCTTCGGGACCATTAAGACCACCAGGAGGAGGGCCACCAGAACCCCCAGGACCACCAGGACCACCAGGAGGAGGGCCACCAGAACCACCATGACCACTAGGAGGAGGAACACCAGAACCACCAGGACCACCAGGAGGAGGACCACTGGAGCCTCTAGGACCACTAGGAGGAGGACCTCTAAGATCCCCAAGACCACTAGGAGGAGGACCACCAGGACCCCCGGTACCACTAGGAGGAGGACCTCCATAAGGTGGTCCTTTAGCACCTCCAGTAGTATGAATAGGTATTCCTCCCATCGCTAGCATGTAAGACCAGTTGGGTTTCCCCCATGGTGTAAATGCATTCCCAAGGTATGGAATTCTAGTGTAAGACATTCCTATAGGGGTAGGTTGATAATTCATGTTCCCTATAGGAATTTCATTTGCTGGGTAACCATAACCCCATGAGGGTTGATTAAATGCAAGTTGTGCCACTGAGGGATGACCTGAACTTGAAGGAGGGTTTACCACATTTGTGTTGGTGGGAGGGACAGACACTATGGATTGTTCTATAGTAGAGGTTTTTCTATTATTAGTAATAATTCCATTAGTGGGTAGCGTAGGTCACGCTGGGGGTTTCCCCCCGGTGTTAGAAGGTGTAGACACTACTAGAACTGAAGGTTCCCCCCAGCCATAGAAAGTATGGGGTGACTAGAGACAAACCTAGAATTCAAAACTACAGGAGTGGAATTGGAGGTTTCACCTAGATTGAAAGAAGTCTCATATGCTGGATGACTATCAGAAGAAGGTTTAATTTCGGTCACAAACCAAGGATCCATATTACAGGGTAATCTAGCTGATATAGTTTCAGTATGTAGTGCAGGCGTGGCCAAAATTATTTCTAGCCTTTGCATTCTCTCTTGAAAATATCGTGTATGATGAATTGATGCTTGGATTTGTCTATATTCTTCTTCATATGGATAATTTTGTTCAGGCGAGGTTCTATTAACCCCGAATGAGGAAATGGCTTGACCCATGGAATTTCTCCACAACTGAGCATCTAGGCCATACTCAGGTGGAGCAGGACTATCGGTATGACCTTCCATATGAGGATGAAAGGAAGTATCAGCCATATGAGGTTGTTGAACCAAGGGATTGATATAATAAGTGAATTGGTCTCCACTTTCTGTAACTATAGTTTCTTCTCGGTGGGAAGTAGTTTGCAGCTCCTTGGTTGATGGATTCCATTGGACTTTCTCCCGTAACAGGAGGAAAATCAGGTGGCAAGCCCTAATTCCTTATGGATCATCTCAGCTGAAAATAAGCCAGATTAGTATTAGTTACTAAACTAACCTATGGTCTCAAAACTTAGAACACACACAAAACTTTCTCCTACTCAAGATACAAGTCAACAAGTAGACTTAAATGATAGGAGGAGCTCAAATAGTCAGTCTCTCACCAGGATTGTTAAGTAGGTGCAACTCGCTATATACCACAATGGTACATGTGTAGTAATATCCTTGAATGTTGTTTTCAGTGTATTGCTCCACACAAGATGGCCAAAGGTTTTTTCTCAGATGGAAAGGGTATCATAGTGGGGTCTCTTGATATACGAAAGGCACGTGGGAGCTCAAATCGGTAGTAGTGTTGTCTAATGCACAACCATTCACAAGGGGCCTTCCGATATACAATAGAGTACATGAAAAACCTTTCTATATACCTCAAGGGTATGTGAAAGGCCATTCGATATACCAACAGTATGTGGAAGAACCACGCGAGTCCTGGGTTGTAGTGCAGACAAGTAACTGTCATCTCCTACGTTTAACGACACCCAAGCATGTCTCTAACCTATCACTCAATTTTCTATACAATTTTTAGACCTATAACTACCGTTAATTTTAAAGTGGACAGTTAGGTGAATGCATGAGATTTTGACAGAAATGTAAAACCATGCAAATATGAAATACATGTTCATTCACTTTACCATTCAGATTATGCCTAATTACGAGAGGGAGAGAGAATATTTTTCTTTTCAATTTTTATTTGAAACCAAAAACTTCTCAAATAACTACACTAAACAAGCCTTTTTTGAGAATACAAGCAATCAATACTTCTTCAAATCAAATCTTTTGAAAGTAAGCAGATAGAACAAGATCTCATTTCTAAGAAGAAAGACAAGAAGCACACAAAGGCATATTTGATATTTTTTCAATTTTTCTATTAAACTAGAAAGATCAAATTTAAAACTAGCAATATTTTTTCTTTTGATGAGATGACAATATGAACTAAAGGGAAGAAAAATGGAGATCTGAAAGCTTATGAGGATAATCAGAGGTCCAACAATTCGTCCTAATATAATGATATAAATGAATCTCAACCAAAAAAAAAAATCTTTTTTCAGAGAAAAAAGAAGTCCTTCACTATATTAACGAAAAAATGGAAACAAACAAACCAATCAAACATGTCTTTCTTTTCAGGATTATCCAATAGTAGGCAGAGATCTAATTGAGCTAAAGCTTTCAAGCACTCCTTTCAAAATAACCAAACTCATAAGCAATAACGATGATGAATCTAACCTAGCCTTTTGATTTTAACAAACAAGCATTTGTCACATCAAAAATTTCATATTTGAACACTCATGTATTTGCAAACAAGCCTGTACAATGGAAGTTGAAGACAAAAAAATCCAAAAACCAAAAACTTTCTTCGCAAAATTCTGAAAAACAGAGGTCTGGAGAAAACCTACCTGGCACTGCTTGCAGAAGGTTGTTGACAAAGAGGTTCTATGGAGGCACTGCTTCCTGCTAACTTCTCTCAGGAGGGGGCACCACTTTTTGCTAATTAAGCACAGGCGGTGGCACCACGTTTTTCTCACTGCACAAGCACGGTTCCCTGCAAGTGTCCAAAACAAAAAGAGAGTGAAAAAACAAAGTCAAAATTTGGTAAACCAACAACAAAAAAGATAAATCAACAGTAATAAAGAGCATAGAAGGTTAGGATGGCTTAGATCTAAAGAGATCTGATGATATCAACTCAAAATACAACTAGCTCAAATGATAGATCTGATTGAAATGATAAGATGGAGCTTGGATCCAGACAAGTGTTCAAAGGATAAGGAAGATCAGATATGCTGAAGCTCTTCCCCAGCGGAGTCACCAGATTTGTTGTTAGGAATTTCACACCTTTTGTGGAAAAAAGCTATTCCTCTGGTCTGAATGGCTTAGATCTAGAACAAATAAGTTACAATAAGGATGATAGACTTCTCCTAGAAACTACAGACACCTGGAATATGATCTTTAGAGATTGATGTGGTCCTTCACCTATGGAAAAATATCTCCAAGAAGATACCTGCAAAAACACATCAAACACAAAAGATCAAAAGTACCAAAGTATTATCTATAGATCTATATTGGTGACCAAGGAATCCAATAATAAACATGCAATATTATACATGACAAGTTATATGGGAAGAAAACCAACTTTGCATTGATAAATAATGAAAGAGTTTACAACCTGTGCCTTAGTGTTGATGCACCCCTCCACAAAACTGATGTCTTATCCCCGATAGGTCCAACTTGATCTTCTATGCTTACTGTTCATGGATCAAGCCAGAATGTCAAAATGGCAGCACGACTTTGGTCTCTTCTCAACCATGGGGTATGAGCTTGTTTATATAGGCCTCAAATGGCTAGGGATGGTTGATATTTTGGTGGGTGAGTTGGACATGAGATCCCCAAAGCATGGATCTGGGGCTCAACTGACCCAGGTGAATAGGGATAAGGCCTTCCACGAATATTTTGATCTATAAGCTTCGTGAAGCTTCTCTTTTTCACTTTTTACCAAGGGCACCACTCCTGATCCTTGATGACAGAGTGGTGCTAGGCAGAACCCCTCTTCAAACAAAGAGAAAAGGCAGTTCCACCTCCTGTCTTCAACACAACTCAGGCGGTGCTGAAGAAGGTATTTCTCCTAAGCTTAAGGGTAGAAGAGGTGATAGGTTTTTATATGTAAATTTGACATTTGGATCAAGGTTTTCACTTCAATATTTGCGAATGAAGAAAAACATGGATGTTTAGGATCTTATCACATGTTGATGACGAGATTTGGGTGTAACAATGATAATGAGATTTGACAATGTAATGTTCTAGTCATGACTTTGGTTTACTTAATTGGATATCCTTTTCACTTTGTATTAGGGGTTAGTTTCCTCATTGACAATACTCTCAATTATAAGCTTATGGATTGCATCATTTTCTCAATCAATTTAGTTGTATCTCTCCTTAGGTCCACTTTAAATGTTGAGTCTTCATTTTTAATATACAAATTTGAAGTCTCCCTAATTTGTGAATATGTTGCATAGCATAGGAATAAGTCCTGCTCAATTTATACCTCCCCATATCCACATACCACGACGTCATGGATTGATCCCATCATTCTATTTCACATATCAACCTATGTGAGTTGGTTCTTGTTGATGAAATTACTAATCATTTCTCCCCCTGTCAATATGCACGATCGTATGACCTGTCTTTATGCCTGGAGTAACCATATTTTCTCCTTGAGTTCATCCTCCATCCTTACGAACTCAAGGTGTACTAAGGTCTTTGGGAGACCTTAGGCTTGGATTGCCATTTGAAACCCATCCTCCCTGCTCTGATCAACCTCTGTTATTTGTAGCTGCTCGGCCTTCCTCATCCATACTTGTGTCTTGGCATCTGTCCTTTCGGCATTTTTTCCTTCATTTGTACTGGTTTTCCTTGATGAGTTGTATAGGAAACTTCTCAATGGTTGTTTCTGTGTACTCCAACAATCTTGAGCTTTGATCCCAAGGTCACTGCAACTATAAGACCTCATCGTATGAAAATACGAAACAATGTAACCAACATGGTTGCATGTCCAACACCTGACTGAGCTAGCAGAACTTCCAACACTTGTTTGAACAACTCATGCTCCCCTTTTGTCTTCATCTCTACCCTTTTGAAATAAATGGAAAATGGTGTCCACATATATGTATCTGAAATTACCAATCATTGCTCCCCTTGTCAATATGCATGATCCTTGGACCTGTAGTTATATAATTTCTTTTATTTTTTGAAAGAATAGAAAAATAAATTATGATAATGAGATTTGACGATGTAATGTTCTAGTCATGACTTTGGTTTACTTAATTGGATATCCTTTTCACTTTGTATTATGGGTTAGTTTCCTCATTGACAATACTCTCAATTATAATCTCATGGCATGCATCAATTTCTCAATCAGTTTAGTTGTATCTCTCCTTAGGTCCACTTGAAATGTTGATTCTTGATTTTTAATATACAAATTTGAAGTCTCCCTAATTTGTGAATATGTTGCATAGCATAGGAAGAAGTCCTGCTCAACTTATACCTCCCCATTTCCAAATACTTGAGATAAGGTTTTCTATCATGACTTCATGGATTGATCCCATCATTATATTTCACATCTCAACCTATGTGAGTTGGTTCTTAGTTATGCTATTACATGTTTTTCATATTCTAAAGAAAACCTTGTGAGGAAACCTAAGGAATGCTTCCTAAATTTAGTGGGATGACATCCCTATTAAACTTGTTAAGTTACATAGACTAATGTGCCTCACCTAGGAGAAGTTGAATGGAGCCCCTACTAACATAGAACTGACCAAATGCCTAGCAAAATTGGAAACAACTAATTGTGTCAACCCTTTTGGATGTGTATAAATAGGTGTTTTTAGCCCTAGATAATGGGTCCAAAAGAGGTTGTATCATATATCCATAGGCTATTGCAATTTTATACCCTATCTCCCTCCATGTAGAAAGTCAAGATAACTCCTAGGGTTATTGTAGACATTATTATGTGTTTATAATAAAAGAAATTGGAGGAAGAATATAGAACATGAAAATAAAAATAAAAAGTTGAAGGAAAAGGAAGAAAGAGAGAACCTAGGAATAAAAAATAAAAGATGGAAAACCATGTACATATCGGGTTCAATTCATTAGTGTATTTTGAATTTGAAATTGTTTTAATTCTAAAAGAGTGATGTACATTTTATTCAAAGTTGTCTTTATGTTTTTTTGGATGGAATTATGCGTGATATTTTCAAATGAGGCATTTTGGGTGAACACTTGGATCTGGACAAGTGTTCGAAGGCTAAGGAAGATCAGATCTACTGAAGCTCTTCGCCAGTGGAGTCACCATATTTGTTGTTAGGAATTTCACACCTTCTGCGGACAAAAGCTATTCCTCTAGTCTGAATGGTTCAGATCCATAACAAATAAGCTACAACAACGATGACAGACTTCTCCTAGAAACTACAGACACCTGGAATACGATCTTTAGAGATTAATGTGGTCCTTCACCTATGGAAAGATATCTCCAAGAAGATACCTGCAAAAACACATCAAACGAAAAAGATCAAAAGTACCAAAGTATTATCTATAGATCTATATTTGTGACCAAGGAATCCAATAATAAACATGCAACATTATACATGACAAGTTATATGGGAAGAAAACCAACTTTGCATTGATAAATAATGAAAGAGTTTACAACCTGTTCCTTAGTGTTTATGCACTCCTCCATAAAATTGATGTCTTATTCCCGATAGGTCCAATTTGATCTTCTATGCTCACTGTTGATGGATTAGGCCAGAATGTCAAAATGGAAGCATGACTTTGCTCTCTTCTCAACCATGGGTTATGAGCCTGTTTATATAGGCCTCAAATGGATAGGGATGGTAGATATTTTGGTGGGTGAGGTGGACATGAGATCCCTAAAGCATGGATCTCGAGCTCAACTGACCCAGGTGAATAGGGATAAGGCCTACCATGAAGCTTTTGATCTAGAAGCTTCGTGAAGCTTCTCTTTTTCACTTTTTACCAAGAGCACTGCTCCTGATCCTTGATGACAGAGCGTTGCTAGGAAGAACTGCTATTCAAACAAAGAGAAAAGGTGGTGCCAGCATATGTATTCAACACAACTCAGGTGGTGTTGAAAAGGTATCGCTCCTAAGCTTAAGGGTAAAAGTGGTGCTAGGTTTTTATATGCAAATTTGACATTTGGATCAAGGTTTTCGCTTCAAGATTTGGGAATGAGGGAAAACATGGATGTTTAGAATCTTATCACATGTTGATGACGAGATTTGGGTGTAACAATGAGAATGAGATTTGACAATGTAATGTTTGAGTCATGAATTTGGTTTACTTAATTGGATATCCTTTTCACTTTGTATTAGGGGTTAGTTTCCTCATTGACAATACTCTCAATTATAAGCTTATGGTTTGAATCATTTTCTCAATCAATTTAGTGGTATCTCTCCTTAGGTCCACTTGAAATGTTGATTCTTCATTTTTAACATACAAATTTGAAGTCTGCCTAATTTGTGAATATGTTGCATAGCATAGGAATAAGTATTGCTCAATTTATACCTCACCATATCCACATACTTGAGATAAGGTTTTCTTCCATGAATTCATGGATTGATCCCATCATTCTATTTCACATCTCAACCTGTGTGAGTTGGTTCTTTTCTGATGAAATTACTAATAATTTCTCCCCCTATCAATATGCACGATCCTAGGACCTATCTGTATTCCTAGAGTAACTATCCTTTCTCCTTGAGTTCATCCTCTAGTCTTATGAACTCAACATGTACTAAGGTCTTTGAGAGAAGTTAGGATTGGCTTGCCATATGACAACCATCCTCCCTGCTCTGATCAACCTCTTTATTTGTAGCTTCTCGCTCTTCTTCATCCATACTTATGTCTTGGCATCTGTCCTTTCAGCATTTGTTCCTTCATCTATACTGGATTTCCTTGATGAGTTGTATAGGAAACTTCTCACTGGGTTTTTTCTGTGTACTCCAACAATATTGAGCTTTGATCCCAAGGCCATTGCAACTATAAAACCTCATCGTACGGCAATAAGCAACAATGTAACCAACATGGCTGCATGTACAACACCTGACTGAGCTGTTGGAAATTCCAACACTTGTTTGAACAACTCATGCTCCCATTTTGTCTTCATCTCTGTTACGGAGATAAATTCCTATGGCTTGGGGTACCACAACAGACAACTTGACTCTAGAAATCAATCCTTTCCTATATGCGAGGGAAACCAATATCTAACACTAAAGGATCTCGATTCGTACCTTATTCCGAACGGTTGATGTAGATCCCCATTGAGCTTTCCAACTCCAGCTTGAATTGATAAATTTCTTCCTCAACATTCAATAAACAAGACAAGCATACTATATATAATTATGTTAGACATACTCTAGCATATATAATCAATAACATATAAACATTTGAAATCATCCATGGATCAAATATTCATTCAAATACACATTATTGGACAGGAAAATATATTTCTATTAATATAAAACAAAGATTACAATAGATACAACCTCTATCGGCACGTCTGTGAATCAGAGAAACTGAGTCCCCCACTTGGGCCTCCACCACTTCAATCCTCCATCTCTCGATAGCAAGCTCACAAGCAAAATGAAAGCTTGAGAAGAACACAAAAGTGCTCCAAGGGAAAAAGGGATGTAGACTCAAGTATAAGCTTCGACAACAATGGACTATAGTTCTCTTGTTCTCAATTCCTCATGCCTTCAATGTATCCAAAGGGTTCCTTATATAGCTCTTCAATGGGGTAATGAAGGATCGAATTTGAGCAATCTCAAGGCATATGGAATGCCAGGAGACAAGTGAGTCATATCCACATCAAGGAAAAGTCCAAAAGAATTTGGCCTTTTGCACACATCCTGATGTATGCGGTTTTAGGGGTCAAACCCGCGTATATACGCGAGAAAGGGTTTAAAAGTCGCGTATGGAAATTTTTGCATATTTTTAGGGATGATCTTGGAAACATCAAAGGAACAAAAATGGTCCTTGGGGTATAAGGAGTCTGCAGAGGGACAGGGAAGGCCATAAAAGTGTGATTCACCATGTGTGGTAAAATCCACTATAACGAATGCCCCCTAATGTGTGAGGTCAGAGGGGTCATATGATGGTCAAAATACATTATAAGTCCATCCCAGAAGTGAAGTGATGAAGAACCCAGTGGAAGAACTAGCCATCCAATCAACACTATACAATGATACAACTCTGCACATACCTGCAAATAGATATAGTAGTCCCGGATACATAAGAGTACAATGGCCATGAATAGGCATGATACAAAATATGACATCTGTGGTTATCGCCACGTACAATATAAATAGCTTAGAATATCCATGATGAAGATATACAAAGGATCATGATCTCCATGAAGGCTAAATATATATAGTGGATCAAGATCTCCATAATGGCTGGAAATATCTAACATATACTGGGATCAAGTCACGAGAGCTGAAATCTCATGAACATTGGCACGATCAAGGAGGTAGCATATAAGAGATGCCACCAATCTGGAAGGTCTTCTACACAAACCGCTATGAGTACATGTCCTACTATGTGAATAGAGGTGTTGAGGTCGAACATAGTATTCCATCATTTGATTACCGGTCATTGATGTATACCGTTAACAGACGCGAGATCACCCACCAATAATGAAAATGGGAATCAATGTACTAGAGTGCAAACTAACAAGTGTGAATAAATGTGTTGAGGTCGAACACTTGAGAGAATCCATCACTCAGGGGACATTGATGTATTCCCAAAAACTGTCGATGGTGAGAGAACCTGCCACTGATGACTGCAACTCTCAAGGCACTCAAAAATGAATCTAGACTCCTATCCCAAAATAAATGCTCTGAAGTCAATGGGATGAAATCCTCTAGAAGGAGGGCATTAAGGCATCCCCCATCATCCAACACGAGGTACTCAAGAAAGCTGTATAATGTGGAAGGACTTGATCATAAGGTGCACGAACCAGTAACTGTATCGGGAAGGGCCGACATGCAAAGTCAAGATAACTGAGGAATGGCCAACTCAGGTTTCAACTTCCTTCAAACAAGAGCATAAAGGCGAATGGTGATTGAATGTAGGTAGCATAGACTCGATATGCAAAACTAGGACATCTCTGTGACGTAGGAGGCATCGACAGAGGCTCCATAGGGACTGGAAGCTTAACCAGTCGATGGAGATAAACTCAAATAAACGAGTACAACTCCTAAATTCAAACTATTAACCCAACCAATGGATGTGATATACTGTGCTTTGTTCGAAGGCGACACGACTCGACTGGTGCTAAAGATAACATCTTTTCTTGTCCTGCTTTTTGGTTTTTTTATTTTTTTGGACTTTTTCAAATATTTGAAAAGCTTGAAAAAGAATAAAATTTCTTTAAAGTTACAGACTAGGAGGATACGAGTGTCAAATGGGAAAACAAACTAGTTCCAAGAAGCGGAACATACCTATTCTCAATGCAAGGACACATGTGTAGAATAGAAACACTCGGGGGAAAGTCCCCTCCCGATAAAAATAGGGAATCAAGATGCAAAGGATATATAAAATGGCTCTGCGTGGCTATACATGAGACAAGCTTGGGTTGTTTGGCTGATACTCAAAGTCAGGGAAGTCGGCATAAGGCTCAATGAGGCAGGAAAAGCTCATGATAATGCAATTACAACTTGACATAAGGGAGTCCCGGGGGAAGAAGGCCAGCAAAAAGATCAAGAGGAGTATGAGGCTCTTGCGAAATGTCATGGAAATACTATACAAATGACTCTTGAACCTAAGAGAGGACTCACAACATGGGTACCAAATACAAAAGGGAGATAACTAGGACACCCATGTATAGGAAAGCTCTACCATTCACATAGTACCACTTCTAACTATAGCATGAAGGTTTTGTGATACCATGGAATGGGTTCATACCTAAGGTTAAAATGAAACAGTCATAAGGTCATGCATAAGTGCAAGCGGATGTGAAATCCTAACCTATATGCCTATTTAGACATAATACCTGTGATAGGCACGAACGAGTTGAAACCTCAGAGAGAGTGTACAGAAACTGGACCCTACATGACAACCATATTAGTCCAAAACAACCCAAAATAGTCAATAAATAATCCAAACTATGGGATATAGGGAGGAATGATCATGACAACTACACCCAAAGGAAACAATGCGGTGAATGATGGGATATAAGAAGGAAAGTAAGGTGTATAACCAATATTCACGCATCCACTACCACCCCCGTGAGGGTGACCACTGGTGTAAAGACCGAGAGAAAGGACTGAACATCCTCCACAAATGGAGTAGAGGGAAGAATGTGACCACTCCCAAATCTATGAGCACGGTAAGGGGCTATGATGCCCCCAAGTCTGACACTAGGGTCCGTACTAGGACCAAGGACAAGTGATAGGATACCAGGCATGCCAAAAATAAAAGGACCCGAACTCAAGAGAGCATAAATATACTCAAGTAACCGCAATCCCAAAGGCCAACTAACGCACAAAGAGCACACTCCTATGAAAATCTACAGCCAAAATACAAGCAAACCAAGGGGAGGATATGTGAGCTCCCAAATGCAGTAGGTATGTCTTTCCTAGGAGAGGCTTGAAACTCCCATACACTACAAGCAAAGGTACATAACCAATTATAGTGGCCCTTAGCTTCAACCCATAAAGTGACTGTGCTGTCCGAGCTCTACTTGGCCAGGACACCTGCAGAATAACCCCTGCAAAGTACCCTCTCGATAATCTAGGTAAGGCAACTAAGGTCACCTCAATATAATCAATGCTCAGGCAGACAGTTGCGGGCGGGATTGACCGTATGGGCAGGGTAGAAAAACCCGAAACTCTTGAAAGAGCCCCCAGATACGAATACAATCCTGGAAATATCTCTGGTGCTACTCAGTTATGACCAGGGGTCATCCCAATCATTAACCGCTCACATTGCCTCGTGCTTAACTCCTGTGTAAGAGGAGCATCCTGGGAAACACTAATTATACCAAGGGTTTCACTCTCACCTGGATAGACACATACATGTTTCATTTAGTGGTCTTGGAGAATTTACTCACAATGAACTATTCCAAGACCCTAAAACCTAATCTTGTTGGTGTACCCTATAAAAGAAAATAGTGTAATCCATTTTATTATGTGTTGATTTTAATTGGCTGTAATTACTCAAAGGGAAATGATCGTGCAACTAATGAAGTTATGAATCAGCAGTGAAGTAAATATGCACACCATAACAAACAATGCTAAGTGCAATCTTTGTCAAATGAAAAATAGGGTATGCCATTACATGAGATGCATAAATATATATTTCTTTTCGAATTCCAATGCAATCCTTCCTATATGAAATCCTAAATAAAACTCTCATCCAAGCAATCCAATGCAAGTACCTCCTCAAATAGATATCTAATATGCAATTAAGAGTGCACCTACTTTGTATTTTTCATTATAAAAGAATGAAAAATGCAATAAAATTCATCTAAAACTCTCAGTCTCCACAGCAATTATAAAACACAAGCCCAGCAAGACACTGAGACAAAAAGAGTAATGCACTAATGCCAAAACAAAAAGGATAAATGACTAAAACTACTTTCAAAGAAAAATCAATGAAAAGGTGGTCTCTAGTCACAAAAGAGGCATCCAACAGACAACATCAGACCCAAGGAAGACCCAACCGCACTCACAACCCACCCAAGAACTTCCCACAACATCAAACTCACCAAAAGGGAGGATGTATGCGACTGTTTAAAGAAAAGCTACGTATATACGCGACTTTTGGCCAAAAAGCTGCATGTATACGTGGATTTTGGCCCAAAAAAGGCATTTATACGCAACCTTTGGCCAAAAATCTGCATATGTACGTGAATTTTGGCCAAAACCTGCATATACAGAGAAGACAGTGGTAAAAAGAAGGACAAGGGTCAAACCAATAAAGGGGAGTGTCAATGGATGAACATACTATAAGATGCAACACAGAAACAAGGAGAAATAAAGAGCAAGTCAAGAATATCAAGCACATTGTGCCCCTAAACCCCAAAGAAAAACAAGGAACGTCCCCAGCGGAGTTGCCAATTCTGTTACGGAGAGAAATTCCTATGGCTTGGGGTACCACAACATACAGCTTGACTCCAGAAATCAATCCTTTCCTATATGCGAGAGAAACCAAATATCTAACACTAAAGGATCTCGATTAGTACCTTATTCAGGACGGTTGATGTAGATCCCCGTTGAGATTTCCAACTCCAGCTTGAATTGATAAATTGCTTCCTCAACATTCAATAAACAAGACAAGCATACTATATATAATTGTGTTAGACCTACTCTAGCATATATAATCAATAACATATAAGCATTTGAAATCATCCATGGATCAAATATTCATTCAAATACACATTATTGGATAGGAAAATATATTTCTATTAATATAAAACATAGATTACAATAGATACAACCTCTGTTGGCATGTCTGCGAATTGGAGAAACTGAGTCCCTCACTTGGGCCTCCACCACTCTAATCCTCCATTTCTCGATAGCAAACTCATAAGCAAAAGGAAAGCTTGGGAAGAACACAAAAGTGCTACAAGGGACAAAGAGATGCAGACTCAAGTATAAGCTCCGGCAACAATGGAATATAGTTCTCTTACTCTCAATTCCTCATGCCTTCAATGTATCCAAAGGGTTCCTTATATAGCTCTTCAATGGAGGTAATGAAGGGTCGAATTTGAGCGATCGCAAGGCATATGGAAGGCCAAGAGACAAGTGAGTTGGATCCACATCAAGGAAAACTCCAAAAGAATTTGGCCTTTTGCACACATCCTGATGTACGCAGTTTTAGGGGTCAAACCCGTGTATATATGCGAGAAAGGGTTTAAAAGTCATGGATGGCAATTTTTGCATGTTTTTAGGGATGATCTTGGAAACATCAAAGGAATAAAAATGGTCCATGGGGTCTAAGGAGTCTGCAGAGGGACAGGGAAGGCCATAAAAGTGTGATTCACCATGTGTGGTAAAATCCACTATAACAATCTCTCGCCTTTGGTATCAATGGAAAAGGGTGTCCACATATATGTATATGAAATTACCGATCATTGCTCCCCCTCTCAATATGCACGATCCTTGGACCTGCAGTTATATAATTTGTTTTATTTTTTGAAAGAATAGAAAAATAAATTATGATAATGAGAATTGACGATGTAATGTTCTAGTCATGACTTTGGTTTACTTAATTGTATATCCTTTTCACTTTGTATTATGGGTTAGTTTCCTCATTGACAATACTCTCAATTATAATCTGATGGCATGCATCATTTTCTCAATCAGTTTAGTTGTATCTCTCCATAGATCCACTTGAAATGTTGATTCTTGATTTTTAATATATAAATTTGAAGTCTCCCTAATTTGTGAATATGGTGCATAGCATAGGAAGAAGTCCCGCTCAACTTATACTTCCTCATTTCCACATACTTGAGATAATGTTTTCTATCACGACTTCATGGATTGATCCCATCATTCTATTTCACATCTCAACTAGTGTGAGTTGGTTCTTAGTTATGCTATTACATGTTTTTCATATTCTAAAGAAAACCTTGTGTGGAAACCTAAGGAATTATTCCTAACTTTAGTGGGATGACATCCCTATTAAACTTGTTAAGTTACATAGACTAATGTTCCTCACCTAGGAGAAGTTGAATGGAGCCCCTACTGACATAGAACTGACCAAATGCCTAGCAAAATTGGAAACAATTGAATGTGCCAACCCTTTTGGATGTGTATAAATAGGTGTTTTTAGCCCTAGATAATGGGTCCAAAAGAGGTTGTATCATAAATCCATAGGCTATAGCAATTTTATACCCTATCTCCCTCCATGAAGAAAGTCAAGATAACTCCTAGGGTTATTGTAGACATTATTATGTGTTTATAATAAAAAAAATTGGAGGAAGAATATAGAACATGAAAATAAAAAAAAGTTGAAGGAAAAGGAAGAAAGAAAGAACCTAGGATTAAAAAAGAAAAGATGGAAAACCATGTACATATAGGATTCAATTCATTAGTGTATTTTGAATTTGAAATTGTTTTAATTCTAAAAGAGTGATGTACATTTTATTCAAAGTTGTCTTTATGTTTTTTTGGATGGAATTATGTGTGATATTTTTGAATGAGGCATTTTGGGTGAAGACTTAACTATTACCAACAAAACCAAATTTTCCTAAACACATTCGTCTAATGGAGTGAAGTATTCACCATAAATGCCTAGGTTTGAAAATATTTAATAATTTTATCCAAAAAAACACAACAATAATATGTCGAGGGTTCCTTTAGAGTTTTCTATATTAGGGAACCAAAGTTTGCTAAAAGAATTGGTTTTATTGAGTGAACTGCTTGGTTCAAAATTCTTAGACTAATTCCATCCAAAAGAGCACAACAACAATATACCAAGACTCCTCTTCGACTTGAAAGACCTTAGTTGTATTAGAACTCCGCTCATCAACTAGAATACTTTTGTGTTATTAGCCCCTATACTCTTTGTAAGATGAAATTGAATCTATTATGCTTCCTCAAATAACACAATCAAACTTATAATTGTATTCAAACAAACTGATCTCTTAGAACTCAAACTTGTCAACGAGTGCAAATTTGCGTAATTATCCATTATTTATAGTTGGAGGAACTTACTCCACTTTGCTTCCTCAAATAGAAAAATCAAACTCATGATTACACTTAAAATTGGAAGACTGTTACTAGCAAATTAAGATGCATACTAGATGACTCCACTCCCTCAAAGAGCACAACCAAACTTGGGAATCCACTCGAACTTTTTTTCCGAAAAGAGAGCAATAAAACACATGACTTCACATGAACTTCGAATACTCCGGTAATGATAGTTCTATTTTGGTACACATCAAACTCATCAACCGAAACAACTTTTTGTTATTGACCCCTAGTGAAATGTGGAGGATTAGATTCCCAATTATTCAACTTTTTTTAATATTCCCATATAATTCATTACCGTGAAAATTTAAAAGCTATTTGAAATTGGTCATGGATTTCAAGTCTCTACATCCATTAACATGACATTTTCACCTACCTCACACACCAATACAACTTATGCATCATGTGACATGAACAAACCATTTTCACCAAATTTATGTGTGAAATTTTCTCCCAAAAACAATGAAGACCATTGGTTATTAAGACAAATGATTTGATCCAATAAAAACAATGGATGCCATGTCTTGATAAGACATAGGGTTTGATCCAATAAAAACAATGAAAAACATCGCTTATTAAGATAGAGTGTTTCATCCAATGATCAAAGTGAAACTTAAAACTTAACTAATTGTCTAAGCTATATGGATTATTGTTTTTCCAAACGAGGTTTTGATCCAATGATCAAGGTGAAACATGGGACTTAGCCAATTTCCCAAGCTATATGGGTTATTGTTTTTCCAAGCATGTGGTCCAAAAAGTACTAATTGAGAAGAATCTTATGTAACCAACTCAATTTGAGTGCCCAAACTCAAGGTTTCGAATCAGCCATCAAACCATCTTTCTACATAAAAAAAAATTAAAAATAAAGGGCCCACAAAGCATGAAAGATATGGTGGAGATGATTGCCATGGGATTTGTTCGGTGGAGGTGATTGCCAACAAATATCTTTAGTAGGTACCACGTTCACTTCCATGTCTATGGTTTTTAAAAAATATGATGTGATAGAGTTGTATGAGATCATGCCTATGTATTTTCTATTTTCTGTTGTTAATGCTAAACAACTAAGATAAAATAATGTTTGTGGGTACCACAATTCAACCCAAAGGAGAATATGGGGTGAGATGTGTTTAGAATAGCAATATGTACATGTCTCGGTTATGATCTTCAATCATTATGTTATAAGTTTTTTTCTTCCAAATACACCACAAGAACAGAACGAAGAATACATGAATTAAAACTTTTATTATGTATATAAAATTTCTTGCTCTTTATGAATAGTTTCAAGCTTATTTCACAAAATTTACTTACTTAAAAGGAGAACTTTAGAGTGAGTTTGGATCCCTAGAGTGAGTTTGTACATTCCAAGTATGTACAAGGTATGTCATCTCATTTTCAAATTTTTAACTTTAATTTTTGGTGTTCTCACGGTTACTTTAATGTGTTAGATAACAACACTAATATGTTAGATAACAACGTCTGGAAATGGAATTTGATTAATTATTTATTTTAAAAAAAGCATGGAAGTGAATTTGGATTCATATTATTTATGTAAATATCATTACCTTTATATGTAATAAGTTAAACTTTTTTTTCCAGATGGAAAGATCCACGGAAAACCCAGCAATACTTCTCCACATTTGTGAATGGTAGAGGTGCTAAACCGCCGGCCATCCTAGCAGAAGACCTAACCCCAAAGGACTCAAGACTCGAACCCGTGACCTCCCCCCAAACCGAGAGAGTGTGTGCACGTCTTACCAATTGAGCTAACCCTTGGGGCTATAATAATAAGTTAAACCTATGCGATAAGTGCCCCTACATAATAAAACTATAACCAACGTTCGTTTTTATTTTTTATTTTTCATGCCATCTCAACATAAAGTCTACAATCGTTCTTGCTTTTACATTGAAAATGTTTTGTAATTATAAAATTTCAATTACTTTATTTGGGTTTTTATAATTGATTTATCAAGTGAAAAAAAATTCAAATACATTGACTCAAAGAAAATCACGAAAAGTTGTTATGAAGAGCCACTTGTAACTTGTTTAGTCTTCTTGTATATTATATTTGATATATAGTCAAATCCATTATAGACATTATACACATGATACAAAAGTCTAAGTGTCTCTTGGGTAACAAATCAAATAAAAATGATGTAGGGTCTTCACGTATGTAATAAGCTTTGTGTAAATATTTCTAATGCATGGGGTAAGTTAAATGAGTGTTAGAAATTATAGGTTAGGCTAGTTTTGGAAATGACCCATGGTATGGGATAAAGTATCAAAGACAATGGCATTCTAAGTCATTTCAAGTATTTTTAATTCCAATTCTAAGTTGGACACATTTAAAATCTGTATTTCTAAGTTAGATAGATTTAAAATTTATGTATTTTAGAATTGTTTTTTGCTATAAGTTTCAATTTACCATAATCTTTGAAAGCATCTAAAAATTCTAAGATTAAGAATTAAGAATTAGGTTTGGGAAAATATAAAGTTATCTTAAAAATAAAAAGTATAAAAATACTAAATTTTATAAATATATAATTATTATGAGGATTGGGATTTTGTGATTCTAAATTATAAATAATTATTTGATTAGTTTAAAGAAAAAATTTAATATCATGAAATTAAAAAAATTCCCATGATTTTTATAAAGAAACAATTCTTTTGATATTAAGAAGAACCAGGATGAAAAATACCTTCTCCTACTAATTGCTTACATAAGCATTAAAAGGCAATTGAAAAGTCCACTTCCAATATGTTTGATACAAAAATAATATGTTAAATTGTTGGAAGCCTAATCTTAGGGTTAGGTATTTTACGCATTATTACTATTATTCATTCCAAAATTCATAGGTGAATAAGAAGAGTCAGCTTGGAAGATGAAACCAAACATCACATCACATTGTGCTTATATGTGTATCGTCTTAATGAAATTGAGAATTCGTGTTTACCTTTGCTTATCTTAGTTTTGGTTGTCCCAAAAGTGGTATCAAATCCCTATAGTTCTGTTGAGGGCTCGAAATTCGCAGGCAACAACAGTAAGGGATTCTCCCCAGTCAACGTTCCCAACTAGCCCGTTGACTGTTTGGTATAGGGAATCCGTCCGGTTTACGGTCCGGCTACTGTAGGTCAAAGTAACAAAACAAAGGCTTTACCGGTTGCGGCCCGATCCACCGTAAATTTTGTTCTTTTTGACTTAATGTATGATATCCAGGTGCCTAATTAACCATGCAGGGTAATAAGATGTGAGGAGTGGTCACAATGTGATGCGCAGGTTCTTACCTCTCGTCTTAGACTCACTAACATCTCAATCAAAGACATCAAGAAAAAGAAACTAACTACCTAAACTATCCCTAGGGAGCAAGATTATCATTTATAAGTGAGTAATACATTTTGTACATGCATTATGAAGAGTTACAGTTAGCTGACACTTCTTTCAAGACACACGAACAATTACAGATATTTAAATAACCAGATAGTCTATTATTTTATGAACAACACTTATTACTCACAGTGGAAAACATCCCAAAAGATACTGAAGAACATTCAACAAGAACATAGGTTCAGGAAGTTAAATACTCTCACAGTAAATGAAACACAGCTGAAAACGAAATAGTTCCTCTTCAACATTATTCATTTAGTTGCATTGATACATTCCACATTTCACTCTCTCCAGCAGGCAAAACTTGCACTTTCTGACTGTAAAACAAAGTAGTTCCTCTTACAAGCAAAAGAGTTTACAAATTTTTTCAGGGAAAAAGCCCCTTCTTAGTCCTACTTTCAAATATTTAAACTACAATTACAAAGCGCTTCAGTTTTCCCCAGACGCATGATCTTTCAGTGTCCCAAACGTTTCACATTCCTCTATCTTGTCTGTATGCAATCATGAACCACTGGGTAACTGATCAGTTTTTTGGGTCCGTGCGTTTATAGCTTCGGATTTCGTCTTTTACTCCCATGGTCCTCCCAGCGATCCCCCTAGTTTCAGTTATACTTCTGCCAAATGGTCTATCTTTCTCCGCACCGCGGTAGATTGACCGGTCTCCTCAAAACCGCCTGCAATCAGTCGACAAGCATTATTCAAAAACAACAAATATTACCAATGGAAATGACAAGGCGCAGCACCTGTGGGCTTGACAAACCTAGCCTACGATGGTCAACAGGACAATCGTTGGCAGGAAAACTTAAAGTCGGCAGTCAGAAGGAAATAGCATCGGAGGCCAAAAGGCTTTCCCAGCCGCAACGGTGGAAAAGGCACAATTTACGGACAAGCGAAATGTGGGCAAGAGAGGCTTTAATCGGAAGTCAGACGGATTTATACTTCGAAAGCCAAAAGACTTTGAGAGCTGCAACGGCAGAAAAGAGGAGGCTAGAGCCAGGCGATGCAAGTCGGAAGTCGGATGGATTTATGTTTCGAAAGACAAATGGCTTTCCCATCCGCAACGACGGAAGAGAAACTACTTCGGTTCCGCGGCTAAAAAGGCAAATGCTAATCGGCAGTCGGAACGATTTGAACTTCAGGTGCTAAATTGCTTTAGGAGCCGCAACGGCGGACGAGCAAAAGGTTAAAGCTTCCGATCAAAACAAGAAAGGCTCCCGATCCAATGGAGAAACTAAGTGTTTCGGTCAGCTTTAAACATTCAACAATGGATAGCGACCTGTCATACCTCCGCAATAGTGACCCACATCAAAGAACAACCGGTTCGATCAACAAGCAAAAGAAAACTTAAAATCTGCGATCCACCATAGACTCCAAACGTGATAAAAAAAAAATAGAACCTTGGGTGAGAGTTAAGCTTTTACAACCATTAAAACCAGGCCCAAAACACAAAGGATCCAATGATCAAAGCAAAATCACGAGGAGGGGTCCAAAATTTAAGAAATTTGGGGAGGAAAGTTGCAGCTACAACAATTGGCGATTACTTGGTGAACCTAGATCTCTGGGTGATTAACCTTTGAGTGACAGACTGTTTTAACAACAAAAGCATCCTATTGAATTCTTCCAGCTATCTGGATTTCTCGAATGCCATAAGTGTGTACCTTCAATCATTGATAATAGTCCAATTTGGGAGAGTGGAAACCAAGACTTTCAAGTCTAGATAACTCTGTTGAGGCCAGAAAATGATTTTCATTATTACCTTTGTCTTCAGGTAGCCGATAGCTTGGACACCACATGATTGCAGCACATGGTAAACAGAAATATTCGTTTGTTCCTCATTCCCATGCCATTTTAGCACTTTTTTGTGCTTTTGGACTTTTGTCCCTTTTCTTATGAGTCCTCCTGAATGCCCTGTCTTACTGAATTTTATTTTAGGATCCTCTATCCCATAGTGTCCTTTTGTGTGAGTGGTATACTTTAAGTTTCAGCTCACGGACGGAGAGGATCTTTAGGCAACTTAGTACTCATGATTCAGCACCTGCTTTGATTTATGATGCTTTATAGGAGTTTTTTCTCTTTATTTTCCTTTTGGCCTTCGTTTCTTGGCATGGGATCATTTATATTTAATATACTGTTCACCTTGCTCCTTTCCATGGGTCCTCTGCTGTCGCTCCTTAGAACATTTTAAATGTGATGTGGATGGAACCCCAACATAGTATTCCAGACTCTTTGAATCTGATTTATTTCACAGGGATTAAGCAGGACTTCAATGCACACAGAATTATTTGAGAAAACGACTAAACTGGAAGAAGTTCATTTATCCAAATAGCAACCAACAGTCTGATCACTAAAATGTTTATCACCCCCAAAAATTTTGATGTTCCCCAAGCAACCGCGGGTTCGTCCCTTTTATTGAAAACAAGAAAAATTCAAACTAAAGCAAACTGAAAACATGACTCAAAACACAGCCAGATGAATTATTTATATACAAGACAGAAAAACAAACAAACTCAGGAAAAATAAGGCTTGAGAACCAAACCATTTACTGGTAGGTTCTCCTCCCACCCCTGCAGGTCTTGCAACTTGTAAGTAGAAGGACCAAGCTTGGCTGCAATCTGAAAAGGGCCTACCCACAACTGCTGGAATTTGGTATGCTTTCCTTTCTCATCATGGGGGTGGTCCCATTTGAGGACTAATTCTCCTACTTCAAAGTCTTTTGTCCTAGCTTTATGCTTGTCAAACCATCTCTTAATTGACTCTTGTTGTTGCTTAAAGCGCTCTTTGGCTTTAGATCTATCCTCTTCTGCTTTCAGGAGATTATATATTCTTATCTGTAAAACTTCATCATCAGACCCTCTAGACTCTTGAGGTAGTATGGAAGATGGTAACATGATATTGGGAGGAAGAATGGCTTCTTTTCCATAGACAAGGGTATAAGGAGACACTCCAATTGCAGACTTGGGGGTGACTCTATCAGCCCACAGGGCATTTGGTAATGCTGAGTGCCAACTCCTCTGGTTTTCTACCACAGTCTTCTTTAAAATTCTAATCAAATTTTTGTTAGAGGATTTAGCCAGGCCATTTCCTTGTGGATAGTAATTAGCAGAATAATGCAATTTTATCCCTTTATCATGAGCAAAAGTAGTTAATTTAATTGATGAAAAGTACTTAGCATTATCAAAAACTAACGAAACTGGAACTCCAAACCTGGTCATGATGTGGTCTTGTAAGAAGCTGATGACTTCATCTTCATTTATCTTGCACAGCGGAATAGCTTCGACCCAGCGAGTGAAATA
This sequence comes from Pseudotsuga menziesii, assembly GCA_001517045.1. NCBI lineage: Eukaryota > Viridiplantae > Streptophyta > Pinopsida > Pinales > Pinaceae > Pseudotsuga > Pseudotsuga menziesii. The sequence continues at coordinate 442,951 of LPNX010267151.1, forward strand.
ATCAATAGCGGTCAGAATGTACTTGTGCTGTAGAGAGGAATTTGGTTTTATTTCTCCAATAATATCCAATCCCCATTGCTCGAATGGCTTGGTAATCATCACAGGATTTAGAGGTGCTGCTGCTTTAGGCTGTCTCCCACCACACCTTTGGCAAATATCACACTTCCTGACATGTGCGTGTGCGTCTCTAAAGAACGTAGGCCAATAGTAACCTGCCCTGAGGATTTTGTGGGCTGTTGTATCCCCTGAATAATGTCCTCCAGCAGGGCTGTCATGCAATTCTGTCATCACTTTCTTCGCATCTTCCTTTTCTAGGCATGTGAGAAGAACTCCGTCATAATTTTTTCTGAACAATACCCCTTCCACAATTTGATAAGATGATGATTTAAGACGTAGTGCTCTTCTTTGCTTGGAATTCCAATGTTTAGGTAACAGTCCTACCTGTAGGTAATGTACAAGGTCTCTATACCAAGACTCGGGAGCTATAAATAAAGGACATACATTCATTACATGTAATTCGGCCTCATCCCCCCAGGCTTGTTCTTCATTGTTCCCACTTTTAGTCATCAATTTACACAACCCTTGACCTTTAACAATAGAGGCTAGCTTGAATTCAAGGTCGTACTCTTGAAGAGCTGTTACCCAGTTGCCTCTTCTTTCTCCTAACTCCTTCTGTATAAGAAGAGATCTTACGGCTGGGTAGGGAACTATTACCTTGGTTCGATTCTTTAATATATAAGGCCTGAATTGCTTTACCACTTTGAATACTGCGTACGATTGTTTATCAATAGCTGGGTAGTTTAATTCGGCCCCTTGTAGACCAGTACTCATAAAGGAGATTGGGAATTCATCCCCCCCTTCTTCCTTTTGGGTGAGCATGGCTGCCAGTGAATCATCGGACGCAAAAGTATATAGAATAAAGTCATTATCAAAGTCTGGGATTTTCAAGGACGGTGCGTGTGCAACAGCAGTTTTAATTTTGCTGAAAGCATTCTTCTCAATTTCGGACCATTTGAATTGAGCATTCTACTTGACCATCTGCTGCAGCAGCTTCACAGTCTGAGCGAAATCAGGCACAAACCTGCGTACGAAATTTATGGTTCCCATGAATGATTGCATCCCCTTTTTATTATGGGGTAAGAGGATTTGTTCAATAGCCTTAATTCTTTCTGGATCAATGGAGATCCCTTTCTTTGAAACTATGTGGCCCAACAACTTTCCTTCCATGACAGCGAATACACACTTCTTAGGATTGAGTGAAATGCCATACTTACGACAGCGTTCGAAAATTTGCTTTAAGTGAAACACATGCTCTCCTCTTTTCTTCGAGAATATGGTAATGTCGTCAAGGTATACTACAGCACTTCGTCCAATCAATCCACGGAAAGCTATGTCCATAGCCCTCTGAAATGTTGCTCCAGCATTTATTAGCCCAAAAGGCATTCTCCTGTAGGTGAAGGTTCCCCACTTGGTCCTGAACATTGTCTTTAATTTGTCTTCTTCGGCTACTAACACTTGAATGTAGCCAGAGAAACCATCTAATAATGAAAACAATTCAGAACCAGAGACCATTTTCAGCAATTGCTCCATGGGCGGCACAGGGTAGTTATCTTTATCAGAAGCACGGTTTAGATTCCTGAAATCCACAAAAAGTCTGATTTCTCCAGAATTTTTTCTTACTGGTACCAGATTTGACACCCACTCAGAGTGTCTGACTTTGAAAATGATTCTAGCATCCAATAATTTCTTCACTTCACTCTGAATCAGCGGTTCCAACTTTGGATGCATTTTTCTCAACGGCTGTTGATATGGCTTGACGCCTGCTCTAATGGGGATGACGTGTTTGATGATACTAGTATCGTATGTTTTCAAGTCTTCGTATGTCCATGCGAAAACATCTTTATATTGTTTGAACAAACTGACGAACTTGTCTCTTTTCGTTGGTGAACAGCCTTTTCCGAGATTCACAAATTTAGGATTCGTTTCAGTCCCTAAATTAATCAACTCAAACTACAGAGATGAGCTGTGGATCTTCACGTTGGGTGGTATTCTGAATTTTTCATTTAAATCGAACATTTTTTCCAACGTTCTGACTCCTTTAGGAATGAAATTATCGTATTTCATCTCAACCTGATGCTCTTCATCGTCTATGATCACTCCTTTAAACAATTCATCATTCGTTAAACATTCTATGATCTGCTGGTCATCATCGAACACTCGTAGGTTCGTAATCATATCAGGTACAGAGGGCCTAAAAAACAGTTCAACAGAGCATCGATTATTAGTGGGTACGAGTCTAGCGGTGGATGTGGCCAACAGATCAGCAGCTGCGTTTTTAATTCTTGGAATTGAAATAATGTTAAATGCATTAAAATATTTCAGCAAATCCCATACCTCATTCTGGTAAGCCTTTAAGTGAGGAGAAATACAATGTATCTGATTCTGGATTTGTTTCACAATAATTTCAGAATCTCCAAAAACTTTTAGATTACTTACCTTTAATTCAATTGCCTTCTTTAGTCCCTGCACCAGTGCTTCGTACTCAGCTGTATTATTAGTACACTCAAACTCTAATCTACATGAAAGGAAATGTTTATTCTTCTATGGGTCAATCAGGACACAGCCAGCCCCTGAACCTTCTAATGTCTTAGAGCCATCGAAAAATAAAGTCCAAAAATCATTAACTACTGAAAATGAATCTACTCCTATTGCTAAGTCTACTATTTTACAGTCAATCTCATCATCCTGTGAGAATCGAAGGAGATCAGGATGTGTATCAAATGTGTTGCTGGCTTCTTCTGCTTGGTAATTACCTAGTTCCAACTCAATAAAATAGTTTCCCAATACAGAATCCACTGTTACATTCTTCTCCTCCTGTTGAGTAACATTGTACTTCATGTGAGGCTCTCTTAAAATCTTGATCTGGTTCGGACTTCCTTTGTATGGCAACCACATATGCGACCAATCTGAAGCAAAATATCCATTTAATTTGGCCGACCAATCTCTGCTCAGGACGAGACCGTAAGCATCTGGTATATCAGCCACCACGATGTTAATAACTTGGAAAACTTTGTCATTAGATGCCAGACGGACTAGGACATCTTCCAACTCACCAATTACCTTTACATCCGTTCTATCCAATTGAACCACCCTCCATGTGGATGGCTTAGGCTTCCCATTGATATTTTTATAGACTGATATGGGCATAACATTTACTGACGCCCCTGAGTCTACCAAGCAGTTATGTACATTATGATTGAAAATTTCAAACGTGAGGAGGAAAGGTGGATGTTTGCTTTTAGACTTACCTCCCACGCTGGTTTCCCCAATTTCTTCCTCTTCTTGAGGTTCATTGTTAGTGGGAAGCTTCTCATCCGGTGCTTCAAGTGCTTTCAACAATCTTTCCTTTTGCTACGTCATTTTACATATTTCGAATAGTGGAACAGTCGCTTTTATCTTCTTTAAATCCTCCACAATGTCATAATTCATCGGCTGCTCAATGAGATGAGGTTTTCCAGCATTTTCTTCACTGGGCTTGGCCTGTGCATCACTCTGCCTAGGATTTTGGCTGGTAATAGTGAACTCTGGAATTTTATCAGCCAAAGATTTGTCTTGAAATCTTTTCTTAACATTTCTCTACAGCCTCTTAATCTTTGGGAGTATAAGACTATCTTCCTTAACCGTCCCTTGGCTCCTCGTGGCTACGTTGGTTTCCATAATGTCTTTGCACCCCTGAGTCTTCTCTTCTTCAACATCAAATAGTGAGACAGAATTCCATAAAGCCATGGTTTCCTCTTCCTGTTCTTTAGTAGACGAAGAGGCAGAATTATCTTTCCCTTCTTCATGTCCCTCTTCTGTCAACCTAGAATCTAACAGTTGATTCATGACCAGCGTCATTGAATTTATCCACTGAGGACATTTCTTCTCAGAGTGTGGCTATTGGTGGAAAGTGCAAAAATTATCCAAGCGTACCTCTGTTAAATTCATAGATGCCGTATTGTGAGGAGGAAGTTGGGGCTGGTGGTTATCCTCTCTTTTCTTATATATGGCTTATAAAACTTTTGTGCTTCCTTTTCTTTCTCCATATCTATGATTTTATTGGAAAGCTTCTGCATCGTTTTGGCCATATTTTCCAAATTTGGAGACTTTTCTTCCCTAGTATTAGTAAAAAATAAGGCTTTTCTTCCTGTACCTTTTTCTCCAGACTGTTTTGGACAGTCTTCAATTCTCTCTCTCCCAGCTTCCACCACTTTTGCTTCTTCATATGTTTCTGTCAAAGTAGGCTTGGCCCTACCTTTGGCAAACATGGCCAAATCAGGGCCTAAAGCTGAAGTATAGTATTCAATAAGAACTTTGTCTGAAGGCTTATCTATTTCAGAGAAGTTCTTGAGATATGCTGCAAACCTTTGAGTGAAATTGTGCACTTTTTCTTTTCTTTCTTTCTTCAATGCGCACAGCCCTTTCATAAGAGCTGCATGAGTTTTCTGAGTTGCATACTTAGTTCTGAAAATTCTTTCGAAGGTATCCCAATCAGGGATAGAGTTAGCAGGCAATCCAAAGTACCATGACGCTGCAGCTCCTTTAAGGGTATGCGGGAATAGTCTGCATACCACGTCTTCATGTTCCCCGGCCCTTAATCCCTCGATTTCCAAGTAAAATCTTTGTAGGTGATCATCTACTAGTATTTTCTCATTGGGATCAAACTTATGCAACATCTTGTCAAAAGCTTGCGGTAGGTCATGTAAAGGAGGTGTAAGGTTTAATGGTGATTTGGCTCTCCATGCAGGTGGTGGATTTGGTGGGTTAGGTGGTGGATTAGCATTTACTCCTGCCATGAGTCTGGGTGGAGAGTGAGGAGGTGAACCAACTGGAGTATGCGCAGGAGAACTGTGAGGGGTTTCTGGGCCTTCTTGGTTCAAAGGTAGTACAGCTTCCTATAAGGCTGTTTATACGAGTTCTTCCCAGTCTCCAACCAACACTGAGTCTTCTACTACAGGGCGGTATTTCCTTTTATACTCTCTCCTGGGCAGTTCAGGGATGATTGGCAATCCTCCAATCTTCTTTACGTATGCTCTGGTGTGTCTTCTCAGATCATTAACAATTTCGTTACCAATAGAATAAAGATGTTCTCTTTCTTCCGGAATTGGATTATGAAACCCACTGCTTTCAGAACTGCTACCGGTGGAATATTCTCGGGAAAACGGGTTTCCTCGGCCAGCCATGCACTGGCGGCCCTCCTTCTAGCGCAAAAACTATTGAGGCCCCGAAATTCGCAGGCAACGACAGTAAGGGATTCTCCCCAGTCAACGTTCCCAACTAGCCCGTTGACTGTTTGGTATAGGGAATCCGTCCGGTTTATGGTCCGGCTACCGTAGGTCAAAGTAACAAAACAAAGGCTTTACCAGTTGCAGCCCGGTCCAACGTAAATTTTGTATTTTTTGACATAATGTATGATATGCAGGTGCCTAATTAACCATGCAGGGTAATAAGATGTGAGGAGTGGTCACAATGTGATGCGCAGGTTCTTACCTCTCATCTTAGACTCACTAACATCTCAATCACAGACAACAAGAAAAAGAAACTAACTACCTAAACTATCCCTAGGGAGCAGGATTATCATTTATAAGTGAGTAATACATTTTGTACATGCATTATGAAGATTTACAGTTAGCTGACACTTCTTTCAAGACACACGAAAAATTACAGATATTTAAATAACTAGATAGCCGATTATTTTATGAACAACACTTATTACTCACAGTGGAAAAAATCCCAAAAGATACTGAAGAACATTCAACAAGAACATAGGTTCAGGAAATTAAATACTCTCACAGTAAATGAAACACAGCTGAAAACGAAATAGTTCCTCTTCAACATTATTCATTTAGTCGCATTGATACATTCCACATTTCGCTCTCTCCAGCAGGAAAAAGTTGCACTTTCTGACTGTAAAACGAAGTAGTTCCTCTTACAAGCCAAAGAGTTTACAAATTTTTTTAGGGAAAAAGCCCCTTCTTAGTCCTACTTTCAAATATTTAAACTGCAATTACAAAGCGATTCAGTTTTCCCTAGACGCATGATATTTCAGTGTCCCAAACATTTCACATTCCTCTATCTTGTCTGTATGCAATCATGAACCACTGGGTAACTGATCAGTTTTTTGGGTCCGTGCGTTTATAGCTCTGGATTTCGTCTTTTACTCCCATGGTCCTCCCAGCAATCCCCCTAGTTTCAGTTATATTTCTGCCAAACGGTCCGTCTTTCTCCGCACCACGGTAGATTGACTGGTCTCCTCAAAACCGCCTACAATCAATCGACAAGCATTATTCAAAAACAAAAAATATTACCAATGGAAGCGACTATTCCACAAGGAAATGACAAGGCGCAGCACCTGTGGACTTGACAAACCTAGCCTACTACGGTCCACAGGACAATCGTTAACGGGAAAACTTAAAGTCGGCAGTCGGAAGGAAATAGCATTGGAGGCCAAAAGGCTTTCCCAGCCGCAACGGTGGAAAAGAGGAGGCTAGATCCAGGCGATGTAAGTCGGAAGTCAGACGGATTTAATTTTCAGAAGACAAATGGCTTTCCCATCCGCAACGACAGAAGAGAAACTGCTTCGATTCTACGGCTAAAAAGGAAAATGCTAATCGGTAGTCGAAACGATTTTAACTTCGGGTGCTAAATTGCTTTAGGAGATGCAACGGCAGACGGGAAAAAGGTTAAAGCTTCCGATCAAAACAAGAAAGACTCCCGATCCAATGGAGAAACTAAGTGTTTCGGTCAGCTTTAAACATTCAACAATGGACAGCGACCTGTCATACCTCCGCAACGGCGACCCACGGCAAAGAACAACTGGTTCGATCAACAAGCCAAAGCAAACTTAAAATCTGCAATCCACCATAGACTCCAAACGTGATAAAAAAAAATCGAACCTTGGGTGAGAGTTAAGCTTTTACAACCATTAAAACCAGGCCCAAAACACAAAGGATCCAACGATCAAAGCAAAATCATGAGGAGGGGTCCAAAATTTAACAAATTTGGGGAGGAAAGTTGCAGCTGCAACAAGTTCTTAGGGCCTCAATGCACTGTTGGGTGAGTTTATGTTTTTTCTTTCTCATACCTACCCCATTCATGTTCAATTTGTTAGCTTTGTCAACTACCTCCTCTACCAGCTCTATTGACTATTACCTCTACTAGTCACTCTGCATGTTGGCATGTTTACCTTCATTTGATATTACCTTATTCCCTTTCCATTTTTCCTACATTTCCTTTGGTGATACCTACGTTACCTATGTTTCCTAGTTTGTTTACCTATACAATGAAATAGTGCAAACCCTAATCTATGGATTTTTGCTTCATTTCCCTCCACCTCTGCATGCTACCTTTGTGGATACTCACAAATTTAACCGCAAGTCTATGTATGGTTTCATCGACAAGTTGACCTATGGTACCATTATCTTTGCATACTGGAAACATGTTATCCATCTATGTCTTGTAAATTGAAGAGTCTTATCTATTTGTGCCATCTCATTTTATTTCAACGATCTATGTGGCGGTGTCTCTCAAAGAGAGAACCTATGCGATTGGAATATCTTTGTGGAAGTGTAATATCTCTAAGATCATAGACCTTCTATCATGGTGTAGCTGGTGTAGCATTGTTACCATCTCTTAGACTAGTATTATTTTATTACTATCATCCTTGAAGTTTTAATATTTATCTTTTGGCCTACTTGTAGAAAAAAATTATTCAAAACTTTTGAGGAAATCTACCTACTTCTCAAATTGAATTTAAATGAAACCAAGACAAGTTACTTCGCTCACTTTACAAGTTTACCTTCCATTTAGTTTCAACAAATTTGTATTCATGAGTTCTATGAGTTTAAGGCCAATGCAGAGTCCTCAATTCAATATAGTGCCATTCATTGTGCTATGCTCAATACTATCATATTATATAAGTAATAGAGATGCAAAATATTGAGCAATGAAGGAATATGGATGCATCAAGGAAAACAATAGAAACAAACTTCAATGGTTTGAAACAAAGAGGTGAAATGGATTCTTTAACATGTTGAAAGGATTTTCTTATAATCAAGATATGAAGAGTAGGGTATGAAGAGAATATTTCTAGTCTTAGGAAAAAGTGATAGAAGAAACCAGTGGTTATGTAAATTATAAACTTCAGAGAAGACCCCCCACCTCTCTCTCCCTCTCTCTCTCAACGAAGGAATATGAATGCCTCAAGAAAAACAATAGAAATAAACTTCAATGGTTTAGAAAGAGGTGAAATGGCTTCTTCACTCTCTCTCTCTCTCTCTCTCTCTCTCTCTCTCTCTCTCTCTCAATGAAGGAATATGAATGCCTTGAGGAAAACAATAGAAATAAACTTAAATGGTTTGAAACAAAGATGTGAAACGATTTCTTCAACATGTTGAAAGGATTTTCTTATAATCAAGATATGAAGAGAATATTTCTAGTGTTAGGAAAAAGTGGTAGAAGAAAACGCTGGTTATGTAAATTACAGACTCTCTCTCTCTCTCTCTCTCTCTCTCTCTCTCTCTCTCATCAAGATGTCATAATTTATTACTTCCAAATCATATCAAATTTTTAATAGGATTCAACCCAATGCAAGTCAAGTTTGTCCTACATGGAGGGACACCATGTTGCACACACCGTTCACTTTCATAATGGTGTGGGAGGTCAGGATTTGGTGCTAAAGAAATCATTGTTTGACTATTGTTTTATTCATAATTATGCTCACCGCCATTTTCCTGTGCTGAAAGAGAAATTGGAGTATTATTTATATATGATTTCATATTTCTCAATACATGATTGCATAGTCGTTGAATTTTTTTTGAACTCGGAATCTTGATTGTATTTGGATTATCAAGTTGATCATTTATTACAATGAAAATAAAGAAACTACTTTGACATGTGTGTTTTTCTTTCAATCTTCATGTATTGGTGATATAACACAATTCGTAATATCATGTTATATAAAGCATTTTGTCTGCTAGAATTATCTTGCATTTGTGCATAGCAAGCCACAACCATATGCCAAATACAAAACCTTTGGTATCGATGATCCATCCAGGAATTCAATTCGCTTGTTCGACTAGTTGTCCTAGTCCTAGTAGAATTCTCACACCACTTATTAAAGACGATAGCAGACAACTACTAGAACTGACAAAAACATAAATCATTAAATACTGATGACTCCAACATGCTCCATCAACACTGACTACTGCATCCATCGGAATTGAACACAACATAACTCGTCAAGATCGACGACTCCAACATGCTCGTTCGACACCGACCATGACATACTGACTCCAATAGATTATCGCTTTGTATACTAGTCGATTGTGAAATTTGTGCTTCTGCAATTGTTACAACTTCTCTTGTAACTGGATGTAATGGGAAGGCACCCAAGAGTTCTAGCACACTATATATAAACATGTACATTAATGTATTATAGAGGAAGTGATGCATGTAACAAAGGACATAGAGAAGTAATAAAATAACTTTGTTTCGAATTCTTGCGTTTTGTCTGTAAACATATTCTTATTGCTCGATTGCTTTGATTTTTTGACATACTCTAAATTGCTTCCACCATAATAGAAATCGAATGATTCAGTCAAACATGTTATTCCCCATCGAAATCTTGGGAGAGGTGAATCATTGGTATTAGAGATACCATCCAATCTTCAAGTGTTTTATCCCGACCTTGCGTAAGTTTTGCGTAGACACTTCTTGTGAAGTTACCTGACTTATGCTTGTGTAAACACACTCGCAAACAAAATAATCCGAAAAGATGCTACCTTTGAATTCTGAGAATACACCAATATGAAACACTCAACCGAAGATGGAAGGAGAAGAAAACAAAATCCATGCAACTGAAGAGGCACAGAAACTCATAGAGAAATCACTGGCTTGAAAACGAATTGAAATGTTCACCTAGTTCAATGAGATTCTCTTGCAAGTTTCCTCGACTTCAGAAGGAACATCGAAAAGATACACTTATGAAAAATTCAACCCCTTTAAGGTTCAAATGAGCTTGGATATACCGAATCTTGAAGGAAAAAATGGCGTTGAATCTATCGAATCCTATTTTTCTATGAATCAACTCTCGAAAGCTGCGAAGTTCACCATTGTGTCCTTAAATATGTCATATTCAGTGCATTGTTGATGGGAGAATCTATCGATAAAGATGGATAAAGAAGAAAACCCTATAGAAACATGGAATAAATTCGTCGATCATGTTCGAAGAGAGTTTTATCCACACAAATACCTTGAGAAATGGTATAAGAAGTGGAAACAACTAAGGCATTGGAGAGACCATTCTGTGCAGAGCTATATTGACAAGTTCTATCGACTCATGGATATAATTGGTGTTCAAGAAGAACAAAAATTGCTTGTTCTGAATTACGTCAGCGATTTATCCCCATACATTCAGTAAGAGATAGAGTTCCTTACTATTAATATGATCAGAGATGCATTCCACCATGCTACTTGTTATACCAAAATCCTGTCACCATCATGTGATAAGACATTTGACATACCTACTTGCCCTGAATCCCAACTCTTGGAGTGGAAACTCATGCTAATAGTCAATCTTCCATGAAAATTCCCAGCACCATGCTTTCCCTATTATCCAAGAGCTGTACCTTGTTCTCACTACCTATCCCTTGTTATCCACAAGTGGTGCCACCGCTTATGACCCTTAGTCCATAAGCATTTTTTACCAGAACCGCTTTGTCATTGAAGGAGAAATGCGGTACCTTGGGTAAAAAGGGAAAAGGATAATTTTCTCAAGGCTTTTAGATAATAAGCCTCACGTCCTCCCTTATCCCTACCATTGTGGGTCAGTTGAGCTCGAGATACCTCATCCTAGGATCTTAGAGGCCACCTCACCCACTAATTTCTCAACCTACCCTATCCATTGAGCCTTATATATACAATCTCGTATCCATGGTTGAGGGGGAGAACTCTTAAGGTATTGTTATGCTGTTGGATTGATCACTTGGCCCAAGACCATTTGGAGATCATAAAGAGCTAGAGTCGGAGCTTATGGGGATGAGAATGCTTGGTTTCATGGAGACACATGTCAACACTAAGGCTTGGTTGTAAACTTCTTCATATTTCTATATTAATGCAAGTTGATTTCTGTCCCACATATATTGTTGTTGTTTGATTTCACATGTATGTTGTTAGATTCCTTAGTCACTAACATGGATCAATAGATTATATTTTGGTAGTTTTGATTTGTTTGCATGTTCAAGCTTATTGCAGGTACAGAGGGTAACTATCGAGGCATTACATTCTAGATATCTATGGCATCCAGGGAGATTCTTCAACCTCTATCCTCTATTTGTTCTGGATCTGAACCATTTAGACCAGTGGAACACCTTGCTGTCCGTAGGAGGTGAAATATTCTAGCTAACAAATCTGGCGACTCCATCGGGGAATAGACATATGTATCAGTTGTTCTGATCTTCCTCAGTTCTACAACTCTTGTCTTAATTCAGGTTCCTTCTTCAACTCTCTTCAACCAAATCTACTTTCTGACTTGATCTATTTGGGTTTGAAACTTCCAAATCTGTTCAGATCCGATTCATCTCAACCTTTTATGCTCTGTTTTCATACTCAATCTAGCAGTATTTACCTTGATATAGTCGTTTTCTGACTTGATCCATCATTCTCTTTGTGTTTTGGTCATCTACAGGGAACCGCACCTATGTAGTGTACGAGGAGCGGTGCCACTGCCTAAACAGAGTGGGTAGCATGCAGTGCCACTTCCTGTAACCCATTGGCGAGCAGCGGTGCTAGGATAAAACCACCCTGTCAACACCAGAGAAGCGCGGTGCCAGGTAGGCATCATTCCAAGACCCTTTTTTCTCATTTTTTTTATAAAAATTTGAGTTGTGTTGCTTTCAGTTCTACACTATCAGACTTGTGTGACAGAATATTATGCGTGTGGCTTGAAATTTTATGGTTTAAGATTTGTTTGATTAGGAAATTCAAAGGCTAGATAATGATTTTTGAGTGTGCATCCGCTTCTATGCTCGTTGGTCGTGTCTGCGAAAGGATTTCTTGTTTTTTGAAAAGCTTAGGGTGCTAGTAAGATCTCTTTTCGTTTCTACTGTATAGACTAAAAGAAGAACACTATATTAGCATCTAGGTTTCATTTCTTGTTTGCATAGTAAACTTCTTTTTCCTTCCTTTAAAAAAGAAATTTTTTGACTGAGACTAGGATATCATCATTGAGCGTTGGACAATGGTTCTTTGATTGGCTTCACAAGCCTTTAGGATCTTCATGATCTTTCGTCTCTTATGCATTTAGAACTATCTCAATCAAAATAAAAATTATGGTAGTTTTAAGTTAGATTTGCTTATGTTTTGAGAAAATTGAAAAAATAGAGTGCATTTGCATATAGGTGTGCTTCTTGTTTTTCTTTTAGGAAAATAGATTCTTCCCCTTCTCATTGCTTTCAAAAAAGAGAAATCAGTTTGGAAAATTATTGCTTGTCTTTAATTTGGGGTTCATGACTATTGTTTGGAAATATTTTTGGTTTTGAAACAAAAAGAAATTACTCTCTTTCCCTCCCATAAGCAGACATATTGAACGGTAAAGTGAAATATTTTGCACAAGCATACTGCATGGTTTTACTTTTCTGTCAAAACATCATGCATTCACCTAACCGTCCACTTTAAAATTAATGGTAGTTATAAGTTAAAATTTATGTAGCAATTGGAGTGATAGGTTAGAGACATGTTCGGGCGTCGTTAAGCGTAGGAGCTGTCGTTATTTGTCAGCATTACATTTCGGGACTCGCGCGGTTCTTCCACGTACCGTCAGTATATCGAATGGCCTTTCACATACCCTTGAGTTATATAGAAAGGTACTTCACGTACTCGATTGTATATCGAAAGGCCCCTTGTGTACGATTATGCAGTAGACGACACTACTACCGATTCGAGCTCCCATGTACCTTGAGTATATTGGGAGACCCCACTAGGATACCTTATCTATCTAAGAAAATCCCTTTGGCCATCTTGATTGGAGCCATACACTGAAAACAACATTCAGGGAGATTACTATGCACATACCCTCGAGGTATATTGCGAGTGGCACCTTCTTGACAATCCTGGTGAGAGACCTGACTTTTTGAACTCCTTCTATCATTTTAAGTGTGCTTTTTTTGACCTATAGCTTGTGTAGGGAAATTTTTTGGTTTGTTTTCTAGATTTTCAGACCCTAAGTTAGATAGGAACTATACAAACTGGCTGAGTTAAGACAGTCCAGAAGAGTATGGGGCTTGCCACCCGATTTTATTCCTGGTTCAGGAGAACATCCAATGGAAGCTATCGATCAAGGAGCTGCTACCACCTCCCAAGTGGGAGATAATGTGGTTGCAGAAAGTGGAGTACCATATTCTTCACACTCGCCTCCCTTGGTCCAACAACCCTCTCGGGAAATACCTCCTTCCATTCTCCCACGAAAGGTCATGTTGATGATACAACCCATCCAGATTTTGGTCCCAATGCTCCATTTTGGGATACCTCTATAGGACAGGACATTGCCTCATTTGGTAGCCATTTAAATTCTTCTGAAGATGAAGAATAATGTAGGAAATACCATGCTTCCATTCTCCATGCACAAGAGATTGATAAGCAGATAGATGAAATATTAGGCCCCACACCATCACGTTCCACATCTGTTCCTGTGGGATATCATTCACTTGCCAATTCTATGAGACCCATTGAACCTATTATAGATCGTGCAGTAACACCACACAAACTAGGTCAAATTAACAACCCTGTCACCTCTCATTTTATGTCTGTTCCTAATCCTCCTAGGTCTTCTACACCTTCAATTCCCGTTTCGTCAATACATTCTAGTGTCGGGGGACAACCCCCGGCATGACCTACATTATATGGCACCAGAATTGTACCTAGTCAAGGGAAGAACTCTAACATAGAACCATATACAATTTATGTCCCTCCCACTCATACTAATGTGGTTAATCCCCCATTCAGTTCAGGTCAGCTCTTGGGGGCACAATCTGTAGCTGTTCAATCTTCTAGAGGTTATGGTTATCAAATACCTGTAGGTAATCATCCACCCAATCCTATAGGAATGCCTTATGATAGAATTCCATACCCTAGTAACAATTTTACGCCATGGGGGCAACCTTATTGGTCTTATATGCCAGCTTTGGGGGGATACCTATACATACTGCGGGAGGTGCCGGAAGACCACCTTATGGAGGTCCTCCCCCTGGGGGACCTAATGGTCCCAGAGGATCTAGAAAATTTCCTCCTTATGGTCCTAGTGGTCCTAATGGTCCTGGGGGGACTGGTGACTTTCCTCCTTATGGCTCTAGAGGGTCTGGTGGCCCTCCACCTAGTGGTTCCGGAGGCTTTGGAGGGTCTGGTGGTCCACCTCCGGGTGGTCTTGGTGGTCCTGGTGGTCCCAGTGGTCTTGGTGGTCCTGGTGTCCCTGGTGATCCTCCTCCTAGAGGCCCTAGTGGTCCTAGTGGTCCTGACCCTGGAAATCAACCCCCTGTAGGTGAATTTTTCGTTAGTTCTTCCTCACAGCAACCTATTTTTCAGTCAACCTATGGTCCTACTGGTAATTATATGCCATATCAATATTACCAGTATGTGTAACCCAACCGACAGTTACCTTTCCTAGTAACTTTGGACTTGTGTGATTTGTCCAAGTTGATTAATGACCCCATTCAACACAATCCCTTGTGGCCTCCCATTCCAGTAAAGTTACCATTGGATATCCCAAAATTCGATGGGAAGTAGGGAGATGATCTGAAGAACCATGTTATGAAATTCCATTTGTGGTGTTCTTCAAATTCCCTCATGGATGACTCCATTCGGTTACGACTCTTTCAGCGAACTTTGATCGGTACGGTCGTGAAGTGGTACATTGAACTCCCACAACATTCGTTTGTGGATTTTGGCTTGTTGGAAATCGTGTTTCTTACAAACTTTCAGCTCCCTATTCGTTATGAAATGGGCACTGATATTTTAACCTCTCTGTGATAGAACACCTCCACCCACATTTTCGATCATATTCATGAGTGGAGAAGGTGGAGAAGGCTTATTAAGGCCCCTATTCCGGATCAGTTACTAGCTGATTGGTTTACCAAATCCTTGTTGCCTCTTATTGCCCGAGATGTGGGTATGGGTGGTGCCATTACCAAAGAGCAGGCTATTAGTCGGGCTCAGTACCTAGACTTGGTCTATTCCCAGTCTGGAAATCTTTATGACCTGATTCCTCAAGCTCCTTGCCCCATCACCGATCCTTCCAAGCCACCAGTAGAAGTACCTATTGATGGGATTGTTGGTTCAATCCAGTCCCCATCAGCAGCGAAACCTACCAAGCAACCCCAAACTGCCACCCCATACTCCTTCGACTCCTAAGGTTTATGCCGAGTTCAACTCTATTAAAAGTACTCAAACCTTGGGAAATAATTAAAGGAAAGGTAAAAATAGAAATAAAAAACATGGAAACCAACAGGGGACTCCAAGACCAACCAACAGTGATAACAATAAGGGGAAAAGGAAGGAAAAATATCCTTGTCTGCTATGCATAGGTGACCAATTTTCAAAGGATTTTCCTCGTCGGGACAAAATATCCCAGTTTTTGAAGTCCAATCCTGCACCTATAGTACCTACGGATCCTTTTCCCTCTCAACAACAAGTGATAGACCACATGTCTAATCAGGGTAACTCTAGTTCGTCAGAGGAAATTCGTATGATGTCCTCAGATACCATCAATATGCAAACTCAAAGTCAGAATTATGACAAACCCGCAGATAAGAAAGAAGATCATTCTTCTTCAGGGAAAGCTCCCTCTACTAGTTCTCCTGAATCCTTGTCTACTATCCCCTTATCTATTGAGAATCCTACTCTCGAAATTATTTTGCACCCACCTAAGAGTACTCTTCAGAAGGCTGTCTTTAATCCCATTGCGCGAGATGCTCAATTTTATAATGTGGTTGAAGATCTCTCTCAAGAACCTTGTGTGATGTCTACCTTAGAGGTACTCCAAAGTTGCCCTACATAGCATAAAAACTTGTTGACAATAGTAGGAGCTTTAGACCCGGATAATAATAACTTGATTCATTTCAATGTTGAGAAATATAAGCCTATATTACCACATAAACTTGCTTTTCATATCATTACGAAAGTAGTTGGTAATTTGACCTGGTTTGTGTGGTGTTACTGCTGGATCCTTCCAATATAAATATTGATTCACGATACATAATTTAGCTTCCTTCAGTTTGACTAATCTAGCCCTTGTTTTGCTCAATCCAAGAGGTTCCTACAAGTTATGTAATACATATACAATGTCACTATACGATGGAGATAAAGTGAAATATGATATCACTCTCAATTCTAGTTCAGGATGATTGGGGGAATTAGACAAGAATTTCAGTTACAAAGATTCACAGTTTGAATCTATCAGCAGTTTAGACAATACATGTCATTTCACCAATTTGGTAGGATTAATATCGAAATCATATTCTAGCAGCACTGCAATCCATTTATCCCTCTTTCCCTCTAGACCAGGATGTGTCAAGATACTTCTTACCACATTGCTGGGAACATAAGACACAATATGAGAATGAAGAATATACACCCTAAAACCTTTCAAAGACTTCACCAATGCATAGGATTGTTTTTCCATAATTTCATACTTTAATTCTCCATCTATCAGAACTTTTCTAAAGAGAGAAATAGGCTTCTCATCATTCTAACTATTCTTCTGCAATAAAAATCCAAGAATGGTGTGTTTAGAAGGATATGAAAATACTAGAAAATATTTTGCAAAATCAAGACTTACAAAAAATGGTGCTTCAGTAATGGCTTGATTAATGTCTTTGAAATATTTTCTAGCATCTACAATCCACTTGATCTCATTATCCTTTCTCAACATGTTTGTAATATTCCTCAAAATTTCAGCAAAACGTGGCATGAATCTTCTTAAAAATTTTAACCTGTCCAATGAAAGACTGCACCTCCTTAGTAATCCTAGGATCTTCAAATTTATAAATGGAATTCACTATATCTGGGTCTATGTTAATCCCATATTTAGAAATTATATGCCCCAATATCTTTCCCTCCTTTAAAGCAACATTTGATTTTCTTGGATTAAGGGAAATACCATACCTTTTGCACTTCAAAAATACTTTCTCCAAATGCTTCACATGGTCCCTGTCAGATTTAGAAACAACTGTTATATCATTCATATAAATATCTATTGTTAGAATAGTAATCCAACCCCTTAGTACATTAGTCTAAGTCCCTAGTCAATTTTATTGCATTTTGTGGATTATTACACTATGGTTTGGACTTAGTGTGCTTAGTTGGACCAATAACCAGTTAAATTGGGGCATTCACACCTACATTAGCACTCCATCTCAGTCAACCATCTAGGTGTGCACCCTCATCATTGTTGGTTCTCTCCCATTCATTGAATGTGGAAATTTTGTTTACTAGGAGCGCTAGAGGTCGATTTTGTCAAATTTTGGACTGATTTTGTGCATTTAATGCCACCTAGAGCCTCTCAACCACCTATTTTTGCACACCCATGCATGAAAAAGTCTTATGATTTCTCCATGTCACCTCAGCCACATACACATAGAAATTCATGGCCATTTGGGATGATTTGGAGCGTGTTTGGCCCACCTAGGGGGGATTGAGGCCAATTTGGCCAATTTCACAAGTACAGAAATTGGGATTCCCGAGCCTCATGAACTACTTCAGATGTAATATAAACCTTTTACTAACATTTTTCAAGGTTAGAAAGTCAAATAATAACCTGTTTTTTTCACATTGCATAGGTAAATTGTTTCTCTTTTAATGGTTTTTTGTTGGTTTTGCATCAAATTCCATTTGTGAGTTTCTATAAGGCTCCTATATCATGTTGTAGATTGAAATTATCACATGGTATCATAGATGAGTGGAGTTTAGTTATTTGCAGATCAATCCTGCGCGTTTTGAGCTGAATTTTTAGAGAAATTCCAAATACAATTGAGTGGTTTTGTAGGACATTCGACAATTTCGTCACCATTAGCGTAGGAAGAAATGGAAACTACCCACATATTTTTAACACCTTTAAAATTCTTCGATTGAAAGAAAGAGATGGTTATTCAATTGAGATCTAAGGGTCTCTACAAAGTTACCATGGGCACAGAGGTGGAGCCAAACTGTGATGTAGAGAAAGCCAAGCACTTCAATAGATTGGATGAAGAATATGGATTGTTATGCCTAAGTATCTCAAGAGATATTTTGTTACACATAGACAATTTAACAACCCCAAATGAAGTGTGGGTAAAACTAGAGACGCTCTTTGGGAAAACTGATGAACTAAGAGAACACCAGCTTGAGAACGAGCTCATCAGCCCGAGCCCAGCACAGTTTTACACTATCCAGGACTTCTTCACCAATTTTAAGTCACTTGCGCTCTAACTAAAGAAATTTGGGACTGAGAATAAAGAGGATCAGTTGACTCTGTCCATCCTTTCGAAGTTGGGGCCATAATTATCTGCCTTTGTTAGCACATTTCAGTCTGGCAAGTTAACACTTTGAAACTGGAAAATGCCAAGTCTAGCTAGCTTCATGGATTCCCTCACAAAGGATTAAGAAAATCTAGTCCAAATGGGAACCATCAAGGCTAAGGATCAATTCTTGTCCATGGGAGTTTCGAATGCCTCCAAGGGAAAGTCCAAGGAAAATAATTTGAAGCTGCCAGAGAAGAGGAAATTAGAAAAACCCAAATCCAGTGATGGGGGTTTGAATCCTCCCAAGGAGAAGGAAAAGAAAGGGAAATATAAGACCAAATGCACCTACTTCCACAAGGGATGGCATATATAAATATCATGCATGAATAAAACCATTGACTAGATGGTGCAACTATTGGAGAAGAACAACATCCCTGTCCCAAATGGCACAAGGAAGAAAGATGGTGTTAGCACTCAGAATGTACCCAGGTTGTGAAAAGGTAGATCCCAAGGTAACAGCAAAAACCACTTTAGAATGTATTTCTGACCTAATACAATCAGAGAGGGATCTCTCGCTATTTACAAAGTTTTTATACTCAAGATATTCAATCAAAGACACTCAGAAGGTCATATTTCTGATGGGACAAATAGGACTAGTTTGTTTTGAAGACTTGGTAGGACAGTCATGGAGGAGACCATTGGGCAATGGAGTCAACAGTCAAATCTGAAATAGGTTGCAGGAGGTAAGGTTTTGAAGGTTTATGATCAGAGGCAAGGTAGGCACCATTTCCTCAGTCTTGAGGTATTAGCAGGTTGATTAGTAGACAAAGGGAGACATTCCATCAAACAGAGCACCTAACTATGGTGAATTCTGCAAGACTTTGGAAGAAAATATTTTGAAAAATGCTTGAACAATGGACCTAGAGCATGCAGGATGAATTCTATCCCATACAAACTGATGCTCAAGCATGAAAGCAAATACAAAATGGAGTGGGAAATAGGATAAACAATCACATAAAGAAATTACTTACTGAAGAAAAGATGGCACAAGAATCTCTGACATGAAAAAGATTTTACATTCATCTTCTGCAAATTTTATTCATTCACTGAAAACTTGAAGCCATTACAATGTAGAGCCTCTCCGCTCTTGAAAATCCTCCCATAACTATCAATTACATTTTCCTTTTTATAAGAAAAGTCTTTACCTAACTTAGAATTCAAAAACCTAACTGAAATCAGTTACAACAAAGTTTCTCCTGCATATCTCCAATGGTGATAGCTGTGTGAAATTTGGGAGAGGTTTTTATAATTGGACACGTGCCCAAAAAAACCCACGTCTTCATTTCTCCATAATAATCTCAATATCCTCGAAATATTCCTTTGAAGCTGATGACTCATATAATAAAATTGTATATTTCTGGAAAATGACCTGTAAAGATATTTAAAATTATCCCAATATGTGATTACTATGTAAATAATGAAGGAGGTTTTTTATTATAGTCCTATTAGGAATAAAAACATCTCCCATTTTTGTCAAATTAAATTCCATTTTTCCAAAACAATTCTTTGAAGTTGATGGCTGAAATAGTCCTTTGGAAAACATGAAAACTGACCTGTACAACTGATTTTGTTTCTGCTAAACCATAGCACCTGTGTGAAAAATGAAAGAGTTTATTGTATATAGGTACGTTGTGAAGAAAATCCTCTTCCAGTTTGGAAAAATACATCTTCATTTGATCTAAACAATTATTTTTGTTAGATGACTAGAACAGTCATTTCGAAATCTGAATATTTTCCCTCTGAAGATGACTTTTCTGCTCCCAATATGTATCACCTGGGTAAAAACTGAGAGAGGTTATTGTATATCCTGATGTTATGATGAAAAACCTCTTTCCTCTTTTGAAATTTCTTCTTCGTTTTCTGGAAACAGGTCATTGAATAAAATGACTAAAACAATCATTTTCAGAAAAATATGCTAAGTTGCTTCTAAACCTTGAACTGTTTAACTTCATGAATGCTCTCACTGTAAATATTTCTGCAACTCTTCTGGGCTGATTTGTTTCTGCATTGTTGAATGGTGGCTTCCCTCCTCTTGTTCTAAAAAAAACAATTTCTAACTGACTCCTTATCTCCGCCATTTCCCTGTGATTGAAAACACTTAGAAGTTAAGTTTTGAAATATGGTGGACTGTTTCCTCCCTTCAGTGCACATAGCAAATGAAATTATTTTTAAAACCAAGTTTAAAAAACCAAGTCAAATTTATTTATATAGGATGGTTTATTTTGGAGCCTCCTTTCCAGATTATCTATCATGCATCTTTTTATTCCGGATTCTTTTGTGACCCTTGATCTAATTACTTTTAGTTTTCAATAGTAGGATCAAGTGCCATGTACTCCTTTCTACCAGGCTTCCTGATTTTAACCACCATGAAACTTTGAGCTCCGGAATCATCCACAGCCATCGATGTGATATATCTTTAACTTTCCACCGTCGGATCAAATGCCATGTACCAAATTCTGCTGGGCACTTTGGGATTATCTACCGTGCAAGTCTAAGCTCTGGAATTCATAATAGCCGTTGATTTAATTCACTTTAATTCTCCGCCGTCGGATCAACTTTGCACTTATGCATTCCGTTGAGCCCTTTTGTTTTAATCAACGCGCAATTTTACCCTCCGGAAATGATATTACCTGTTGATTTAAGTTTCACTTTTTACCTTAGCCACCGAATTATTTTATGCGCTAATGTTTAGATTATACCTTAAGAAAGGTAATAACCTTGTTTAGCGCGTAAACCTTCGTTAAACTTTGGCTTGGTAAATAAAGCCCGCTCTTTGACTTTAGAATATTCAAAACTATTAATTTTTTGAATATAAAGAAAATAAAATCTTTATAAAACCCATTTTGTAGATTTCATTTAAAAATTAATAAATCTTTTTGCCCCATTTGTGAGAAATTTATTTGTATTTTTCCCTAAACTTCTTTACCTTCTCTTCTTTGCCAACTTGGACATATCTTAATGAGAAAACTTTGGAAACCAACTCAATCACCCATGAGAACTTAAAATTTTGAAGGCAATAGGACCAATTCCGACAAAAATAAATTCAGTGTTAACAATTGACTCCGATGGGGGTTTGAATCCTCCCAAGGAGAAGGAAAAGAAAGGGAAATATAAGACCAAATGCACCTATTTCCACAAGGGATGGCATATATAAATATCATGCATGAATAAAACCATTGACTAGATGGTGCAACTATTGGAGAAGAACAACATCCCTGTCCCAAATGGCACAAGGAAGAAAGATGGCACCTCCAGTTCAGACAACAAGGAGAAATGGCATGCCTTGGTAGTAGGTACCTCTAATTCCTCATCCTTCATCATTGATTCAGGGGCTTCTAGACACATGGTAGCCACCAGAGAGCTCTTCTCCTCCATGCATTCGAATGATGGCCTAGCAGTTCAAATGGGGGATGAGTCTGAAATCCAGACCAAGGGAATTGGTAGGATTGATCTAGAGTGTGGTTACTTCAGTGATGTGTTGTATGTACCAAACCTTGCAGAATTTTTTTTGTCAGTCTATCAAATGACCCATATATTAGAAGCGAAGAGAGTGACCTTCACTCCAGAGTTGGTAGAGACTGTAGAAATCTCATCAAACCGAGTTGTTGCAATTGGGTATGCAGATCACCATGAGAGGATGTACAAGTTTTTGAATTTCCTCCCTACTTCCAATGAACAAGCTCTCCTCTCACATGCCAATGAGACTTACAAGCTATGGCATGAGAGGTTTGGTCACGTGAACTAAAAGTACCTCCAAGCACTACACAAATATGAGATGGTGGAAGGACTACCACAAATCAAATCATCAAATGGAGCTTGCATTGGGTGTGTAGTTGGGAAGCATCCAGAGTGAAGCTATGAGAAGGGGATGGCAAGGAGAGCCACACAACCAATTGGGTTGGTAAATTCATATATGATTGGTCCTATTCCCACTTGATTTTATGGTGGACCAAGGTATGTACTTACATTTATTGATGACTACTCGAGATTCTGTTGGGTGTACTTCTTTAAATTAAAATCTGAAGTTTTTGAGCAATTGAAGATTTAGAAGGAATTGGTAGAGAATAAGAGAGGGAATAATATTAAGATCCATAGGACTGATAATGTGAAGTATTATGTCAAAAAAATCATGTATAACATTTGTGGGGATTGTGGCATCCAAATGCAACATTCAACTCCCTACACACCACAATGAAATGGTGTGGAGAGAGAAAAAATAAATCTCTCAAGGAGATGGCCACATGCATGATTGAAGCAAGGGATATAAGTCCCAATATATGGGAGGATGCCATTAATTGTGCTGCACATATACAAAATATATCCTTCCATAAATAAGTAAAAGGAAAGACTCCCTACGAGGCATGGTCTGGCCATAAACCAAATGTCTCAAATTTCAAGATTTTTGGATCAAGAGCATGGGCTCAAATCCCTTCTGAAAAAAGGAAGTCCTTGCATCCATAAAGCAAGGAATGCATCATGATTGGTTATGGTGAGGATACAAAAGGTTACAAACTCTTTGAAACTTCCACACACAATAATTTTGTTGAGAGAAGTGTGCAATTCAAAGAGGAACCAATACCATATTTTGAGCTTGCACCGGGGGAATGCTCTTCTTCTCAACAATTTGATGATGTAAGTGATGATTCATGCTCTATTTTTTTTATATTCCTAAATATGATATGGATTCAGATGAAATTTCTATATATGATTCACCATCAAGGCCCAAGCGGTCTGAAAAATCATACAAGCTGGAAAGGAAATTGGCTGGCAATCCCCTAGAGCGTAGGAAGACTATATCTCAATCTAACAACGCTTCCTTTGATAGTGAAATTTCTCTTCCTGAGCACTGTTATATGATTATTGGATATACTACATAGTCATATCAGCAAGCTTATCATGACCCAATATGGAAAACAACAATGGAAGAAGAATTCCATTCTCTCCAAGTGAATGCGACATGGGAATTGGTTCCCCTTCATCCCAAGAGGAAGCTTGTTCAATGAAAGTGGATATTTCAAAAAAAAATTGCTGCTGATGGTTCAGATGTGAAATACAAATCCATATTATTTTCTAATGGATACTCCGAATTCCATGTTGTGGATTATACCAAGACCTTCACACATGTTGCAAAGATGGACTTCATAAGACAAATTCTAGCAGTTGCAGCTAGTAAGGGTTGGAAAGTGCACGGTATGGATGTCAAGGGTGAATTCCTACATGGTGATATATAGTAATATATATACATAAAGAAAACTTAATGTTTCCAAGAGGATCCTTCACTTTTTTTTTATTTTGAATAAATCACTCTATGGACTCAAGCAAACCCCTAGGGCTTGGTATGCTAAAATGGATGACTTCTTGCTATCTATTGGTTTCACTAGATAAAAATCTGACCCAAACGTATATTTGCAGAAAAATTATGGTATTTTTAAGGTTATTTTTCTCTATGTTGATGACCTATTAATTACAGGGAGCTACAACACTTCAATTGGCTCACTTAAGGCATCTCTACACAGTGAATTTGCCATGACCGATCTAGGATTGCTAAGGAAATTTTTGGGATTGGAAATTGAGAAATATGAAAGGGGCATCATGATGAGTCAACCGAAGTATGGTTCAGACTTTATAAATAAGTTTAACATGGATTATTGTAAGTCATCCAAGTTCCCTTTCCTTTCTGGCATCAAATTATGTGAATTTGGAAATTCTCCATTGGTAGATTTTACACTCTGCAGGAAACTAGTCGGTAGCTTGCTCTATCTTACACATACACGGACTGATTTATAGATGCTATAAGTCATGTATAAATACATATGCACCAGCCACATGAGCTCCATTGGAAGGAAACCAAAATAATTCTCCAGTATGTCTAGGGTACAAATAATTTCGGGGTTCACTATTCAGCTAGTGCTTCACTTCAACTAGATGGATTTTATGATTCGGATTGGGTTGGTGATCCCACTGACAGGAAATAAACTTTAGGTTTTGTTTTCATGCTTGCTAAAGGTCCCATTCTCTATTCAAGTAAGAAACAACATACCATCTCTCTTTCTTCAGCGAAGCCTGAGAACAGGGAAACAATCAATGCAACTACATGATGTGTTTGGTTGCAGGGTATCCTTTGGGAATTTGGTGTCATAATTGATTCTCCTAACAACATTGTTGAGCTGCAAAAATAAAACATTTTATTCATATTTCACATACCATTTATCACCTTATTCCTATTTTATCCTTCCATAAAACCATTAATATCCATCATTTTTATGACTAAATATGGGTTACCTTGTTATTTTCCAAATCATTTATTTTTGAGTACTTTGAGTGAATTTGTGGTTAATTATTGAGAAAAATAAAATATTTTCATTATAATTTAAAGTTGGATGAGTTTGGTGATGCTTACAGGTGTATTTGAAGACTTTAACAAGCTCAAAAGTCACCACCTAGCCTAAAATTCGAATTTCATCTTCAAGATGTGGGCTAATTTCAAGGAGAAGATCATGGAAATGTGGAGAGAATATCTCATCCAATATTTGTTGGAGGATTTGTAGGGATGAGTTGAGAGAAAAGTGGGTTTGTTGAGGATTTGAAGGGATAAGATAAGAGAATAGTGGATCTATAATTATGATTAGTTATCTTGAATTCATGTATAAATAGGAGGGCTTTCTCCTCATTTTGTTAGAGGCCTCTCTAGTAGTTTGGAAGTAGAGAATAGTTTAGAGTTAGTTATAGAGTGGATTTTCATTGTTAAGTAATGGAGATGATGCTTAATGCAAATCCTGTTACTCTCTCATGGTAATTTGAGTTTCTTCCTTATGAATTGTTAGTGTAGATTTTCAATTATTTCTTTCTTATGAATTGATAGTATTGATTTTATGTGATGTCACGTCCCCAACCCTTACTCGATGGAGAGGACTCGACTACCATCCAACAACCCGGGAAAACTAAGCCCCATGAACATAATATAAAAATTGCTTGAAAATAAAACATTCATAAGTATAAATAGATGCATAATGAAATTTACATGATATATACAACAGAAGCAAATCATTCATTCAACATGTTCATCATAATTTCATAATAATTCTAAGAAAATACAATTGCAGAACTTAAATACACAAGAATACTTATTCTTGAAAGAAGCTCGTCATGCAACCAGCTATGTCACTGCAACGTTCCACCCAACCATAGGCCAGTGTGCTCTTTAATCTCTCAGTAACACTACCACCCCCGAGTTGGGTAGAATTGACCCATAGCCAAGGATACAATTAAAATTCATTCAAGCCAACACAGTTGGGTTTAATAGACTTACACAGGTAGTGGTTTACACTTATCCAAATTCACATGAGACACAACCAAGCCAACAGATGGGTTTATCAGGCTACCAGCCAAGCCATCCTTCCAGTTGGATTTAGCAGGCTCCCAAGGAGGTGGAAATATTGACTGCTAAGCTAGTGAGCTCAACCCCAGAGATATAAACACCCACACTAGATCTATCCCGATTTGTAAACAATTACACACCCAACACAAGGAAGCGTTCCCTTCTCTGCTACACAATCCCGCAAGCCATGCCTTGCCTTCCAGTTCTATTCAGGGCATGCAAAGAAGAAAACCAACCTTCTAGATTGGTCTGTTAGGTTCTTTCACACACTAGGTTTATCAAGCAAGTCTAGACTCTATTTCCATTCCTTCAATCAACTCAAATGCCAAACATGGATGCACACACATGGATCTCAGTTCTGGGATTTATCAAACATAGCAGATGCCAGGGATTACATACACACATAGAAATTTACAAATTTTTTAACATTGCCAGTGCCAGACCGATTACTGCAGAAATACCAAAACAAAATCATTACTGGTCTTTCAACACAAAGAAAAAATTAGATTCAGGGAAATTGTGTTCAAGAAAACAACTAACAGATAGGGGAAAACATGAGAGAGAACAAAATTGCCGAACAGGGGAAAAAATCATAACACAAACAAAAAAACGTGAAGGATTCAGATCGTCGGACAGGGAAAATTCCAGAAAGGTTCAGAATCCGAATCTTTTTTGCTTGCTGGCTCTTTCGTGAATGCCCAATTAGGTTTTCCAAAAATGTTTTTCTCAATCCAAATCGTGAGGGAAGGTGAAACATTTCTGCATGAGGGAAAGGTGGTTGTTTTTGGTGTTTTCTTGCCTAGGAAATTCAAAAAATGTTTTTCCCAAAGTGGGGCTCTACCCAATTCGAATTTCCCCACTCTTCCAATCCCCCAGTCCCTTATCCTTAGGAAAATTCATGCCCCCATCTCATTTAGTTGCGTTGACATAGCCGGCTATGGGTTTTAATTAAAAATTGCAATTTTAACATAATGTCTAGCTTTTTAATGTTTAGCTAGCATATAAAAAAAATACCATCGACCCAACTTTAATTACCAAAACATAAATACTAAATCGATGGTGGTGTTTTTTTCCTAGCTCCATACCATGATTATTTACATCATTCATGTAAATGCAAAATGGGGTCAAAACTGAGGTGTTACATGTGAGCTCACAAGTTAGTGTTGATTGCTTTATATCAGTTTATTTTATGCAATCTTATGCTTTATTAGATTAGATTTATTTCATGCAATTTCCTGCTTTTCTAGATTAGATTTATTTTCATGTCATTTCCTGCTTTTGCAAGCTTAATTCAATTTTAGTTGCATGTATTTTTTATTTTAGTCACCTAGAATATGAAATTAAGTTAACAATACTTAGCCCCTGCATATATTTTGTTTGTACCTCACAAGTTTACGCTCTCTCTAGGTTGACAATTAAATTGTTGGATACATGTTATAATTTGTTTAATGTTTTTCCCCAACATTTTGGTGCCGTTAACAGGGAGGTGCTAAAAGGGCTCATAGTTTAGATAGGTAGATAGTTCGTTTTTATTACATAAAAAGGGGGATGCGAAATGGTAAGATGCAAGGATGACTAATTCACTACAGAATTTCTGGAATTCCCATGGTGTAACAGCCAGACGCATCTACTTTAGTGGGTCACCCTAAAGCCTTGTTGTTTCTACAAGCGTGTTCATTTTTTTGCAAAGTGTTTTCTTTTTCTGCAAGAGTGTTCTTTCATTTTCTGCAAATGCGAGTTTGTTTTTATGCAAAATTTTCCTTTTCATTTTCAGTTTGGATTGCTTTCATTTTTGGCTAGCCTTTATTTCAGACTAACTTGTTTTTAATTTTGGATATGTTCAATTTTGTTTTGTACAAATTTTTGTGCACTTTTAATTTCTGTTTTTGCACTCATTTTGTGCTAACTCATTTCGTACTGTCTTTTGCATTTTTCATATACTTGTTTTGCATTTTTTTAAGCATTTGATTTGATGAGTGTAATTTTGGAATTACTCACTGAGATCCTTGAAAAATATGGGATCTCCTCTCCCTAAGAAGAGGAGATCTTAACTACAATTAAAATTGCAACCACTCCTCCAGAAGTGAAGGAAGAATCATCATCTATAGAGTTCTATACATCTGATAAGGAACAAGCATGCGAGAAGGAAATTAAGGAGGATGAAGAAGGAATCTTGGGTGATCATCATGCAAACGAGAGCCGCATCGAACATTGGTTCCTAGTAAGTATTAAGTTAGATTAGTTTTGTTTTTATTTTCACTTTGTTAATTTACATTAATACCTAATTTCGCCTCTCTTGAATATTTTATATTTAGTTTTGTAAATTGTATGTAAACATTATTTTGTTGCTTTTACATGTATGGTTCAATAGGAAATTTCACTACATGTAAATGATAGTAAATTCTAATTAAAGTAAAGTAGGTAGGTTTTGGTTTCTTTCAATTAGCATATAGGATGCTTTGCTTTAATTTGCTATAATGTTTCTATTTGTTAAAATTTTATTTCTAATAGTCTTAATTACTAGTGTTTTTTATTTTGTTAGGAATTAAAAAATAATTTAATATTTTAAATCTAAAAATTTATGAAATTTTTTATCTCTTTCCATTTTCATTTTTTATTTAATAAATTTTCAAGTAATGTTAGGAATAAAAAATCTAGTTTGCATTTCAAAATACTTTAAACTAAATTTAAAAACGAAAAAAGAATATCTATTGAAAGATCAAATATAATATTTCTCTGTTTTTTAATTAATTTTCTAAAATTAGTTTTCTAGTTTAATACATTAATTTAACAAAGCCTAATGATATTGAACATATATATATATATATATATAAACCTATGTTTCTCTATTAGTTTTTAGTTTTTTATTAAAACCTGCAACTATAAACACTGAAATGTTAATATATATATATAGAAAAAAAATGAAACTTGTAATAAACATTATAATATATATAGATATATATATTAAAACAATACCATTTCTGAAACATTAATATTAATATTAAAAAAAAAATACATTAATTTTTTTTATTTTATAAAATAAATAAAACAGATCCTTTCAGCCCTCCATGCGCAACCTGCAAACGCTTCAACCTTTCAGCCTTCCATGCGCAACCTGCAAACGTTTTATGTTTTCAACCTGGAAACTAAACCTATAAGCATAAAAAATTTAAAAATATAAAAATGATTAAAACGATCGACGAACTGTTAGAGATGATGAATCAGGTAGGGATCTATGGATTTTTTATTACATAACACCTTAAATTTGTACTGCATATTGGTAAAAATATACTTCTATAATCTACAACAACAAAAAATAATACTTTCTGGTCATACTGTCAGCTTAGGATGGGGATAGGGCTCAAAATATGTTTATTTAAAGAAACAGAATGTGCATGCAATTATTATCTATTTAAGGGTTCTATGCATTCTCCATTTCACAACATGCGACTGCGCATTGGAAAGATATACAGAGGAAATGTTCGAAACCTGTCGCGCCAACCATATATCAACCATTGTGAGTTAACAACAATGCAATGTTATGGATGAGGCCAGACGTAGAAGAATGGATGATATCAGATCAGTTTGATGCATGACACGATGCCCACTAGACTTATCCTTTACTGCGGTCTTGGTCACTGTCAATCCCGAATATAAATGCCACAATAAATAAAAGTCGTAAATCCCCCAAACTTGTGTGCAGTAATCATGCTTCCACTTCATTTTAACACATCATTGAATGTGAGGTGGTTATTCCTTAAAACCTGCATTCAGGTGCAAGATTTATCTCACGCTGAGCAACCAGGTGACATATGTGATTTCCAGGATCGACACCCCTTCTCTTACTACTGCAATCTCGTGGAGTCTAGAAATATATCTTATCACAATTTAACCGATCGGTCATATCCCTTGCTTAATAACTTACCAAACAAGATGGAATTGAACTTCTAATATCCTGACAGAATCTTGGCCTTCTATGGTTGTTGAATCCACGATGCTCGAGTCCCACTGACCAAAAAAATATTTAACAAATGGATTTGATCTCAATAAATGGAACGCCCTGCAATTAAATCTTCAAGAACAATCAGTGATCACCGATTAACAGATGGAGAAACATGATTTCGTCATTCATTTCATCTTGTTAGTCTGTACTTGTCGTGTGGGCTTAATTTACATGCTCTTGGGTGAAACATTTGTGACATGTGGATTGCAACTTTCATTGGAGCTTTCATCAAAGCTTTCATCCAAGTTGTTTAATGATTTTGACTATTCATATTATTACTGATAGAGTATGGTCATCTAATTTTGGTTATTATCATTCAAAATCAATAATACATGCAATGATTCATGCAAGCGAATCTTTTAATAGCAATAAGTATCTAAGCAATGTGTTTCCCTCGGTCCCTTTTCCTGTGCCTATGCCTATTGTGCTAATCCAATTCAAACCCAAACTGAAAGACTTGGTGTAGCGACATGGAGACACACCACTAATCATTTGATGAGCGAGATGGGGAAGCACCTCATATTCACTATGGTTCAGTTATTCTGCCTGTACTCGATCTGCTCTATGTGGTGGATCTTGTAGACGCAACAATCTTTCCATGTTTACTATTCTAACAATCGTCTCTCATGCGCGCATATATGCTCTCTTGTAGGCGAGTATTTTTCTTCTATCACTAGTTTTGTGCTCATATAATGGTTTTTTACTAACTAACAGGGGGAACATATTGTATTTATGTTTCAGTAGTATCAAAGCTTAAAGCAGTGTAGCACCTATGAATAGCATGGTAACTAATGTCAACTTACCTTTTGATGGTTGCATCTATAATTGTTCGTTTGGAAATGAATTGAACAAAACTCTTAAGTTACTTAGCTTTCGATCCTAGGTGGTTATACACTACATGCGCTAGATCTATATGCACTCAATGCTAGTATGATACTCAATACCAAGAGTCTCCAGGTGTTCCGGTACTCCATGCTTCTCCATGTAGGTACTTGCCATGAGATAACCCAACCACGAGTTGATCTAGGAATTTTTGTTGATAACAGATATCAAGCACCTGATCCAAGAGGAAATCCAACAAATGTTGGTATTACATGGCAAGTGTCAATGATAGATGAATCTTTAGTACCTACGATGAAATATCTTACCTCGTAAGGCCCCCCAATTCAAGCTTTTGGTAAATGAAAACATAAAATGCAAAGGTTAAACCTGCTTTCTCCAAGTCAATATTGTGCCTGCTCCAATGATATGCTAAGCTCCGCAAAATGATGGAATAGCCTATCCATTAGAAAAATTGACTCCATATATACAATTTTCATGATTTTTTGAGCTTGTTAACTTTGAAAATAAACAAATATTGAATCACAAATGCCTATCCATGGGACTTCCAAATGTTATTTTTTATTTTTTATTTTTTTTATTCTCACTCCAATAATGGTTGCAGCGGCTCGTAGATGGAGGGTTACTGTACCGAACCTAGGTCAACCAAAAAATATATATATGTTGCTAACAGAAGATTTTCCATACTCCGATTTTGAGAAGTTGGGGTTTCATTCGAGTCTTCTACTCAATGGTACCTATTTCCAGGTAGGGCTCCACCCAGGTAATCAATGCTCCTTGTATAGTTTGAATTCTCTCTGAGTTGATGGGTTGAATCTTGGCGATAGTGGAAGGAAACACTGCTTCTTGTTTTTTGTTTGTTATCCTTGTGTTCATGGTGAGAACTATTATAGTCCTACCCATTAAGCTTTTAATTCTTGAATTACGGGTGCATTAATTTTTGGGGTTTACACTCAATTTATTTAGGATTTTAATGATGCAATGCATGTTATTTAGATGGTTGGTCACGTCGCTAAATCCTGGTGTTTAACTCCTTAATCTCATTATTGTATTTTGAACTAAAGTTATTTGTAATTTGTATATAAATACATAGACTTCATTCTCCATGTTTGTTATTCATATGTAATATATAACCAGACTTATAAGTATGACCTAGCGGGTTTCAAAACAAATTTGCTCTACATATCTACTTTGTCATTGGTTACTTGTTTAGATGTTAGGCAGAGTGATAAATAGTTAACCTTCTATTAGAGAGATTGTTTGGTTAATACACAAAATACTTTTTCCTTGCGTGGGTGCATAATTTTAATTTTCTAGACCCATCTTCCATTTGGATATGACCCTAGCATAAGCATTATATTATTTCTAAGAATTATATTATTTATAAGAATTATATTATTTCTAATTACTGTTTGTTTGATTGTCATTATATATTTATACTGAAGTGTTAACCTTCGTTTGAGGCTTGAACTCTATGCCTATAGTTCTGTTTGTTTCCCAACACTGTAAGTGTTATTAAATCTATGAATTGTAAAACAATAATATAGAGTACTCTCATTTATTTTCTTTTACTAAGAATGTTAAGCCAAATCTTACCTCTACTGCGCTTGAGTCCCTTATGCCCAATGGTATGCAATATCCCTATTTCACTTGTTCTTTGATGAAATAGGATTGTGTTTTTCAGTGAATTTTTTTGAAAATCCAAATAATATTCCATGGTTTTAAAATCAGTGGTATATGAATTCGACCAATTGTCTATTACCTAAGAAATCTATGGAGTAGAAATTTATTAACCGTTTCTGGTTAATTGCAATTTAAATAACAATAATATCAAAAATTATTCTTGCATTCCCTTTGAATCTATTAATTATAATTTTAGATAAATTTCCTTTTCCCTAACAGCGGACTAAGAACCTTGTGTTTAAGGAACTTAACTCTTTTTTCCTCCATGGTTATATTTTTACGGGCGTTTTCTTAGTAGGGATCTATTATCCCTAAATATATTTATGAATTATCTAACTAGAAATAAAATAAATAGACTTCAATCAAACATAATGTCTTACCTACATTTAACATCCTCAAGAATCTTTTCAAGAGTAACAAGTCAAATATGCAATTTGCATTCGTATATGAAATTGAAAGAATAAATATAACTTATGCAAGACTCTTCAGAATCTATGATAGCATTTTATGCTTTCAAAAGAAATAGATATATTTGTAATTATGTCCTACATAAATTCCAAAAGAATTTACATCCAACATAGTAAGTAGGATTTAAATAAGATGAAAGAATAAGAATGAATTATCATCCTTAGCAGGCCAACTGAGCTAGGAACTTCTACTTTCATCTCAACCATATATTCCCGATTAGTTGTGTAATTCCAACTTAGTTAGTCACCCCCGAGCAAGACCAAGCACACTAACAAGGAATAATCACGGTAAATTGTTTTCTATCTCTTGATTAGTCTATTGTGGAGTACCCATAAGTTTTTTTACCAACTCTATGTAAAACCTTGTGTAATTCCCTTTAATAATCCTCAGTCCCTCTAGGACTAGTTGTTGAATAATGAGTTTGCAATGGTGTCAATTCAATTTGAACAGTCACTTTGCATGCATAAATTGTGAGGTTGTGTGCATAAATGGTGAAGCTCTATGCATCAATGGTGAAGACGTGTGCATAAACACATAAATAAATTGGTTTTATAAATAAATAAAATATAGAAAATATATAAAAACAACAATAATAAAAGTGTTATAATAATAAAATATTATTATAACACAAAAATAAAAAATATATATAAATACAAATTAACATTAGGAAAATAAACAAAATATAAACATAAAAAGTAATCTAAGAAAAATATAAAATAATAAAATTAATATGCGTATTTGAAATCAAAGGAAGCTGCTATCGCAGGTAAGTCTTCTTCTTAATTTTTATTTTTTCACAGTGGAACTTGGCACATCTTCCGTTTGGGGGAGGTAGGTGTTTGTTTCAAGCTGCCAAATTTATCATAAAAAATCGCTTGTTTGCACACTCTTCTCTAATATAGGTCAATTAAGATAGTATGTTTTTAGAGGGGTCGACCACTGAAAGGGTCGACCCTCTCTCCCTATTTCGCAATCATTACATAAAGACACATATTCATATCTATATACATAAACTTATAATATTAAAATAAGCACATAAAATTTTGTTTTTGTAAAATCAAATTTAGAAATAATAAAAGGGTTATGATAACAATACAAAAATAAAAATTAAATTAAATTAAAAACTAAAACCATATAAATAAATAAAAAGTATCAGGTAACAAATAAAATCATAAAATTAAAATTATAAATAAATTCAAAATATTCTCAAATTTTATGATTGTTGCACTAACTTGTTTTCGCAAGTTGCTCAGAAACAGGTTTTGACAAGAAGGTTGCTTAATATGCATTGCTACTTTCAGGTATAAGAGAATTTTATTTATTTTAACTTTTTATTAAGCACATAATTTCATGTATTTTGAATGATCTCGCAAGTTTGTTGCAGGGAAATACTAATTGTTTTTGCATATATAAAGATGAATGAATGACATGTAGAAATAATTTCTAGAATTGTAGATAATTTTCAGAAAAAATGTTCCATTGAAAGCTTGAAGAAGTTGAGTTTCCACTATGTAAGTCATGACATTTTGCTGCCACAAAGAATCCTTTCAGAAACCAATTACGCCATGTCATGATTACTTACCCTTTTTCCTTCCAAGCTTATCCATAATCCATGTCAGAGTCTACTTTTTCACTGCCTTATACATCATGATTTCCCACATATCTGCTTTTCTGAGTCACACATTTTTCCTCATTTTTAGTTTATCTTTTTTCTTATCAATAAAATCATTCAACTTCCTTTCCATGATTACATTGCTTTGTTATCCCTGCCATAAAAATTGTTTGACCACGAGATATTTATCTATAGTCCTACCACTCATTATGTACAACTCGTCTTGACTGATGTGGGTTTCCTTAAGGCCCACATTTCAACAAGTCTTTCCCCATCGACCTCAGCACATTATCTGAGATAGAGACTAGAGTTCATTTTTAGTACCTTGAGGCTTGCATGCCTTAATGGCAAGTTCTCTCACTGACAATCAGGGGAATACATCAATGTCCCTTGATCATTAGATCTTGCAAGTGGCTCGACATCAACTCCTTTATTCACACTATGCACGATGTACTTAGGTACCTTGGCACTCATTGACATCAATGGTGAGATTGCCTCGCATTGGTTAACAACATTCATCAATGGTCAGTAATCTAATGACTTATTTCCATGTTCGACATCGACACATTTATTCACATGGTAAGAATTGTACCATCGGGTTTTGTAGTGGGTGAAGACTATATACCTTTCATGACTCCATTAGCAGTTTTATAGCAGCATACTTCAGCCATATGAGAGTACCATAGTTCTAATTTCAGCTCTTATCTTTTACTTCATCCAACCAAGTAGCAATTCATATCCTTCATTTCACATTCTATTATTCAGCAGCAACAACCACATTCCTATTGCATAAATTCATCAACTTTTTGGGTAAGTGGAGGTATGTTGTTTTCTAATCTTTAACCATGTAATTCCTTAATTGCTAGAAAATGAATGAATTTGAAAAATTCCCTCACTACATTGCCTTTCTCATTTTCATAAACCTAATACATCTTAAGTTGGGGAGGGGGGACTATTCATTACCATTTTACCTATTTGTCATCTCATTTACCATTAACCAACATGTCTTTCCCAAACTATGCTTTGTTACACATTGCTATATATCTTGTCATGATTCATAATATGAATAAAAGGCATTCTAATATACATTGATGGTTCATCATTCCAATGCATGTATACTTTTAAAAATCTTATGTATTACAGAAAAAAAATACAAGTAAAAGAAATGAATGTTGTTGCCACAAGAAACAACATTTGTTATGGTTGTCACACAAGAACCAACCACAAATATATATAAAAAAAGAAAAAGAAAAAGAAAAATTCCTCCCACTCATGCATTTCAAATCCTGGAATTATTTATTGTTACATACCGTCATCATGTGAAGCCCAACTACAATGTCAAAAGTTTTAAAGAGAATCAATGCATAGTTGCATGAAGACATGCATCCAGTCAAGTTGGGGGGAATGTTGTGCAGCAAAAATACCAAATTTTATTCATCTTTCACATACAATTTATCACCTTATTCATATTTTATCCTTCCATAAAACCATTAATATCCATCATTTTCATGACTAAATATGGGTTACCTTGTTATTTTCCAAAACATTTATTTTTGAGTATTTTGAGTGAATTTATAGTTATTTATTTAGAAAAATAACATATTTTCATTATACTTTAAAGTTGGATGAGGTTGGTGATGCTTACAGGTGTATTTGAAGACTTGACAAGCTCACAAGTCACCACCTAGCCTCAAATTCGAATTTCATCTTCAAGATGTAGGATAATTTCAAGGAGAAGATCATGGAAATGTGGAGAGGATATCTCATCCAATATTTGTTGGAGGATATGTAGGGATGAGTTGAGAGAAAAGTGGGTTTGTTGAAGATTTGAAGGGATAAGATGAGAGAATAGTGGATCTATAATTATGATTATTTATCTTGAATTCATGTATAAATAGGAGGGATTTCTCCTCATTTTGTTAGAGGCCTCTCTAGTGGTTTGGAAGTAGAGAATAGTCTAGAGTTAGTCATAGAGTGGATTTTCATTGTTATGTAATGGAGATGATGCTTAATGCAAATCCTGTTACTCTCTCATGTTAATTTGAGTTTCTTCCTTACGAATTGTTAGTGTAGATTTTCAACTATTTCTTTCTTATGAATTGATAGTATTGATTTTATGTGATCTCACACGTTAATGTTTATTGCTTTATATCAGTTTATTTCATGCAATATTATGCTTTCTTAGATTATATTTATTTCATGCAATTTCCTTCTTTTCTAGATTAGATTTATTTTCATGTCATTTCTTGCTTTTGCAAGCTTAATTCAATTTTAGTTGCATGTATTTTTTATTTCAGTCTCCTAGAATATGAAATTAAGTTAGCAATACTCTGCCCCTACATATATTTTGTCTGTACCTCACAAGTTTATGCTCTCTTCAGGTTAAGAATTAAATTGTTGGATATATGTTATAATTTGTTTAATGTTTTTCCCCTACAAACATTTGGGTGGAAAATCAAAGTTCCATCAAGATATCTACTAATTCAGTTTAGAGGCAGAGAAAAAAGCATATCGAGATCCATATGCACTACATATGGGGCTTAGTGCATGTTCAGGTACACAGGGTACTCCCAAAAGACTGAACACCTTTAGCAACTGCTTCACACAAATAGATCACATATCAACACATCGATGTTTGTCACGTGGTTAAAACCCTCGAGAGGGAAATAGTCCACAGCCCTAGCCAAATAGCTACTTGGACCAATTTATTATGCAAAAGAAAGAAAGTTACATATGAGCTTCTCATAATCGATCAACTAGCCAAGGACCCTCTATGCTCTTTAAATAGAGATCATAGACCAATCGGGTGTTAAGCCACGGATCAATGGTAGGTATGATCTAAGAGAAGTTGAACCGTCGAATCACTCTATGTCTAGAACATATCATGACTGTCGGATAAGAATATTTACAAATGCATACTAATGAATACTAAAGAAACACACTTTTACCTAACAGATATATTACACAAGTTGATCTTAACTAACTCCTAAGTGTCTAAATATCCTAACATCCCCCCTAAAAAACAACTTGGGATAGGATTGAAGTATTTACAAAAGTGACACTATTAGGAGAAGGAAGGAGGCAATAGAGCCTATCCCCCCTTAAGGACACATTCCTGAACTCCTAACATAGACCGAAGTTTAGAAAACTTCGCTTCTGTAAGAGACTTGGTGAAGATGTCTGCAACTTGATCATCTGTAGGGAAATAGAGCACTTCAATAACACAATCATGAACAATATTTCTGATGAAGTGTATGTGTAACTCAATGTGTTTGATGCACTGATGTAGAACTGGATCTTTGGCAAGCTTTATGGCACTTCAATCGTCGCACCAAAGTGGAGTAGGATGCTGTTGCTCGAATCCAAACTCTGAAAGCATCTGTCGAAGCCATAAATATTCATAACTGGCATTAACTGCGGCTCGATATTCTGCTTCTACTGAAGAAAGAGAAAGAGCTTGTTGTTTCTTACAAGCCCAAGTGACAGGTCCAGATCCCATACTGAAAACATAACTTGCAGTAGACTTTCGATCATCAAGATCGCTAGCCCAATCTGAATCAGTGAAACCAACCAACAAAGGTTTCCCCCCTGTACTATAATGAATCCCAAACTAAATTGTATCTCAAATATATTGAAGTATTCTTTTTGCTGCTTTCCAGTGACTTTCATGAGGATTTTGCATATAACGGGAAACATGACCAACGACAAAGGAAAGGTCAAGATGGGAATGAGTCAAGTATAAAAGACTACCAATAAGCTGATGATACAAGGTGGCATCTACTTTAGGGGAAGTACAAGTGGCATAAAGTTTGACTCCAGACTGGAAGGGAGAAGGGGCTGGTTTACAATCTTCCATGTGGAAGCGACGAAGAATGTCACAAGCATACTTAAACTGGGAAAGGAATATTCCTTCTTTGATTTGCAAAACTTGGAGACCAAGAAAATAATGCAAATGTCCTAAGTCTGACATTTCAAAATTTTGCTTAAGACTGGATTTCACATGGGTTATAAGTTTAGGGTCACAACCAGTAAGGATAAGATCATCAACATAAAGAAAAATTATGATGAGATGGTTTCCTACTTTCTTGGCATAGACATTGGGGTCAGAATGGAATCTAGGAAAACCAGTGTCAAGGAGAAAGCTATCCATTTTGGCATATTAAGCTCTAGGAGCTTGCTTAAGGCCATATAAGGATTTCTTAAGGAGACAAACAAGGCTAGAGTTATTCTGAACATATCCAGAAGGTTGTTCCATGTAAATTTCCTCATGTAAATCACCATGTAAGAAGGTAGACTTGACATCCATTTGATGGACTTCCCAGTTATGTAAGGCTGCAAGGGAAAGAACAAGGCAGATGGAGTTCATTTTTGCTACAAGGGCAAAGGTTTCATTGTAGTCAATCCCTTCAACTTGGGAAAAACCTTTGGCAACTAACCTTGCCTTAAGTCTTTCAACACTTCCATCTGATGCATACTTAGTTCTATAGACCCATTTACATATGACAAGTTGTCTTCCTTTTGGAAGAGGAACAAGATCCCAAGTATCATTCGCCATTAAGAAACTATATTCTTCATCCATAGCTGCATCCCAATTTGGATTTCCTGAAGCTTCTGCAAAAAATTTTGGATCACGATTCTTGGAAACTTGAGCCAAAAGAGAAGAGGATCGCCAAAACTGAGAACGTGTTCGACGTTGATATCTAGGATCACCAGCAAGATCACCAGCTGCTTCACATGTTGAACGGACCCATCGAGGAAGTATTGGTGCTAGTGCAATTGGAGGAACATGAGCAGGCAGAGGTGGATTTTCAGCCTCACTGTCATCATCAGAAACTGGAGTTGGAAACCTGTCAAGGAAGCTGGAAGAAGAAGAAGAAGAAGGCACAATCGCCGAATTAGGTTCGTAGGCCAAAGATGGCACACCCGTCAAGTTAGGCTCGCATGCCAAGAGATTTTCATCAAATTTAACATCTTTTCTAATGATTATATCATGAGAATGTGGCTGAATAAGTCTATAACCTTTTACATCTTCAGAATATCCAACAAATATGCACTTTTCACTTTTAGGCTGCAATGCTTTTCGTTTTTCATCTGGAATGTGAGCCCATGCTTCACAACCAAACACACAAAAGTGACTTACATCTGGTTTAATTTTAGTCCATGCTTCTTCCGGTGTTATACCCTGTAAAACTTTAGTGGGTGTGCAATTAACTATGTAATTTGCACAATTTATGGCCTCAGCCCAATATTGAAGACTTAGTCCCTTAGATTGGATCATACAATTAGCCATTTCTTTTAAAGTGCGGTTCTTCCATTCAACTACACCATTTTGTTGTGGTGTATATGGAACAATGTGTTGTTGTTGGATTCCTTGTTCAGTGCAAAAAGTATTGAACTTGATGTTAACATATTCTCCTCCATTGTCAGATCTTAACTTAATAATTTGATGACCAGAATTTTTTTCAACAAGGGCCTTGTAGGCCAAGAACATGTTAAATACTTCGCTCTTAAGTTTTAAGAAGTAAACCCAAGTGCATCTGGAGTAGTCATCAATGAAAGTTAATAAATATTTGAAACCATAAAAGGAAGCAGATGGAAGAGGGCCACACAAGTCACTATGCACAAGCTCCAAGGGAACCGAGGCGTGCCAAGAGGCACATTTGTCAAAACTGTCCCGATGATGTTTTCCAAGTACACAACCGGAACAAACACCATCCCTACAAGATACCAATGGAAGACCAGTCACCATATTGTATTTACATAGTTGTTGCAATGAGCGATAATTTAAATGACCAAATCGATCATGCCAAAGTTTGCTCAAGTTATCACTATAAGCAACAAAAACTGAAGGAAAAGGTGATGACCCAAAGTTGTTAAATTTGTACAACCTGGTAATATCATCAACAGTTCTAGTAGAAAGGATATTTTGAGGATTTTTAAAATCCTTGATTACAACTTGGTGAGGTGTAAATGTCACAGTTTTACCTTCACCTAAATGAGTAATTTGATAGAGTGATAACAAATTGCAGGAAATTTTTGGAACACATAGTACATCACTGAAATGACCATTTTCTACTAGAAATGTTCCAGATCCTACAACACTTAGAGATCTATAATCACCAACAAATATTTGTTTGGTGTTGCATTCATGCATAGTAGAAAAGATGGCTTTATCCTTAGCCATATGATAAGATGCTCCAGAATCAATAAGCCATTCAATTGAAGTAGAAGAAGAAGATGCAGTATAAGAATAACTAGAAGCAAAAAGTGCAAGTCCATGAGAGGTAGATTCTGAAGATGAATCTAGGCTGACGTGGTGCTTCTTCATTGCTACTTCCAAGGTTGTCATCTTCTTAAAACACTTAGATTCATCATGATTATCTTTCCCACAAAAATTGCAATGACGCTCAGTCTTCTTTCCTTTTTTCTTGGATCCTTTGTCATTTTTTAAAGAAGGAGTTGACTAAGAGGGTTTGGGACCCTTGTTGTTTTGCTTATTATTGCTAAAATTATGTTTCTTGGGAGGCTTGGACTTTTCTTTCTATTGGGACAATAAGGCTTTCCCAGATGTATCTGCATTGTTAATTATTCCAAGATGAATGAGCTTATCTTGCTCTCTAATTAAGGAATCATAAAAATATTCAAGGCTAGGCTCTTGATAGCTAGCTGCAGTTAAGGATTCTTTCATGGAGTAGAATGTAGATACAAAAATAGAATATGCAGGTCCAAGTTTTGAAAGAATATGATAAATACGTTTTTTGTCTTCTTTCGTAATATTCCATTCTGCACATAATAGTCTAAGAGTTTTATACTTAGATAAATAGTCTTGAATGCATGAAAAATCATTTGGATTCAAGGAAAGCAACTCATTCTCAAGTTGATGACCTCAAATTTCATTGTGTTTACCAAACACAGATTCCAACTTTTCCGAAGCGAGATTAGGTTCATCCATTCCAAATATGTGGAATCACAAATCAGTAGAGATTGACATCCCAATCAATCAACGAGATTCATCACATCTATTTGCCCATTTAATTTTCTTATCATCATCAGTGGGTTCTGTTTCTTTCCCTGAGGTTATCTTGAAAAGTCCCCTACTTCGCAGAACATCCTCTATACGAGATTTCCATGAGAAATAGTTAGAAATTGTAAGTATAATATCACAAGGAGAGGCCATACTATAAAATAATGGTTGAAAGAACGGAAACTAACTGTCTAGATGCAAAGATCTTGAAAACATATGCGGTTTTGAAAAAAATGGCACTTAAAATGGATTCTGGATGATGAAGTTATGCTTGATCAAATACAATGTTGAAGATGTCCTCAATAGTGACGTGGTAGATATTAACTTGACCAACTAAAAACAAGAAGCCCCCTCTTCCCAAGATCAACCTTTGACAATCACTTTTACAATAAAGTTGCTTTGAAGTGAATCACTTTTGTAAAATAAGTGATGTTCATTTTTAAAATAATGTGACTTTTAAATAGTGCGGCAATAAATTAAAAGACTTAAGTGACTCACTTTTATTTTATTTTATTTATGTGAGATGCACTTTTACAATAAAATAACTTGAAAATAGAAATTGCATGCACTAAAAAATTAGCTTAATAAGACTTGAACTCAAGACCTATTAAGTA
Source organism: Pseudotsuga menziesii (assembly GCA_001517045.1). Lineage (NCBI taxonomy): Eukaryota > Viridiplantae > Streptophyta > Pinopsida > Pinales > Pinaceae > Pseudotsuga > Pseudotsuga menziesii. The sequence continues at coordinate 485,160 of LPNX010267151.1, forward strand.
ATAAAGCAACTTTGGACCAAGTGAGCTAAGTTTAAAAGGTAGGTAAAATAATGGAAAGAGGAAGGTTTTTTTTTTTTTTTACTATTCTCTCTCGTTCTCCGTGCTTGCTTTCTTTTCCTGCAAATCACAAAAAAAATGAAAAACAAAAACAAAACAAAAATTTCCCACACAGTGGGGTTAGATCTTGGTTAGCTTACCCGAAAAGTCTATGTTTTCAAGTTTTCTCGTTGTTTCTAATTTGCCGTGATCGCACAAGGTGCATGACAAAGAGTATACGTAGCTAAGAAGACAGAAAAAAAAATCTTTCCCTTACTGTTCCTGATTCGCCGTGATTGAGCAAGGTGCACTGCAAAGAGCATATGAAGTCAGGGAAGGAAATAGTCCGAGACTAAAACATAAAATATCTAATAATAAACTAATAAAATATGAGAGATTTAAAAAAAAACCGTCACTGTAACATTATACCTTCAGATTTGCCGAAATGAGTGTTTCTGGAGCAAACGGAAACGGTTTTCGATGAAATGAAAACTATTTCCCAATGGAAACGATGCTCTAGATGCAATGGAATAGCTCCCATAGGACAAAAATGTATAGAAAATACAAAAACAAAAACCATTTCAAACTTTCGACAACATCGGTTCCAGATCTTGGTCAAAACCGAAAGCGGCTCTTCATAAAAGCTCTGATACCATGTTCGGGTACATAGGGTACTCCGAAAAGACCGAAGACCTTCAACAACTGCTTCACACAAATAGATCACAGATCAACACACCGATGTTTTTCACGTGGTTAAAACCCTCGAGAGGGAAATAGTCCACGACCCCAGCCAAATAGCTACTTAGAGCAATTTATTATGCAAAAGAAAGAAAGTTACATATGAGCTTCTCATAATCGATCAACTAGCCAATGAACCTATATGCTATTTAAATCGATATCATATACCAATTGGATGTTAAGCCATGGATCAATGGTAGGTATGATCTAAGAGAAGTTGAACCGTCGGATCACTCTATGTCTAGAACATATCGTGACAATCGGATTAGAATATTTACAAATGCATACTAAAGAAACACACTTTTACCTAATAGACATATTACACAAGTTGATCTTAACTAACTCCTAAGTGTCTAAATATCCTAATAGTGCATGACAAGGTGATTTCACTGCAGTATTTCCCATCCACTGAGCAAACTACTGACATTTTCACCAAGACTTTCACAAAGAATACCTTCACTCATCTGAGATATTTTCTTAGAGTGAGTGATGGATGGTGCATGCTACTATTTGTTGCAGGTTTCAGCCCCATGTCCATTCTTGAGGGAAGGTTTTGTCCCATGTGGTTTTCCCTCTTTTCCTCACTTCATATGGACAAATAAAATTTTTTATTTATGTATTGAGGTGACTTGAGCCTTTGTTTCCAAGGCCTCCTTCATTTTATGATCTGTACTAAGTTTTTGCTTAAGGGAGAGTGTTAGAACAGTAATCCAACCCCTTAGTACCTTAGTCTAAGTCCCTAGTCAATTTTATTTCGTTTTGTGCATTATTACACTATGGTTTGTACTTAGGGTGCTTAGTTGGACCAATAACCAATTAAATTGGGGCATTCACACCCACATGAGCACTCCATCTTTGTCAACCATCCAAATGTGTCTCCTAATCATTGTTGGTGCACTCCCATTCATTGAGTGTGGACATTTTGGTTGACTAGGAGCGCTAGAGGTGGATTTGGTCCAATTTTGGACTAATTTGGTACATTTAATGCCACCTAGAGCCTCTCACCCACCTATTTTTGCACACCCATGCATGAAAAAGGGTTATTATTTCTCCATGTCACCTAATTCACATCCAAACATCAATTTGTGGCCATTTGGGTTGATTTGGAGCGTGTCTGTCCCACCTAGGGGTATTGAGGCCAATTTGCCCAATTTCACATGTATAGTCATTTTGGGCTTCTCAAGCCTCACAAACCACTTTGGATGAAATATAAGCCTATTACTAACATTTTTTAAGGTTATAAAGTCAAATAATAACCTGTTTATGTTCACATTGAATGTGCAAATTGTTTCTCTTTTAATGGTTTTTGTTGGTTTTGCATCAAATTTGATTTGTGAGTTTCTCTAAGGCTCCTAGATCTTGTTGTAGATTGAAATTGTCACAACTGAAAGTTTATATTGTTCTTCAATAAAATCAATATCCATGGCTCGTTGAAAGGTGGCTCCTGCATTCATCAACCCAAATGGCATCTTGGCACACATAAAAGTACCCCATGATGTAGTAAAAAAAAAAATTCTTGGTCATATGGAAGAAATTTGATTTCATTATATCCAGAGAATCCATACATGGTAGAAATTATCTCTGTTCTTACCACATTTTGTAGAATATGGTCCATTTTAGGTAAAGGATAGTCATCTTTCAATGATACATTATTTAAATTCCCAAAATCAACACAAAGTATGATTTTGCCATTTTTCTTTTTGACCGGTACCAAATTTTCTACCCATAGAGAATCTAAGAGTAACAATGATCTTTGCATTAAAAAAATTCTTGACTTCCATTTCTATTAGAGGCAACAACATATGACTAATTCTTCTTAACTTATGTCTAAATAGTTTTTCTCCAGGATTAATAGGAATAGCGTGTTGTATCATGGAAGTATCATATTCTTTCAGGTCTTCATAACTCCATGCAAAAACATCAATACAACTCTTCATCAAGTGAATGTACTTTTCCTTCTCATCCATAGAAACTTTTTTAGACAATTTTACAATTCTGGGTACATCTTTAGTTCCTATGTTTTGATCTTCAATGTCATTTTCAATAACATGAACCTTTGGATATTTTGCAACATCATTCTGATCAAACAATTTTTCAAGAGGAATCAGACATTTAGGGATATAATTTATTTTCAATTGTATTATGTCCTTACCTCCAATAACATTTTTCATCTTTTTATTTTCAACATCTTCATCATTGGACTATACACTTTCATGGAAGTTTTCTGTGTTTTTCTTTTCTGTATCTATTTGAGTATTTACAAACTCATCTTACATTTCCAGAAATATTTTTATTTGAAAATCATCCTCAAATACCTTCCAATGTTTGGAATTATCAGGGATGGAAGGTCTATGCGCAACTACTATTTTATATTTCTTTTTAGAATATATGGGAACCTTGAAATTACCAGCATTGGTAGCGAGTGAATATTCTACTTTAACTTCTATTATGGGAACAACTCTGAATCTATTTTCTGTGAAAAAACTACCCAACATATCCTAGATGTCATTTATGTATTCTCACATCCTTGGATGTTTAGTATGATAGCTTTCATTCACTTGGTTAATCACTAACTCAAAATATCCAAATACATCAATTCTTTTGGCTCCCAAACCTTTTAAATAATTTAGTACTAACAGTAGAGCTTCATACTTTGCTACATTATTGGTGCATTCAAAATTTAACTTAAAAGAAAAAACTTTAAACTCTCTGTTAGGATAAATTATACACACCTCATCAACAACTCCCTCTTTGCTGAGAGACCCATCAAAAAACATTTCCCGGAGCCCTTCTTCATTCTGTTTCTTTTCCAATGCTTCCTATCTCTGAGAGAATTATTTATTTTCTTTTATATCCACCACTATGGGTATTTCAGGATCAGTATTTGAATCATGGAAAAAATCCTAAATCAATATATACAACATATATGGGGTGATTTTTTAAGTTTAACTTGGCTACTCACCACATATGCTAGTCTCTTCTCTCTGTACAACCTTCTATGACCTCCAAACAAAGGAATAGTTGCAAAGAACATATACATTTGTAATGTTCCCTTCATCTTTGAAGCCCACGATTTGGACAGTAGCATATTGAATTTAGCAGGAATATAAGATACTACCTCATCCATGACAATGCTTTTAGATGGAATTTGAGCCAGATTTACCACCATATCTTTAATCAATCCTAGAAAGTTCACTTTTCTAGAATCAAAGGAATACAAATATTTATAAGGTCTAGTAATCTCCAATCCTAAACTTTCCACTACAACCCTTGCATTAAATTGTGAGATGCCCCTGAATCAAGCACGAAATTATGCAAAATCATATCATGGACATTTATACTTACATAAAAAGGAGGTACATCTTCCTCATCTATGTATTCAACTATGGGGACAAGGAATATTGTGGGCGTATCATCTATGAGCTCTAAAGTATATGGATGACACTCACCTTCATTTTGCAGCATATTGGTGATCTTTTCTCTATACTCATTATTCTTTAACAACTCCTTGAATGGGATAGAAATATTTATTTTTGATCACTCACTTTGAAAATTAAAGGAGGAAACTTCTTTATCTACATCAATTGGTGTGGGTTGTTTAACTTCTTTTAATACTTCTCCTTTGTTACTTACAATTTTTTGTACATCTTTCTCTTTCTGTTTTTCCTTGTGTTTTTCTTTTTGTTTTTTTTTCTATATTATTTCGAAGACTAGAAGGTTGTTTTGCATTATCCCTTCCTTTATTTATAGTTACATCTCTATTTCTCAACTTTGGGTTCTTTTAAAAATCATCTATTGCATTTTGGTAACCCATCTGATATTGCTCTGAATCCACCTCAAAAACACTACTGTCATCCTCATGAGAAAACATATTATAAAATTCTTCAGTAAGATAAATTTCTGTATCTAAATAATTAAAATGGTGAATATACCTCCTCATGAACATAATTCTCAGGAAAGGGAGGCCTTATTTGTTGATCTACTGGGTTTCTGATATTTCTTTGGTATCTCTGCCTGTTTTGAGGGGGAGGAAGAGGTGGTGGTATTCTAAAGATGGGGTTCCTTACTTGAGGTTCAAGTTGCCCTCTATTGGGTGGGCTGTGTTACCACATAAGTTGTACTTAGTGGTTTTTTATCAAGTGAGCTTGGTGAACCGAACAAGGATAACTTGTTCAAACTTCAGAAGACCTTCAGTCTTGCTTCTGGGAAGCTGGGTTGTACTATATCACATGTTCATACCCCATGGGGGAATTGTAATAAATGTTCTAGCATGATAGTTTTTGTAAAAGACTCGATCTCTTAGACTTTATTTGTCAATCTGATCAGCCCAGGGTGTTTTTTCCCTTGGTTATTATTGGTTGTTGAATAAATGACTGATAATTTTTGAGTTTTTCACTCCATACCTCCAAAGTTGGGGTGGTCAGCTTGGAATTTAGGCCTATTGAGGTTATTAGATTCTTTTTGTCAATGTATAAACATGCTAGGCATCATGGTCGAGTCATATGAACATGTCTGATTCCCCCTAGGTTTTTTCAATTTTTCATTTTTTTAATTTTTTTCAGTGTTTTTTATTAAAATTTAATTTTTCCAAAACGTAGGCTATTTTTTAATAGTTTAATTGGAAAAATTGGTTTTGTAATAAAAGTGGGCTCGAAAATCAGTTTCAATCATGTAGGTTCTCATTTTCAAGCTAAGAGCACCATGTAAACCCATGGACCCACTATTTCCTAGTTTTGAGTGATTTTTCATCACTCAGGTAAGAAAGCCCCAAAAAATCATTTATTGATTATTTTAATTAATAAATTGGTGAATAATGGAGCAAATCCAAAATCATAGATCAATGGATTCTCAACCGATTTGATTGAAATCAGTCAGATCTGAACCAGATTGACTAGATCTGAAAAATCCTTGACTAAAGGAACTGATCAAATCAGATCCAGAGTTGATATTCAACATCCTTTAGGGGGAATTGCACCCTCTCTCTCTCCTCCACATGTGTGGGCTCTCCTGGGAGCTCTGTGGAATCATGTGTCAGTTTATGGGTTGATGTGTCAGCTCAATCAAGCCCCTGATTGACAAGTAGGCTCAGTTTAGCTTCATATTTGCATTGATTGACTCTCCATCAACTGATTTGATCTATCTCCTTGGGATTTGTGCCCCCCTGGGTTGGATCTCCTAGTTTTTGTATAAATCAAAGCACAAGCAGCCTCTTCCAAGCTAGTTAGAACTGGGATTGAGGTGTTGTTGCTCTTGTATTGTATTGTTTATTATTCTGGAATAAAGAATATTTGGAGGCAAGATCTATGGTGTAATGCTCTTCATGTGTGGATGGTGATTGTCAAATGCTTATGAGGTGTAATCTATGTTATTTATCACTGCTTTTGCTGGTTAATTGTTGTCATTGAAGGACAGAGCTCCCTCCTATTAGGCTAAGATTTTATTCTAGTTTTATTTATGCTCTTGCTGCTACTTGTTTCAGATCTATTGGAGTTGTATATATTTATATTTTAATTGCATGCTTTCCAATTATCTCTTCCAGCAGCACCTATGTTTTAACCATCTGTTTGTGCAAGGATTTCTAAGTTGCAGGTGGTATCGCTTGTAGAAGGGGTTGAGCTGGTTTGAATATTCCTCATCTTCAATATATTTTGAATGACTTAGTCCCCCAGTGTTCCACCAAAGCAGACTCCAAAGCCCAACATTCCCAAGCTTCCAACACTCTTTCTATATCTTCCTCCTTCAAAATCTTAATTTCTCTTCAAATTGGTTACTTTTAAAGAATCTTATTGCTTAGATATTTCTCACAAAGAAAATTACATATAGATCTAGTTAGTAATATCCTTTCTTAATTTTATATCTCAGTTTCGTTTTGCATATAAAGTCATATTTTAAGAGATCTAGCTAAAATTATCCTCTTTTTTGCAAGCATTTTAAAGAAAAATTGTAGCTTGCTTTTAAGGTAGTTTCCTTTGATGTACTTTAAAGTTTCATATTCTGCAATAAAAGTGCACATATCTTTGGCTTCCCAAACAACAAGCCAATATCCCAAGGAAATCTTGCTTTCCTTGGTTCCTTTTTTGCAAAACTAGATTACCCCAACTTAACAAATTTTTGCTTAGTTTTTTTTCGGTAACTAGTGTGGTGACCCAAAATAATTTTAAAGTGTGTTTGGGCACATTTGATTTTAATTGATCACTGTTTTTTTATCAGGTCTAACAAAAAAGAGAAGGAGACTCTGCCCATTTTCTGACTCTTGGACGAACTAGAGCTTCCCAAAAGCTTCCCCCGCCACTGTATTTGAAGTTAGCTTGTTACAAGCTTGTTGTAAGCCTTTGGATCCCAGATAACAAGGACCAAAGTGCATAAATTTCAATTTGATGATATTGTAAATCGCTGCTAAATATAAAAAAATATCTTTTCGAATAGGCTCTTTCGAGCCTATTCACCATCCCCCCTAGTGGGATTTGCGTCTATGTCATTTTTTGCTTTTCATTCATCTTTTTTCAATCTAGTGTAGTACTAATCTGCAGGGTAGTATATTTTGATTTAAAATGATTTCCATATTCCATTTCTATTGGTTTCAAAGTAACTTTAATACTTACCCCACGAGCCTCCTTTTGAGCCAAAAGGTGAAGAAAGGTTAGTGGTAGTCTAATTAGAAAATTGTGGTTTGCTTATCTTTTTATGTTTCATTTGCTATCATCATTTTTTTAGTAACCATAATAAAATCAACCCCTCCTTGATTCCCCGATTGAGGTCCACTTGGACCAAAAGAGGTTCCTGGGGGGTTTTCTTTTTAATAAGAACACCTTGTCTAAAATTTACTAAAATTGACAAGACTCTGGTGTGTATGCTCTGCACTTGGCTGTGGTTCGTCTGATCAGTCAAGCTGCATCAAAAGCACTTGAGTGAATAGAATAATTAGGATTCACTCTCCCAAATTGACAAACCATTAGGTGAAAATCCAACACCTCGATCAAACCATTACGGTGGCAAAATACCCAAATGAAGCGAGAACTCCTAAAAAGTGACCTCGGGGCGCCAATCTCTTTTACACCTATGGGTGCATTATGAACAATAGCCTTAGAGACTCCATTCAGCCCACATATTCCTTGCGGGTAGTCGTGAAGGTTTAGTTTTGGACATACTCCAAGTACTCTCGAGTATATCTGGAGTCCACCCCTTCACCTAATTGTAATCAACTCATATTTTACATTAACTTAAATTATACCAAGAGGCAATCGGGTGATTCCATGAAGATGGGTAACACTTTTTGGCCAAATTTGGCGATGAAAACCTGATTTTTTACTCATGTGCTAAATAGAAGCCCTCAAAACGCA
>LPNX010267160.1:32137-106609 GCA_001517045.1 Pseudotsuga menziesii
AACCCAAACTCCCATATTCCACACCTATACCCCCATTTCTCTCTAATCACCCTAAGTTCCTCCCCAAACCCATAACTCCCCCTCTCTCCCCTCTAACTCTTACTAACCCCTTCTCTCACTCTTTATGGCTCCCCAACTCATCCAACTACACCTAACCCACACCCAGCCTTATATTCTCCAATCCCTTAACACACCACCACCCCATTATCTCTCTCCCTCCCTCTCTCTCTCTCTCTCTCACACACACACACCCACAAACACCCACACACATCCATAGGTAACCCCCTACCACACACACACACACACACACACACACATACTCTCTCTCTCTCTCTCTCTCAGACACGCACATAGAAATCCTATCTCCCCCCTAAATCATACTAACCACCCCTATTTCCCTAAACTCTTACTAACCCACACCCATTTTCCTCTCCCTACAATTTAACTGCCCCTCCTCCTCCTCTATATCTCCCCCACTCTTCTCTACTTGAACCTTTTCCTCTCTCTCTGTAACCCAAAAATGCGTAGTCCATATCTATACCCTCCTTTACCTCTAACTACACTAAGTTCCTCCCAAAAACCCTAACCTCCCCCCTGTCTCCCCTCTAACTCTTACTAACCCCTCCTTTCACTCTCTCTCACTTCTTAACTTATCCAACTACACCTAAAATGCACCCCCTATCTATTCCAAAACCACCTAACACACCACCACCCCATTGTATTTATCTCTCTCTCTCTCTCACGCACACACACACAAATGCACATAGACACCCACACACATCCATAGGACACCCCTATCACTAACACCACCCCCTCCACTCTCTATATCTGTCTCTCTCTCTCACACACATCACGTATTCCCCATAACTCATACTAATCCAGCCTATTCCACACAACTCTTACTAACCCACCCCCCCTCGTCCTCCTCCCCCTCTCTCTCTGCCCACTCTTATCCATTACCTCTCCCTCTCTCTCTATCCAAAACCACACTCCATAGTTATACTGCCCTTCCCCTATAACCACCATAATTTTCTCCCCAAACCCGAAACCCAGCTCTCTCTCTTCCCCCCCAACTCTTAATAACCCCTTCACTACAACAAATACTGGAATTAGCATCCCATTTAGCGTCCCTTTTTAGTGGATTTTTTTTTTACATTGAGTGGCAAAACTACACGCTAAATGGGATGTGTCATGGGAAAAACTTAAAGTGTCTCAAAAAATGTGTTGTTTTGCTTCCTAGATAGCATCCTTTATGATGTCCAAAATAACGTCTATTTTTTGGCTTCATGAATAGCATCCAAATTTTCTTCCTACACAACGTCGATGTTTGCTTCCTAAATAACATCATTTTTTGCTTTCTAGCAAGTGTCTGCTTTTTGTTCTTAAATGACATCCTCGTTAGCACCATATTTGCATCCTTAATAGCACCATGTTAGCATCTAAATTAGCATCCAATATTTCATCCATTTTGCTACCACTTTACCATCCCATTTTACACCATGTTTTACTTCCAAATATGTGCCAATTTTCGCTTCCAAATTTGCACCAATTTTTTCTTCCTTTTTTGCATTGTGTTTTGCTACCAAAATGACGCCAAATATTTATTCTATTGTTGCACCATATTTTGCCTCCTATGTAGTGCCATTTTTTGCATCCAAAGTAGCGTCTTATTTTGATACCATATCAACATCATGTTTGGCTTCATCATTAGCACCACATGTTGCATCCTTTTTAATGCCAAGTTCCGCACCTTATTTTGCTACCATATCAATGGAATGTTTGGATTCATCATTAGCACCATGTGTTGCATCCTTTTTAATGCCTAGTTTCGCATTTCTAATTTTTTGGTCACTAATTTAGTCGTTTTTAGTAATTTTATATACGACTTTTGGTCATTTTATTTGGTCACTTATCTCTCATTGTTTGGTCACTTATCTCTTATTTCTTTCTTACTAGTTTATTTTTATTTAACTGATATTGTAATATCATTAGGGCATGGAGGAATCGAACCACCAACCTCCTGCTTGTAAGCTAGGCGCTCTTCCATTGAGCTAGCACACTTTAATAATTTGGGAACGTAACTTACAAAGTCCTCTATACTAGCAAAATGGATCAATACACAACTTTGAGTATCTAATGGTCAAAAAAGGATGATATATTGTATAAGTTCACAATATATGATCAAGCAGGTTATGGAATCCATAAACCTTTTCTAGGATTTTTGAACAAAGCTCAAGAAATCGGCTCAATGGGATTGCAAAAATCACTATTCCCTAGCAACCGCAAGTAAACCACTATATGAGACCTATCAACAACAATTATCTTTGTGTGGATGTCAATGATATCGTAGATAATCATGATCATCCTAGAGCCATGTATAACTGGATCAATAAGAAGAATCAAAAGAGGATGATCAACCCAATAGTTGGTGCTTCACACGGATCCTATCCACCATGGGATGAGCAAGAGAACAAAAAAGATTGTTAAAATCCAGAAATTACCTTTGATGTCCCAGTGCAAAACTTGGTTGATATGACATTGTACACATTTCTTTACCAGTGACGACCTGCATCATACAACCAAATTTAGTCCTTAGATATTAAGAACCAGAGAAGTGTTGCATTATTGAATATTGAACAAGAATTCCCTTCAACTTTTGTGATAATTCTTAGTTATTGAGCAAGTTTCTATGGATTTTATATTGAAGAGAGTTAAAAAAATTGTATTTCGTGTTAAGATGAGGTTCTAGAGTAAGTGATGCTCAATAATATATTATGATCCCTGATATATTATGTATTAATGTGTAATAAATATCACGAGTGTTAGTGACCAATCAAGTTAATGAATAACAGTTAGTATTGGTAGTCAGGGATGGTAATGTAGAGTAACTAATTAAACCACAACAAAAAGATGTTGGCAAATTGTATCAATTAACTCAATCAATATGTATTTCTACATCTCTTCTCTTTCATGACTGTTCAATGTTAAAGTCCAACTTGCATTGTACTAAATATCCCCAAGGAGACAACAACAAAAATTGCATGTTTTGTTTTATTAAGTTTTTTTTATATATTGTTTGATTAAATTTTTTATGTTTTGTTTTATTAAAAAAATTATGTTTTGTTTTTCCATTTTATTATTATTATTCCTACCTATTCTACACTAATTAGAATTTATGATTATCCAAGTGTACTAAAATTTCCAATGTAACCATTCTTGTAACACAAGTAGACAAAGGTTCAGATTTGAATTTGCAAAATGGAATCTAACATGTACAAAAATATGCAAAATTAACTGATGTAGAAAATGTGATTTATTGAAATATAAATGAAAACTTGAAGCTTTTATAAACATGATTTTCTCCCTGATTTTGATCACCCGAAATCCCTTCTTCATCATGCTTGATTTCTTGCTCACATAATTCTTCCTCATCTGATATGCATGATTCTTCAAATATCGATTCTTCTTTGTGTGCTTCAGGAGGAGTTATTACATCTTTGGTTGTAGTCAAGAGAGAAGAGGAGATCTCGATTTTTGCTAGGATATGAGTGAGTTGGTCTAGACTTATGCTCATCGTAAAATCATCTTACTAAAACAAAATCAATTGCTAGAAAAAAATAAAAAATGAGTACATGACAAGTGCAAAAATAGTACGAAATGAACTAATACGAAACAAGTGTAAAATCAATAAAAAATGAAGAGGTACAAAATTAAAAGAAAACTAGTACGAAATTAAAGCTAGCGTATAATGAAAGAAATACAAACTTACACTACAAAAATGTTAATGCAAAATAATAAACTAAGGGCACACTTGCATAAAAAAATTGTATAAAAGAAATAGTCTTGTAGATAATGAAAGAACAATCTTGCAGGAAAAGTAAACAATTTGTAGAAAAACAAATACTCTTACATGAAAAGTAAATCACGCTTACGAATAAGAATCATATTTGCATGTAAAGAAAACAACAATTCTTTTGGCTGACCCACTAAAGTGGATGCGTTAGGCTGTTACACCATGGAAATTGTGTAGTGAAGTCGTCCTTGTGCCTTATCGTTACCCCTCCCCCTTGTTGTGTAACATGAAAGCTATCTATCTACCTATCTAAACTCTAACCATTTTAGAACCTCTTCGGCAACGATGCCAAAATGTCAAGCGAGATATATGATAGCAATTTTGACATAAATTATCAATCATGGAGTTCATAAGCTTAGAGGTCTCAACAAAATATATGCAGGATTAGAGTACATCTAACTTATGATAATGCTTGAAACAAAATCATTATACTACTTATGTCGAATCTTTATCTAAGAAAGAACAAAATGGTATAAAGTAAATTCAGGAAAGAATGAAAGTAAACTTGTTTATGAAAGCGCATGAAATAATATTGAAATTAAACTTAACTAAGAAAGAATGAAGAAGAAAAACCTAATATATGATAAATAATGTGACAAATGATAAATAACAAATAGAAAATGATAAAATATGTGAGATCACATGAAATCTGAATTGTCAACTCATAATGACAAATCTATTATGGAGAAATCCAAATTTCTATTCTAAAACATCAATTCCATTACAAAAGATAAAATACATACTCTCAAAAATACAAAATGTTTCTTTATTTCTCTATTGCTAAAGAGAAAGGCCTCCTCTTCAAATGAGGAGAGAACCCTCTTATTTATACATTAATTCTTTGAATAATAACATAAATAAGTCATAATTACATATCTACTTTTGTCTCAACCTATCACTTCAAATCCTCCATAATATCTTGGATAAGATATTCTATCTGCATGATATTCTCCTTTGAATGTGCTTGAATAATTATCCCAAATCTTCTTCCAATCTTCAAAGCTTGAAGATGAAATTTGAATTTGAGGCTAGGTGTTGATTTTTTACTTTGTTAAAATATTCAAATATGCCTGAAAACATCATAAAACTCATCCAACTCTGACATATAATGAAAATATGTTAGTTTTCTTAATATTCAATAATAAATTCTCTTAAAATACTTAAAAATAAATGAATTGGAAAATAATAAGGTAAACCCAAATATGTTCATGAAAATGTTATTAATGAATGGTTTATGGAGTGATGGATGCGGATGAATGTGAGAAATAGTAAAGGGAAAATAGGATGAAATGCGATATTTGGGTGACCAAACAACTTTCCCATGTGGAACCTTCCTAGGCACACTTGTAGGAATTCCTGGAACCCAGTTTTATTCATGTTTTATTGCACGGTTGAACTTCTATACGCTAGGTAGGTATTCAACAAGTGTCCTCAAAACCCTTTAAGAGGAGAGCTTCAACATGGCATAAAATGAGGGTTGTGGCTCAGATTGATGAACCATCGACTCCATTGAAATCATGACATCAAATTAATTATAGGAATACCCCTCTCCTTTGGGTCCATGGAATATATATTTACTTATAGGACAATTTGGAAACTAGGGTTTCACTCAGCAAGGGTTTGTGTACTTTTTCCACAAAGGGATCAACTTTGTAAAAATTTGATTTCTAATCCAGAACTAGAAAGTCAAAGAGTGGCACTCAAACCTACCATATATTTGTGCATACCATATATTTGTTAGATGAAATTCATCATGCCAAATTCCCATTTTAGTTATGTGTTTCCCACACATGGCCCACATGTGCATCACGTAGGTGTGTCAACTATGTGAATCCTTTATGTTTGTTAGGTTCTTATGTGGGTAAGGTTCTTATGTGTTCCAATTAGTTGTGTGAGTTTCTCAAGTGTGTTGGGTGCTTATGTGTGTTAGGTATGTTGCAAAGTGACTTAGGTAGTTAGGGTTATGATCATTAGTAGGTTATTTGTTAGGTGTTTTCGGGGTAGTGGATTAGCCACAGATGGGGTTGAAGTTATATGGATTAGTGTTATATGGGTTGTGTGGGTCAAGTTTGAATATAAGTATCACCTATCTGGGATAAATAAGTTTTTTTCATAGGTGTTTTATCTATGTGCATCCTTTAATATGTCCAACATGTCCTTATGTAGGTTAGGTATTGATGTGCATGAGTTAGATTGGTTTGTTCCTTATGTGTGTCACTTCACTACATTGGGTTCTTTTGTGACTGAGGTGAAACCTGACATGCATTCGGTGGTTAGGGTTAAAAGTATTAGTGGGTTAGGATAAAAAGAGTTTGAGTGTATTTGGTGAGTTGTGAATGGGGCTTTGTTGAGGCCTAGAAAATCATAGGTAACAACAGTTAGGGATTCTCCCTAGTAAACGTTCCAAACTAGCCCATTACTATTTGGTATGGTGAATCCATATAGTTTATGGTCTGCCTATCGTAGGTCAAGTAACAAAAATAAAGTGTTTTACTGGTTACGGCATGGTCCACCGTGTATGTTTTTAGTTTTTGTATTTAAGTATGATATGCAAGTTCCTATCTAAGAATGTAGATTGATAGAAAATACGAAGCGCGGTCACAATGTGATGCGCAGGTTCTTACCTCTCGTCTTAACTCTCTCGCATCTAAACCACACACAACAAGAAATAACTAAAACTAACTATCTAACCTATCCCTAGGGAGAAAGATTATTATTCATCAATGAGTAGTGTATTTTGTGCATGCATTAAGAAAAATCACAGATAGTTGTTACTTATTTCAAAACATATGAACATTTATAGATATATGAACAACTAGATAGCTAATTTTTTATGAACAACATTCATTACTCATAGTGGAAATTTCATAGAATAAACTAGAGCGCATTCATAACACGAACATAGGTTCAAAGAGTTAGAACGATATCATAGTTAATGGATAACAGTTGAAAACAAAATAGTTCACATTCAACAAATCCATAACACAACATTTGAAACCTTCCACAAAGATTTCTCCAACAGGAAACTTGTAATTTCTTTATGCAAAAGGAAATAGTTCTTCTTACATCATACTCTCACAAATATATCTGGTAAAAAGTCCAATACTACATCTAACTCTCCTATACTTATACAAAATAGAAAAACCTT
This sequence comes from Pseudotsuga menziesii, assembly GCA_001517045.1. Taxonomy (NCBI): domain Eukaryota; kingdom Viridiplantae; phylum Streptophyta; class Pinopsida; order Pinales; family Pinaceae; genus Pseudotsuga; species Pseudotsuga menziesii. The sequence continues at coordinate 39,139 of LPNX010267160.1, forward strand.
TAGGTTGCCACCCCCCAGGCGACCTTTGGACTCCCCCAACTATTTAATCTCACAATTTTGTCCTTTTGTGAGTGCTCATGATTCATACAATGCGTTAAATTTTAGATGAAGACTTATGAGGACTTCATAAAAGAGACCAACTCGGTAACTGATGAACCTTTTCCAATCCTAGGCCTTTGCTATTATCGATTATGCTTTGTCTTTTATATATGTCTTCTTTGAAGCAGCAATCATCAAACTGGGTCTGAAAAATTCTCTAGGTCTGTCTGCAATTAAAAAAAAAATCATCATTAATTCGGATTGCATCCAAGATCATCTAACTTTCAATAAAATGTAAACCATACTATCAATAAAAATAAGCATAAAAAATGAAACTCGGTACTACGTTTTCATCACGAAAACCTTAACTTGAATAGAAAAACTTTCGTTGCCCATGAAATATGATAAAAGCCCATAAAAATGGCAGTACATCCTTACAAGCAGGAAAAACTATGTATTAGGTTGACAAACTCCTCACCAATGGGAAGAACCATTATAGCATTGGATGATCAAATCACTAAGCTGCTGCAACGGTGGGAGCCATACAGCCTAAGGGTTCTGCGGAAAAAAAAATGTTGACAAAATAAACACTAAAATCTGTAGCATCGGACCTTGGAACCACTACAACATCGGATGACTAGTTCAATGAGGAGTCGTAACAGTGGAAGTCACATGGTCTAAGGGTTCCGCAGAACAGAAAACATCGATGAAAATCAAAACAAATCATCGACGAACAGAACAACTAAATTTCAGATGGTTAGTTCACTCAATTGCTGCAATGGTGGAAACCATATAGACTAAGGGTTCCATGGAAAAATAAAAACATCAACGATCGAAAACTCTAAAAGCTAAAGGTCGGAGCTCGTAACCACTAAACATCGGTGAGATAGTTTACTAGAAAACCGCAATGGCAGAAAGTGGAGAGACAACGGGTTTCACAACCAAAGGCTCAATGTTACCGCTGTGTCGACAACACAAAAGATTAGTACTCCGATTAGTCATCAACACCGTCCAGATAACTATTTTGAGGACAGGAATATGAATTTCATTTTTTACCTCTGTCTTTGGGTAGTTTCCAGCTTGGACACCACAGGATTGTAACATATGATAAACCTAAATATTCATGTGTTCCTCATTCCCATGCCATTTTGCACTTTTTGTGATTTTGGACTTTTGTCCTTTCTTTTGAGTCCTCTTGCATGCCTTTCTTTTGAATTTTTTTATTTAGGCTCCTCTATCCATAGTTTCCTTTTGTGTGAGAGATGTATTTAATTTTCAGCTCAAGGATGGAGAAGAACATTGGCAATTTTGTACTCATATGATTTAGTACTTTGTTTTGATACATATTGCTTTCTCAGGATATTCTTGACTCTTATTTTCCTTTTGGATTTCAATTCTTTGCATGGGATCATTTATATATAATATACCATTTACCTTGCTTCCTTTCCATGGGTCTTTTTCTGTCACTCCCTAGGACATTTTTTAAATGTGAGATGGATGGAGCCTCGAAATAGTATTCCAAAACTTTTGATCCTAAGTTATTTTACAAGGATTAAGTAGGATTTCAATGTGTTCATAGCCATTTAGGAAAACTGCTAACTAGAAGGAATTATTTCAGATAAAACAATAGTACACAGCCTTATAATAAAGGATTTTAGTTAATCCAGAATTCTGATACTCTCCATGCAACCAAAAGTTTGCTTCTTTTATTGAAATCCATCAAAATCTAAACTAGAACAAAAAGAAATAAAGTAAATAAAAATAAACAACCAAATCAATTTAATTATGTAAAAAACAAAAACAAAAATTAGGAAAAATAAGGTTTGAGAACTAAACCATTAACTCATAATTTTTCCTCCCACCCTTGTAAATCTTGTAATTTGTAGGTTGAGGGACCAAGTTTTGCTGCAATCTGAAAAGGGCCTACCCATAACTGTTGAAACTTCGTGTGTTTCCCCTTTTCATCATGCGGGTGATCCCACTTAAGAACCAGGTCTCCAACTTCAAACTCCCTTTTTCCAGCTTTATGTTTATCAAACCACCATTTCACTACTTGATGTTGATGCTTAAAAGGTTCTTTGGCCATGGACCTAGACTCTTCTGCCTTCAAAAGATTATAGATTCTAATTTGCAGAATTTCTTTATCTGTGCCTCTAGACTCTTGAGCTATTATGGAAGATTGTAGCATAATGTTAGGAGGAAGGATGGCTTCTTTTCCATAAACAAGGGTATACGGTGACACACCTAAGGAATTTTTGGGTGTGACCCTATTAGCCCAAAGAGTATTCAACAATGCTAAATGCCAACTTCTCTGGTTTTCTATCACAATCTTTTTCAAGATCCTAATCAGATTCTTGTTTGTAGATTTTTCCAAACCATTCCCTTTTGGGTAGTAGTTTGCAGAATAATGTAACTTAATTCCTCTTTCATGAGCAAATGTAGTTAATCTAATAGAAGAAAAATAAGTAGCATTATCGAAAACCAGGTAAATTGGAACCCCAAACCTGGTCATAATATGATCTTGCAAGAAATCCATGACCGCATCTTCGTTCACTTTACATAACGGAATTGCCTCGACCCATCTAGTGTAGTAGTCAGTTGCCGTAAAAATGTATTTGTATTGCAAGGAATAATTTGGTTTTATCTCTCCAATGATATCAATTCCCCATTTCTCAAATGGTTCTGTTATGATCACCGACTTCAATGGTATTTTTGATTTGGTTTGTCTTCCACTACACCTCTGGCAGATATCACACTTTCTGACATGGGCATGTGCATCCTTGAACAGTGTGGTTCAATAGTATCTCACTCTGAGAATCTTATGGGCTGCCATATCTCCAAAAAAATGACCTCCAGCAGGCCCATCATGTAACTCCGTTATGAATTTCTTTGTGTCTTCTTTCTCTAAGCATCTGAGAAGGACTCCATCATAATTCTTCCTAAATAAAATTCCATCAATGATCTGATATGCAGCTGATTTAAGGAGCAACTCTCTTCGCTATTTGGAATTCCAATGTTCTGGAAACAATCCTTCCTGAAGGTAATGAACAAGGTCTCGCTACCAGGAATCTGGAGCTGTCAAAAGAGGACATACATCCATCATATGTAACTCAACTTCTTTTTTCCCAATTGTTTTCTTCATTGTTCTTAACTTCAGCCATTAGTTTGCACAGTCCTTTCCCTTTAAATATAAAAGCTGGTTTGAATTCGAGGTCACATTCTTTTAAAGTTGTTACCCAATTGCCTCTTATTTCTCCTAATTCCTTTTGTACGAAAAGAGATCTTACAGCTAGGTGTGGAACTATTACCTTCGTATTCTTCTTAAGTATGTACAGCCTAAATTGTTTTACCACTTTGAAGACTGGATAAGCTTGTTTATCCACAACCGGGTAATTCAATTCGATCCCCTGCAGACCAGTGCTCATAAATTATACGGGGTACTCATGTTCCCCATCTTCCTTCTGAGTAAGCACCGTTGCTAATGAATCGTCAGATACGAAAGTGTACAAAATAAAATCCTTCTCAAAATTTGGACTTTTTAGAGATGGTGCATGAGCAATAGATGTCTTTATTTTACCAAATGCATTCTTCTCTACATCATTCCACTTGAATTGTACACTTTGTTTCACCATTTTCTACAAAGGTTTAACAATTTGGGCGAAATCTGGTACGAACCTTTGCATGGAATTTATTGTCCCCATGAATGATTGCATGCCCTTTTTGTTATGGGGTAAATGGATCTGTTCAATTTCTTTGATTCTTTTTGGGTCTATGGAGATCCCCTTTTTATAAACCATGTGACCTAGTATCTTTCCTTATATAACCGCAAACACACATTTCCTTGGATTCAGTGAGATGTCATTTTTTCGACAACGCTTGAAAATTTGTTTTAGATGGAATGCATGTTCTTCTCTCCTCTTTGAAAATATCATGACATCGTTGAGATATACTACAACACTAAAGCTAATTAGACCATGGAAAGCTATATCCATAGCCCTCTGGAAAGTATCTCCAATGTTAATGAGTCCAAAGGGCATCCTTCTGTAAGCAAAAGTTCCCCATTTTGTTCTGAAGGTAGTTTTAAGTCTGTCTTCTTCAGCTACTAACACTTGATTGTAGGTAGAGAATCCATCTAATAACAAAAAATAACTCAAAACCTGAAACCATCTGCAATATCTATTCCATGGGTGGGACTGGATAGTTGTCTTTCTCTAAAGCACGATTTAGGTTTTTGAAATCCACACATAGCCTGATTTCTCCATATTTCTTCCTTACTGGTACCAAATTTGAAACCCATTCCGAGTGTCTAACTTTGAATATAATTTTGGCATCCAATAATTTTTTCACTTCACTCTGAATTAAGGCTCCAGTTTTGGATGCATCTTCCTCAAAGGTTGCTGATAAGGTCTAACTCCATATCTAATAGGAACGATGCGTTGTATAATATTGGTGTCATATGTTTTAAGCTCTTCATATGTCCAGGAAAATACATCTTTGTACTTTTTGAACAAACTAATGAACTTATTTCTTTCACCTGGGGAGCAACACTTTCCCAAATTTACATATTTGGGTTGAACTTCAATTCCCAAATTAATTAGCTCGAATTGCAAAGCTGAGATATGAGTATTGACATTTGATGGTCTTCTGAATTTTTTGTCTAAATCAAACATCCTCTCTAAGGTCCTGACCCTTTTAGGAATGAAGTTGTCGAATTTTAACTTAGCTTGGTGTTCTTTGTCATCGATAATTGCTCCTTTGAAAGTTTCATCATTCATCAAACATTCCAAGATTTGTTGATCATTATCAAAAACTTGTAGATTAGTAATCATGTTTGGAACCGGAGGCCTTAAAGTAATTCAATAGAGCAATTGTTATTTGAAGGTACAAGCCTTGCAGCTGAGCTAGCTAACAAGTCAGCTGTTGCATTCTTAAGTCTAGGAATGGATACAATATTAAATGCATAAAAATTTGTCAGCAAATCCCACACTTCATTCTGATAAGATTTTAAATGAGGTGAGATGCAATGTATCTATTTTTGAATTTTCTTTACAATTATTTCAGAATCCCCATACACTTTCATATTTTCTACTTTTAATTCAATTGATTTTCTTAGTCCCTGAACTAATGCTTCATATTCGGTTGTGTTATTGGTACATTCAAACTCTAATCTACAGGAAAGAAAATGTTTATTTTTCTTTGGATCAATCAAGACACAGCGAGCTCCTGATCCTTCCAAATTTATAGATCCATAAAAAAAAGTGTCCAAAAACTATCTACTTCTATTGTACTTGAATCAACAATTACATCTAAAACTAAGTCTACTATTTTACAGTCAAATTCATCAGCCCGTGAAAATCGAACGAGATCAAGTTGTGTTTCTAGTGTACCACTAGATTCTTCTGCTTGGTAATTTTTTGGTTCGATCTATATAAAGTAATTTCCCAACACAAAATTCACTGGTTCATTATTACCCTACAACTGAGTAACATTATGCTTCATATGGGGCTCTCTTAACACTTTTATTTGATTGGGACTTCCCTTATAAGGAAATGACAGATGTGACCGATCTGATGCAAAATATCCATTTAGCTTTGTTGACCATTCCTGACTCAAAACAAGTCCATAAGCCTCAGCTATATCTACTACTACAATATCGATCAACTGACATACCTTTTCATTTGAAGATAGTCTAATCAAAACATCCTCCATTTCCCCAATTACCTTCACAGCCGTTCTTTCTAACTGAATGACTTGCCAAGTAGATGCTTTAGGTTGTCCATTTATCTTCTTAAATATTTAAAGTGGCATAATATTGACTGATGCCCCCGTGTCTACCAGACAATTGTGCACATTATGGTTGAAAATTTCAAAATTTAGGAGAAATGGTGGGGTTTTGCATTTAGACTTACCTCCCATGCTTGTTCCACCAATTTCTTCTTCTTCGGGTTGATTGTCAGTGGGAAGCTTTTCCTATGGTATTTCAAGTGATTTTAACAATCTTTCTTTTTGCTGAGGCACATTACACATTTCTAACCACGAGATATTTTTCTTGGCCCTCTTAATATCTTCCACAATATCATACCTCATCTTATTTTCTTTGAGATTCTTTTTTACATCATCAGTATTCTCCTCAATGGGATTAACAGGCATGTTCATTTGCTTTGGACTTTGACTCGTAATGATGAATTCAGGTATTTTATCAGCTGTGGTGCTCTTCTGAATTTTCTTTACATTCTTTTGAAGTCTCTTAATTTTCAGGAGTATTGATCTGTCCCCTTTTATCAAACCTTGACTTCTTATTGTCACGTTTCTTTTTGATATCTCGTCCTGTTTTAGATAGCCTTCTTCTTTAGTATCAAACATCGAAGCACGGTCCCATAAAACCAGAGCATCATCCTCTTGTTTTTCTGTGGGTTGCTTATTTTTTTCTTCCTCTTCATCAGCTTCTGTTATTTTGGAGTCCAATAGTTGATTCATTACTAATGTCATCAAATTGATCCATTGAGGGCAATTTTTTCAGAATGGGGCTACTGATGAAAGGTGCAAAAGTTATCCATACCTACCTCTGTTAAGTTCATTGATGCAGGACTGTGTGGGTGAGGTTTAGATTGATTGTTGTCTTCTCTCTTTTTATACTAAGGATTAAATGTTTTATGGGCCTCCTTTTCTTTTTCCAAGTCTATCACTCTATTAGATAGTTTATGCATCATTTTCAACATTCCTTCAAAGTCATGTGACTCCTCCTCCTTAGGATTAGTAAATAATAAGGCTTTCTTACCCAAAAAATTTTATCTCGACTTCTCAGGATAATCTTCTATGCTCTCTCTTTCAGCTTCTACTCTCTCATATTATTCATAGGTTTCTGATAACATAGGTTTGATTAACATTTTATCAAACATAGCCAAGTCATGCCCCAAAGCTGAAGTATAGTATTCACTCAGAACTTTATTAAATGGTTTATTAGTTGCAGAAAAAATCTTAAGATAAGCAGCAAACCTTTGGGTGAAACTATGAACTTTTTCTTTCCTTTCTTTCTTTAAAGTGCATAACCCCTTCATTAACGCTGCATGAGTTTTTTGGACTGCATACTTACTTCTAAATATTCTTTCAAATGTATCTGAGTCTAGGATTGAGTTTGTAGACAGAGCAAAATACCAAGAGGTTGCTGCTCCTTTCAGGGTATGCGAAAATAATTTGCAGACTACATTTTCATGTTCTCCGGCCCTTAGTCCTTCTATAGCCAAGTAAAATATTTGCAAATGATCATATACCAAAATATTTTCATTTGGGTCAAACTTGGGAAGCATTTTCTCAAAAGCCTGAGGTAAGTCATGTAAAGGGGGTGCCAGGTTTAAACGTGACCTAGCCCTCCAAGTAGGTGGTGGCTTCGATGGGTTGGGTAGTTGATTTGAATTCACATTTTCCATGATTCTGGGTGGAGAATGAGGTGGTGAGTTAACGGGGGTATGAATAGGTGAACAGTAAGGTGTATCTGGGCCCACTTGATTCAAAGGCTGAACAACTTCCTGTAAGGTTGTTTCTACCAGTTCTTCAAAATATCCAACCAACACTTCGTCTTCCAATATAGGACGGTCTTTCTTCTTATATTCTCTTCTAGGAAAGGTAAAAATAATTGCTAATCCTCTAATCTTCTTCACATATTCCCTAGTATGTCTTCTCAGATCATTAACTACTTTGTTATCGACAGAATACAGATGCTCTTTACCCTTCTCTTTAGGAATTGGATTGGGAAACAAACTGCTTTTAGAACTATCAACGGTGGAATAATCTCGAGAAAATAAGTTTCCTTGGCCATTCATGCACTGGCTGCCCTTCTTCTAGCGCCAAAAACTGTTGAGGCCTAGAAAATCACAGGTAACAACAGTTACAGATTCTCCCCAATAAACGTTCCCAACTAGCCCATTACTATTTGGTGTGGGGAATCTGTTTGATTTACGGTCCGACTACTGTAGCTCAAGTGACAAAAATAAAGGGTTTTACTGGTTACGACCCATTCCACTGTGTATGTTTTTAGTTTTTGTATTTAAGTATGAGATGCAAGTGCCTATCTAAAAATGCAGATTGATAGAGAATATGAGGAGCAGTCATAATGTGATGCGCAAGTTCTTACCTCTCATCTTAACTCTCTCGCATCTAAACCACACATAGCAAGAAAAAACTAAAACTAACTATCTAACCTTTCCCTAGGGAGAAAGATTATTATTCATCAATGAGTAATGTATTTTGTGCATGCATTAAAAAAAATCACAGATAGTTGTTACTTATTTCAAAACACGTGAACATTTATAGATATATGAACAACTAGATAGCTAATTGTTTATGAACAACATTCATTACTCATAGTGGAAATTTAATAGAATAAACAAGAGCGAATTCAAAACAAGAACATAGGTTCAAAGAGTTAGAACGATCTCACAGTTAATGGATAACAGCTGAAAATGAAATAGTTCACATTCAACAAATCCATAGCACATCATTTGAAACCTTCCACAAAGCTTTCTCCAACAGGAAACTTGTAATTTCCTTATGCAAAAGGAAATAGCTCTTCTTACGTCATACTCTCACAAATCTCTCTAGGAAAAAGTCTAATACTACATCTAACTCTTCTATACTTATAAAAAATAAAAAAACCTTTAGGTTGCCAGTCCCCAGGCGACCTTTGGACTCCCCCAACCATTTAATCTCACAATTTTTTCCTTTCGTGAGTGCTCATGATTCATAAAATGTGTTACATTTTAGATGAAGACTTATGAGTACTTCATAAAAGAGATCGGCTTAGTAACTGATGAACCTTTTCCAAGCCTGGTCCTTTTCTACTATCGATTCTGCTTTGTCTTTTATATATGTCTTCTTTGAAGCAGCAATCATCAAACTGGGTCTAAAAAATTCTCCAGGTCTGTCTGCAATTAAAACCAAAAACTCATCATTAATTCATATTGCATCCAAGATCATCTAACTTTCAATAAAATATAAACCATACTATCAATAAAAATAAGCATAAAAAATGAAACTCGGTACTACATTTTCATCACGAAAACCTTAAATTGAACAGAAAAACTTCCGTCGCCCATGAAATATGATAAAAGCTCATAAAAACGGTGAGACATCCTTACCGACGGGAAAAACTAAGCATCAGGCTAACAAACTCCTCATCGGTGGGTGGAAGCATTATAGCATCAGATGACCAAATCACTAAGCCACCACAATGGTGGGAGCCATACAGCCTAAGGGTTCCACAGAAAAATAAAGTGTCAGCAAAATAAACACTAAAAAATGTAGCATCGAACCTTGGAACCACTACATCATCAGACCACTAGTTCAATGAGGAGTCGTAACGGCGGAAGTCACATGGAAAAAGGGTTCCACAGACTAGAAGACATCGGGGAAAATCAAAACAAATCATCAATAAACGAAACAACTAAATGTCGGATGGTTAGTTCACTCAACTTCCACAATGGTGGAAATCATATCGACTAAGGGCTCTGCAGAAAAATAAAAACATCGATGGTTGGAAACTCTAAAAGCTAAAGGTCAAAGCTCATAACCACTAAACATCGGTGAGATAGTTTATTATAAAACCGCAACGACCGAAAGTGGAGAGGCAATGGGTTCCACAACCAAAGGCTCAATGTTGCTGCCATGTCGGCAACACAAAATATTAGTACTCCGATCAATCATCAACACCGTTCTGATGGAGAAAAAAAAAAGATCACGAAGTAAAAATTTGATCAATAAAACAAAAGCATTGGAAAAAATCAGAACTATCCAATGGGTCATTCGTCATTTAGCTTCTACAACAGCGGCTGCATAGAGAACTACGGTCCTGATTCACTATTCAAATGACTTCCGGCAACGATAAAACCAACATAAAACATAGCGTTAAGTGCTCAAAGACCTTTGGTTGGGTAGCATTGAAATAGTTCGTTTAATCTCCGAAACAACAGCGGCACAGAGAAATAGAACCCCGACTTAATCTTCAACAAGCCTCCGACAGCGATAAAACCAAACCATTAAAAAATACTCAAAAATATGTTAAGTTCAACCATAGACAAAAAATAATCATTCATCCTCCGAAAGCGGTAAACAATTGAACTCAATTCAAACTCAAGAAAATCCAAAATTGAAGCAAAGGAACAACCGAATTCAGGAAACCAATAAAACTAGGCAAGATAAAATCAACAAGGAGGGTCCAAAATTTTAAAAATTTCGGAAAAAATTGTAGCTACAACAGGCTTATAATAAAGGGATTACTGGTTTAGGGGTTAAGGGTTGTGTTAATAGGATAGTGTCACATTGAACTTATGTGCTTGTTCATTTTGTTATTTGAGTGTCATCACAATAAATTTTAACCTTATTATATAGGTTGCATGAGTGCATCACATGTGTGTGAGAGTCTATATTTTTCACACTTGCTAAGTTTTATGAGGGTTCGGATTTTATGTACATCACTTAGTTGTATTAGTTTCTTATTTTGTAGGTTAAGTGTGTTACTAGATTCTGTGTATTAAGTGCATCACTCACATGATTTCACGTGCAATTTCATATAATTCGAAAGTGTCCACGAACATGTTGTAAATGTGCATTGTTGTGAATACAATTTAACATTGTGTATGCAATTGGATCATGGTCAAGAACATTGTAAATGTGCATTGTTTTCATTATGTATTGTTGCAATTGTGCATTGTTCTCAACATTATAACTGATATCTCCACGCAATCGTCCAAACCATAAAATATTGAGAACATTACACATATAAACATTATTGGATAGACATGTATGATCACACATAAAAATAAACTGCAAAGATGCCAAGAGACAATATGAAATATATATCGTATCATCAAAGTTATAATACAAAAATAGACAACCCTTAGATGTCCTGTCAATGTACATCTATCAAAAAGGTCAATGATGTACATGTAAACAAAAGTACATATTTTCTATACTACACATCAAAAAACTAACTTCTTCTTGTTTTTTCCTAATTCTGATGCATCTTACCTATGTCCATGATTGTTGTGCATCTCTGGCAACTACAAGTCAAATATCATATTTCTTAATTAGGTAATTGAACTGATATTGAAGCACTATCAAACTTAAAAAATTTGAAATACTATGCAATTACTTATAACAAACACTCACTAAATATATTTGAGATATGGATGTCTGTGGTGTCCTCCTCCTTGCTGAAATTTTCTCTTCACTGGTGATCTATGAATAAAATATCTTATGTCAATTATCCCAGCAATTATCAACATGTATGCATGATAAAGAACTAACTAATTTTGTGATTAATGAACATCTCACCAAAAAATTATGCTCTAGGGAAGGAGACTAGTTTTTCTCTATATGGAGTGGAGCCATAGGTTGAACATGAACCTTAATCACATGCACTATTGGACTAGAGTGAGGCTATATTCACTAAATTCTAAAATAGTTAGACATCATGCATGTGCATACCCAATATGACTGAACTCCACATGTACAAATATTCAAGTAGATACCTCAAAGTTATTTATTCCGATTGTATATAGAACATTAACAACACCCTCAATAACCCCTCTGAGGTATGGCATGGATAGATCACCATCCTAATGGTGTAAACATGCAGAAACAAAAGATTAAGAAACACAAGTTGTGGAGTGAATTAAAACCTAACAAATAGCTGTCATCAAATGCTATGTACATTACTGTGTAATCAGTATGTTAATCATCATGGATACCTACTCTTTGTACATAAGAGGGATTCCTAGTGTATACCAAAACCCTTCTCTAAATTTGAACTTCAAGGAGAGCCAAACCAAAGTCGTGGTGGAGTGATTTATGTTGATTCCTACAGTCACAGAGTGTTGTCATAGTTATACATGGGCATGAATGGATGAAATAATAATTATTTAAAGCTAACATGTTGTAATAATTCCCTCTTCCTCGGACATATCACCCCCATTAGACAGATTGCTACTAGAAAATTATTGCCCCTCTGTAGTGCTAGATAACACTTGCAAGTTTAATTATAAATATTAGCAATCTATAATTGAGTACAGTAAGGAAAAACTAATTTTAATAATGTTAATACATTAACCATGTACTTACATTACCAAAAAAATCATAGAAGACAACTGCAGGGAATTCACTCAAATCAATGTCTCTTGCATCCTATCAAGAATGTGCGTCCTTCAACTTCAAAAATTTAAATATTAGACCATATAAAAAATTAATGAACTAACATGTTTAATGAAATGACATGTATTAACAAAATGACATGTTGAAATATGAACTTAGTGTTGGTTGTTTCCACCTGAGATATGGAAACACTAGGTTCTCTATAACGCCCTCTAAAGGAATCAATCTCATGCAAGATTACAAATTGTATATATTAAAAATATTTTCATATGTGTACAATATGGAAAAATAATAATTTGAATGACATTATAATTTTAACAATATCCTTACCTTGATTTGAAAATGGGGGTTTGATTTTTTGAAGGTGCAGGGAGAAGGGAAAGAGCCAGAGCGATATGTGCTTGGCTCACGTGGGGTGGGGGCTGCAAACCCTCCCGTATACACATGTCAACGGCCACATTGCGGAGCTGAGGGTCGAAGGGAAATAATGGGGACAAAGAGGGGATAGGTGAGGGGAGGAGATCGGGTAGGGGAGTATGCCTCTCGAGGGCACCAACAATCCCGGGGATCTAGATCCTATCAGAATCGATCCGAGGGAAAATAGAGTTGTGGAAGGAGAAGGCCTTAATTGGAAAATTGATGGGGATATGGCCCAAGGAGCAAGATCTGATTCGATGGATTCGGATACATCGATCCCAAAGGGTCACTATGACCTACAATTGGGTGTGAAGGGTTTTTTCACCATCATCTTCTTCAATCAGGAAGATTGTAACAGGATCTTGGAAGGAGGGCCATATTTTTTCTTCTTGACAGGGCTTTACCTCTAGCCATGGAAGGAATGATTCAACCCTGAATCAGAGGATATGATAGTATCTCTATTGTGGATTCTCTTAGTGGGTCTTCCTAGGGAATACTAGGATATGGAAGTCCTACATGATATTGGAAACTCAATTAGGGAATTTGTGAAAGTTGCTGAGAAAACCAGGCTCTAGAGGTATACCACATTTGCATGAATCTGTGTGTATATGGATCTCTAGAAGGACCTCCCTAAAGCAATAAGCATGAACTAGGATGATGACAAATGGATATAGCAAATTGATTATGAGATGTTCCCTTTTCGGTGTAGGATCTGCCATGAGTATGGCAATTTTGGGAGGAATTTCCCATGAGGGAGTTAGGAGAAGAGAGCACAGGATCAGGAGGAGACACCAGTGAATGACGGATTCACATAGGTCAAAACTAGGAGGAGGGGAAGGAGTAAATTAGGGAAGAGAGCACGTAAGGAATGATCTGGAAAACCCCCGAGCTCTTCAAACATGTTCCAAGTCTTGGAGGAAGTGGAAGAGGATCAAGAGAAAGAAAAAGGAGATTCAACAAAATCCCAGGAGTCTGAGATGAAGAAGGAAGATGATAAGAGCAACAGTGGAAACAGGCCAATCATCATGGAAGAAGACGAAGCTGAAGACATGGAACTCGGAGATATGGATCTGGACTCACTGGAAGAAGAATGTAGGAAAGAAGGATCGGGCTATGTATCTCGGGATTAGATCAAACTTTTGCAACAGGCTATTATACGATCTAAAGTGCATAAGGATCTAGGGATAAGTGTGGAGGGGAAGAAGGGAAGCAAGTGGAAAAAGTCAGAAGAGGATCAGAAGAGAGGTTGGAAAATGAACAAGTAGAGGATAGCATAAATTGGAGTGAGGCTAATCAAATCAAGCCAGTATCCCACGATCAAGGTGGTCTTCTCTGAAGTAAGTAAAGTTACCCTATGAAGATAGTTACTTGGAATATTAGGGGGTGTAACCACCCAAGGAATATTATAACCCTAGCTAGGAAGATAAAGCAGGAAAAACTAGACATTCTCTTTTTGCAAGAAACCAAGTGTAGTTTTGAGACAATGCAAAATATAGGGAAAAATATATGGAAAGGTAGTAAGGTTATGGGATTAGACGCAGATGGCATGAAAGGGAGGATGGCCATTTTATGGCAACCTAGAGTGGTGGATCTGTTGGAGTGGAGAGCTGGTCATTTCTCCCTATTAGCAGAGTTCCAAATATTAGGAACAGAAATCAGAGGGATGATTGTGAATATATACGGGCCGAGTGCCTTCCCACAAAAGCAAGCATTTGTTCATCACCTGCGCAGGCTCTATGTAATGGCAAAGCAAGGAAACTAGATTATAGATGGGGATTTTAATATAGTAACATCTCTCTGAGAAAAGGAGGGAAGGAGCATGCTGGAAAAATATCAGGAGGAATTTTTGGAAGCCCTAGCCCAAAGCGCCCTAGTGGACATAGAAATTGGGGATGGGTGGTTTACTTGGAACAATAGGAGAGGAGGAGACTGTATGGTTTCCTCGATATTAGATCAATTCCTAGTGATAGAGAATATGGTTAGGGGTGCAAGGGATATTAGGGTGAATGTGATCCTAGGAGCTGGCTCTTACCATTGCCTTGTGTGTCTAAGATGGGATGGGGCAGAGACTCAAATTCCTAAACCTTTCCACTTTGAATAGTTATTTCTAGAACACAAGGAATTCAAGGGTCTAGTAGAACAGTGGTGGTAAGATATGGATGACCTAGGGGGGCAAGGATGCACAACTTCCAACGAAATCTCAAGGCACTAAAGACCAAGATTCGTAGATGGAACAAGGAAGACTTTGGCAACATATTTGAGAACAAAAAAAGGATTGCTCGGGAAATAAATCTCATGCAGTAAAAAGGGATGGAATTTGGGTTGGAACTGGAGATAAAAGAAAATGAGAAAGAACTTTCTTCCCAGTTGGAAGCCAGGGAGAGACAAGAGGAAATATTCTAGAAACAGAAGTCATGTGTCAAATGGTTGAGGGAGGGAGACAAAAATACCAAATTCTTCCATAGCTCTATGGTTAGCAATATGCTGGGGTCGAATATATACAATCTTAAAAAGCCTAATGAGACACAAGTGGGAACCACGGAGGAAATTGAGGAGGATCTAGTCAGCCATTTCAATAAAATCATGACAAAAGACAACATTGAGAGGGAATAGGATATTGACAGGATCACATCTTTTATTCATAGATCAATATCAAGGGAGGACAATGAGAGCCTCACGAAGCCTATATCCATGCAGGAGGTCAACGAGGTAATGGAGCAGATGGCTCAAGGGAAATCTCCAGTCCCTGATGGGTTCAAATCCAACTTCTTTCATTTCTTCTGGCACATGATAAAAGAGGAGGTCTAGGACATAGTTGAGGAATCGCAGAAAAGTAGAGGAGTGCTAAAATCTTTCAACACAACTTTATTATCTCTAATTCCAAAGAGTGAGGGTGCGGATGTTCCAGGTAAGTTTAGACCCATAGCTCTCTGTAATTTGATTTACAAGATAATTGCTAAAGTCATAGAAAATAGACTTAAACCCCTACTTTCGGGGCTCATCGGCCTGGAGCAATCAGGCTTCGTTGAGGGATGAAAAATCCTTTATGGTATTATCATGGTATATGAAGCTATTCACTCGCTAAAATGCACTAGAAGCCTAGGTATGCTTATTAAATTGGATATAGCCAAAGCCTATGATAAGCTTTGTTGGAAGTATCTGGAGAGGGTGCTTCATGCTTTTGGATTCTATTAGGAATGGGTGGAGTGGATCATGGGTCAGGTATCCTCTCCTTTATTCTCAATCCTCCTGAATGGCTGCCCAAAAATGATTTTCTTGCCTTCCAGGGGGATCAAACAAGGATACCCCCTTTCCCCATTTCTCTTCATTCTTGCTGTAGAAGGGATAAGAAAACTCATCAAAGATGAGGTAAAGTAGGGGAGGATCAAAGGACTATCATTCTATGAGGATATGGATAAGCAAACTCACCAACAGTTTGTGGATGACACGATGTTGATGGGGCACCCTTCAGTCCAAGAAGTAAGAGCCTACAAAACTAGTCTAGTGACCTTTTCCAAGGCGTCGATACTTGAAGTTAACCCTGAGAAGTCCCAGGTATTTTTCTTCAACACTCTGTTCATAACCCAGAGAAACATTGGGCGAATTTGGGGATTTCAGAAAGGAATGCTGCCAACTAAGTTTCTGGGGTTCCCTTTGGGACAAGGGATCATTAGGCAAGCTTCCTGGCAGGATTTGCTGGACAAGGTAAGGGCTAGATTGGTGAGTTGGGTTCTCAAGCCCCTAAACCTTCCTGGGAGGTTAGTGATGGTCAATTAATTCCTCCAAGCAATGTTGATGTATCTCTTCTCACTCCTATCTGCTCCAACGTTTATTTTAAAGGAAATCAGAAGCATCCAATGAAATTTCCTATGGGCCGAGAGAGAAAGTAAAGTTAAATTTTCCCTTGTTATCTGGGAGAAGGTAAGCATGCCTAAGGAGAAAGGGGACCTTGGCCTCAGAGACCCCAAAGTGGCGGGTGAGGTGCAGGGAGCCAAGATATGGCACATTAAATATGTGAGGGGATGGCCAATATCTCAGCTGCTTCAATTCAATGGGGACCCCCAGGGATCCCACATATGGAAGAACGCAAGGGAAGGCCAAAGATTGATCCAGAAGCATAGTTTTTGGGAAATTAAAGCTGGAAAACTTGCAAACTTTTTGGACGACTCCTCGAATCAACTCCCAAATATAGGGGCTGACCCAAAATGGTAGCATATCAGGATCAAATGTTTGGAAGAAGTAAAGAAAAGATTCATCAGTATTGGGAAGGAAAACCTCAGGACGGTAGGTGAAAGTGGATGATGCAAATCAACTAGGAAGATCAAATTTCGGCAGAATATATTAGAGCCTTTAGGGAGGAATTACAAGAATGATGCGTTCGAATCAGGAATGGGGATGACAAACTCAGATGGGGATACTCTCAGAAGGGGACATTTATTATAAAAGAGGAATATAACATTAAAATAAGGGGGCAGGAGGAGGAATATGAGATTTGGAAGAATGTATGGGCCTCCAATCCCTGGCCAAAGGTGGCCACCTTATGTTGGCTTGTGGTTAGGTGTAGAATCCTTATAGGGGAAAACTTGAGGTGCAGAGGGATTCAAGGGCCATCTCGGTGTGTTATGTGTGCTAACAAGGAGGAGAGCATGAGCCATCTTCTTGATGCGTGTCCATTAACCTCTGACCTTTGGGGAAAAGGACCACAAATATTTAGGAAACTTAATAGAATTAGAGGGAACCTGGGTCAAACCTTAAGAGACTAGAACTCCAAGGCTTTCAAAAGCAACATCTTATGTTTTCTATGGCAAGCCTTTCTAGGAACGGTGATATGGGTAATATGGAAGGAACAAAACAACATAATTTTTAGGGGAAAACATCACTCTCATGAGCAAGCCTGGAAAACCATAATAACCAACTGGATGGAGACATGGCACAGTATGCAATGGTGTGATGAGGATAAGGAATTTGCAGGGCCGAAAAAAAGAATAGCGAACGCATGGGGCTTGGATAGGGGGGTCATCAATGAGCTACTCCAAAAACCCAAATCCTGCAGAGTGGAGAGCCTGATGGCGCGGTCTCCTCCACCGAGTTCGGTATTTAAGGTAAATTTTTATGGAGCAGCCAGAGGCAATCCAGGGGATGTAGGATATGGAGGGGTCTGTAGAAACTATATTGGAGAAATTATTTAGGTATTTTTTGGTTTGTTAGGAATAGACACCAATAACTCAGCTAAGCTGGAAGGGATGATACAGGGAATTCAAATTATCATTTTGAATGGGTGGTTGTCGGCGATAGTAAAAGGAGATTCTAGGATCCTCATCCAAATGGCATAGCATATGGCTAATGGAAAATCAACGGAGAAGGTGGCATCTAGTTGGTGCCTTGCTAGCAGGCTGGATGACCTTCGATCCATGGTAGTGACATATACGATGCTATCCTTTCACCATGTTAGGAGAGAAGAAAACCAAGTGGCAGATTTAATGGCTAACATCGATGCCATTGACGTCAAGGCCAGTCAAAGGGGACAACTAGAAGAATTCAAAGGGGAGCAGTGGATTCCCAGATGCCATCAATTGGCTGCTTAAGATATGGGTGACAAGGGGAAGATGATGGGAAGTGTGAGAGAGGAACATGACAGGGACAGGTGGTAGTAAGGTCCTCCCATGATTCGACTCCTTTAGCGCGTGTTTTTTATGTGGCCTAAGATCATGGTAATCTAGGATTACCATCTGTCCATTAAGACATGGTACGAAGGAGTTCATGAGAGGAATAGTTGTTCAGACTCCACATGGATTGCTAAACCAGGTATGATGAAGGAATTAAAACTATATCCCATGCGAGGTACATGGTTGGAAGGTGGCTGGTTATGGGCCATCATTGTCCAGGTCAGAACCATTAATGTACTCATGGGAATTTTGGTTATTTATCCGAAGAAGGTAGCAGGTGCAACTTCCTGTGCTCAGAGGAGCATTAGAGATAGTTTGTTAAGGTTAGAGTGGGAGTTGTGGGTAGAAGGAGAATCGAGTGTTTTAGTTAGTATTAAGTCTGTGAAGGGAAAGATGGCCCCGCCTCGAGGTAGTCTGGGGAAACCAGTTGTCAGTCGAGGAAAATTTAAAGATATCATTCGAGAGGGGAAGAGAGTGGTGACTAGGGACCAATTGCAGGATCAGGCAGCTATGGAGGCTTTCAAAGACCGAATCCCACTCATCTCCAGGATTTCCATGGAGAACGTGGCAAAAGCACTCTGGGACCAGGTGAAGTCTATGCCGATTGAGGAGGTTCCCAAGGAGGTGGATGAATGGATCTTCGACCCTAGCTCCACTATGGGAAGATCCTCATCCCATGATAGGTTGGTGATGATATACTATGTTCTCATGAATTTGGTTACCTAGTCAAACCTCAGTGCAGCAGAAAAAGTGGAGGAGAGGCTTGTAGAGGTGATGGAAAATAAGGAGGGAGATGAAGAGATTGTTAAGGCTTGGAAGGATCACAATGAATAATGTTGGGATATTCATAGTAAGGTCGAAGCTTTTAGCATGGACTTCCGTCTCATGCATTGGAAGGTGGACCAGATTGCTTCATGCTTGGGTATTGTATTGTATCATCTGAGGATGGAGCAACATTCGGTGGGGGGGTCTATCCATCGTGCTAGTGGGAGGAACATTTTCACTACTCTAGAGGTGCACAGGGTTTAATTGGTTTTGCATCGAGGAGGATAAATCCAATTTGAAGGCCCAAGCCTAGGGTCCTCGGTGCATCCATGAGCCTCCGATGAGATCTCTTTTGTATTTTTGTTTATGTCTATCTGGATATGTATTCGACCAATAGGTTTGTTTAGTCCTCTTATATATATGCTTTTAGCACTTAGGATGGTAAATCTGTATGTATTTCATGAGATCTCCACAGTGGGAATTCTCCCAGTTTTTGGGGTTTGGGAATATCTAGTAGACTGAATGTAAATGGGAAGGGAAGAATCATGAGCGGGTTGTCTTGGGCCTGCGGTTTTGTGGCTCCCCTATAACCTGTTTTAAGCAGTAATACATATTTTATTTACAAAAAAAAATAATATCATTACCTTACCATAAGTCATCGTAGATGTACCATGTGTTGGTTCGCGACCATTACAGGCTTTACCACACGCCATGTACACATGTGTCTTAATTTGGGGCTCATGGGATGTCATTCTATCCCCACTAGTAGATGGTTCTCTACCACCATAAGCTGATGGTTGTAACCAACTAGAGGAACAAGTCCATGCTCGGTCAATAGTTTTGCTATGGTAGACAATCACCTGAGATAGAATTAGAAATGCCTCCTATATATGGAGAATCATATTATGTGTAGGAGAGACATCTGACCTTGGTAGAAGGATATGGGGTGGATGTTATGTCGATTGGCATACCTATTACTATCATTGGGATGGTTTTGGATCATCCCCATACAAGAGCCCTAGAACCCCAAAATATCAAAATAGTTGACATGTTTTCCCATCACAACCTTAGCATAAATTTTTTCGGATGGATTATAGTGCTACTTCACTCTTGTTGCATGGGGGAATGTTAAAAACCATATACCATATATCCATCCAGTGACCTATGATTGCTTGAAAAATGCACCACTCAATTGAAATATGTTCTATGATAGTGTATCGAGTGACATTTGTCTCAAGCACTCTAAAATGTGAGTATATTTTCTCTTTGGTGTTTTTAGCTTCTTCACGTCATTGTAATTCAATCCATCTGCATATTATTGCCCTTTTATTTCACTGTATGATGTTATGATTTACAATGAATCCTTCAAGAAAATTATAATTTCTACAATAGAATCTATTGGTTCTCTAATGATGCTGACATGGAGAGATGGAGTTCATATCCACTCATCCAAGCCACACCAATATCTCTCAAGTGAGAAATCTATGTTGGCTTTATTATCTCTCCCTCTCCCTCTCTCCATGGATCCAAAACCAGGTTCATTCCCTTCTTCTCAACATAACAAAGCCCAAGATATCGACCCAACAGAGCAAAGCTCAACCAGAAGCACCTGCAATGCAGATGTCGTCTCACCCGAGATATCTTTCTTGATGGGTAACTGCTAGAACCATGTTTTTGCAGTTGGGTGGGAGGGTGTTTTAGTACCTTTTCTCTATGCCAAGGATTCAATGAAGTCTAAGGTTGGATTACTTGTGGTTATTATTCTTTAATAGCTATACTGTGACCCACTCTCTCTTTATGGAACTTTAGTAACTAAACAACAGACATGCAGCATAATCATATCTAGTCATGCAACACAACCATCATACATCTATTCATTTATAATAAAATATAAAACCATTCATTCACTATAGTAATCATGCATATATCTAAGCTACTTTAAACATTCACACATATACACATAATATAACATGGAAACCCATCTTGGCAAAAACTAGAAGGTGCTCTTCATCTGGCATGAGGAAATAGATGTAGCTTTTTTCTGCACACTAAGTTATAGAATCTGCTCAAGATCTTATTGTCTAAATGTATAGACTCTTTCTCCCTCTCATTCTCTCTGATTTTCTCTCTTTTCTCCTTTTACTCTACTTTTACTAGTGACCAGCACACATCTTGGATCAACTCAACGTTTGCTACTCATATGCACACTCAGTTGCAAATCCTTTTATATGATGCACTCAATGATACAAATCCATTAACCAAAACATCTACTGAGTCTAGATCAAGCATCTACTAAGAGTCTAATATAGAATACAGAATCTAACCCACCTACAGCTTGGGTTCTTTCTTTTAAAACCTTCTTACAAAATCGATACAGATCCCATAAATACCTGATACAGACTTAATACTGACTCGATACAGACTCTATATAGACTCATTATAGACTCCTTTCCTATCACTATCTTATTCAACTTTATATAACCATCCAACATGATGTATTTCCTATTATAGCAACACATAACAAGAGGCACTATTGGCCTCACTTACAAAGATGCCTTCACACATGTGGTTTCTGAATTAAGGCTTGTCACTTTCTAGTCGTTATTCTATTTGTACACCTTCTTCTACTAATATTCTATCATACTATATCATGTCACATTCTATCCTTTTGTCACAACTTACTTGTCTAGCACGGCTTCCTCTTCTAGCTCCTTCTCTTCTTCTTCTTCTTCTTCTATTTTAATTCCTTTGTCGCAACATCCTTCCCCTTCCTTTTTATGTTTCTTTCTTGGTCCTAGCTCCTACCTCTTCTCCTTTATGATGCTTCCTCATAGTTTGGCAGAATTTTACATGAATTCTACCCTACTATCCCTAGGCCCAACATGCCCCAAATACTCACCTGTGGCTCATCCCGAGCCATTTGAATCTATTTCTCCATGTGATGACTTGCGCTGATTTTGTTCTGAAAATCGTCCATGATTTTCACCACTTTCTTTGTCTCTGGGCAAACTTCTTCCTCTGTTTTTTGTATTTTCTCCACCATGTCGGAAATGAAATGTTTCGACATTATTTTCTCTACTGATGCTGCTACCTTTTGCACCTTCTAATGTACAAGTTGAATGTATTTTCCTTCTCTTTTTGTTACTCAAGTCTTTGTAACTTCCACTACTACTATCATTTAGATGATGTAGTTATTGTTCCATAAGTTTAGGACAGCATAATGGAAGACTTATCATTATCATTGATTTTATTTGTCAACATTTCTAGCTTCAGGGGAAACTAATAGAGTAGTTCATCATAGGTTTTTCCTTCCTCCCTTCATAATATTCCTTAGCATTGTGTTATATCTCGCATCACAAGGCCCCTAGGGATACTAGTACTAAAATTCTTAGTAACCATATGTCTCCACAAATATTATTTAAGTCTTTGTCTTGCAAGCAAACTTGTTGTGGCATTATATGGGTAGTAATTGGCAATTGATGAACATTAGATGATTCATTCCTGTGGCCATTTTTTTAAATATGCACGCGTTCCCTTATCGAGTAGCATAATGAAAACATGAACCATCATGTGGGTTGCCATGGTGATTTCTTATGTCGAGGTGCCAACAACGCTGCACCTTTTTGTTGTGACATCATGATACTGATGGTGGAAGTGACCCTCGAATTCCCTTGGTGTTTGTCCAAACTCCCTTCATGTATGTTCAAACTCCCTTGGTGTCTGTGGATATAATAATAGAGAATTGTCACATCAATAAAAATTTCAATTAAATGTGCCCAAACCACATTGGTTTTAGTGTCACACTTTTCTCGTTGCACTTCTTGTAGTAGGCACTTATTCTCTCTTCTCATGTCCTTTCTGATATTTTAGTTTTTTAGTTTTTTTTAGTTTTGTTGTGTGACCTAGTCGTAGTTATTAAAATAAATATTTAATAGACTCTCATTTATGACCCCTCTGACTTTCGTACAATCTAATTTTTCCAATTTCATTGCTCCTCCATCAGTGATTTCATTAACCAGATATGGTCCTAACCAATGTGTCTTCATATTTCCTGGGTTCTTTAAAAAATTGTTGTCACACATAAGAATAAGGCCTCCAACTGAAACTTTTTGTTCTTAATGTTATATCATGCCATCCCTTATTTCTTTGTTTCTCTACATTTTGGTGAAATCATGTAATGAAACGTACTTCTTTGAAAAGGATTAGCTGAAGTAATATTTCTTCTACAACATCAACATTTGTCATTTCCATGAGTGTCGCCACTCTTAAACTCGGTACAATATACTCGATATCCATGACAACTTCTTTCCCATAAACTAAATTTAATGGTGTCTGACATGTTAACATTTTGCATGTTGTGCGATATTCCTATAGTACTGCATAAATATTCTGATCCCAATCATCCCTTCATGTATTGCATACTTTGGTTAGCGCATTTTCCAAAATCTTGTTGAATGCTTCGATAGATGCATTATCCCGTGGATGAAATGGAGTTGTTCTTCTATGTTATATTTCAAATTCATCGGTTATTTATTCAATCAATTAATTAACAAAATATGTACGTTGATCACTAATCAATATTTCTGGGCACTTGAACCTTGTTACAACATTTTCACATAATAACTTCACCGTTGTCATAGCAATACAATCCTTGACTGACATAGAATCTACCCATCTAGTTAGGTAGTCCGTCACAGTGATAATATACCTTGCTACTGTGCATTTACCTGATGTGATAATAGGTCCCACAAAGTAAATGACCCATTTATCAAATTCCTGCAATGTTATTTGTGGTACTAATGGCATTTCTTCTCTTTTGGATGGTTTTCTCATTCTTTGGCAAATATCACAACTGCAACAGTATTCCTGAGCGTCTACATGCATAGTAGGCCACCATAATCCTTCCTGTAATATCTTATGCACAGTTGATTTTCTGGCATAGTGTCCTCTTGCGATACCAACATGTGCTTCAATTAAAATCATAGGTCGCTTATGTTCCAAAACACAACCTCAAAGTATCTCATCAGGGCCCAGTTTATACAAGTGGCCAACAATTAATTGGAAGTCTATAGCTCGCGTTACTAACTATTTCTTTTTTTCTGTTGTGAATTCGACTGCCGCAAAACCCGTGGTGAGGAACAATATGATATATTCATGTTGATCGTCAAACCCAGTTATCACAAATAGTTGTGCATCAGGAATATTATCTTCCAAAGTAGTGGGTTCTTCTCCACTCTTAATTAATTATAGGTGGACTGGTCCCAAGTTCAATCAGCCTGGTTCGACAATTATCTCAAAGTCAAATTCTTGGAAGAGGAGAAACCATCGGCATATCTTCCCTCCAAACATCGGCTTATTAACCAAATACTTTAGTGAAGAATGGTCAGTGTACATTTTCAAATGTCCACCCAGTAAGTAGTGTCTAAATTTTTGCAATGCATAAACCATCACAAGTCCTTCCCTCTCTGTTTTAGTGTAATTATTCTCTGCAGAGGATAAATTCCCGCTAGCAAAACAAATGGGGTGATCAATCTTTCCTTCCCCTGGTTGCATCAATAATAGTCCAAGTGCAAAAGAGGCTGCATTGACATGAACATGAAATTCCTTTTTCTAATCTAGAAATACAAGTATGGGTTCAATAGCTATCTTTCTTTTCAGCTTATCCAAACACTCTTGGCATTCATCTGTCCACCGAAATTTAGTGTCTTTTTTCAGTAATCTGTCCATCAAGGTAGTCATTTGTGTATATAGTTTAATAAAATTTTTGTGATATCTCATATCTCCTAGTCTTTCTTTTAACTGTCTAACTATGGTAGGTGGTGGTAAGTCAAGGATAATGGTGATTTTAGCTGGATCAACCAGAATTCCATCATGACAAACCACATGGCCTAACCGAGCCCCAAAAGGCACACAAACAATACACTTTCTCAAATTGAGGGAAATTTGGTACTAGCGGCATTGTTCCATCATCATTCTAAGACTTTCTATATGATCTTTTATAAGACAAAATACTATCCAGATGTCAAAGTAGACTTCAATAAATTTGTGTATAAAATATTTAAATGCAGCAACTACAATTCTAGAAATGATTTCAAGTGCATTATTGAGTCCAAAAGGCATTACAGTGTATTGGTAGCATCCCCACTCTGTCACAAAGGTAGTCTTGTATCAATCCTCTTTTCCAATTCTGATATGACGGTACCCCGAGAATCTATCTATAAATGAACATATTCCTTGTCCTCCAACATTCTCCAGTACTTCATCTATGAATGGAGTCAGGAATGGATCATGCAAACATACATCATTTAATTTCTTGATATCAATACAAATTCTCACTTCCCCTGAAATTTTCTTGTCTTGTACGATGATTGGGCTGATCCATTCTGATTCTTCAACTAGTTCTATTACACATGCTTCTAGAACTCAGTCATGTTTAGTTTTAAGTTTCTCTTTGTAACGCATTTTTAATCTGTATGGCCGATGTTTGACCAGTTTTGCATCAAGCCTCAAGGGTATCTTCATTTTGCTAAGATCCCCAACTATTCCTTTCATTTTAGAAAACTTCGTAAGGAATAGATCCTGAAATTCATGTAATAAGTCATTGATATTTCCCATAGTTTCTTCATCCCAACAATCTCCAATATTAGCAAATTTCATGTTTTCAATCAACTCGATATTTATTTTTTTAATCTTGAGAGGTTTCAAAAATTTGTCATTGGAGATAGAAATTCCTACTGTATGTATACCTTTTGAGTTAGGTATATGTATCTCAAGTGGGTCATAATCATTCGGATCTCCTATGATGTTATAGCACTCCATTCAGTTATGTATAGTCATGTTGCATTGATGGAAATTTGTATCTGCGACCGAGGTATCTTCAAAGATATTTTCCTTTATTACTTGTAATGAATCATCAACTCTCAGATGTTCACTTGTGAACTCAAATTTCTGGGTGAAGCTTACAACTAAGATTTCCCATCCAATAGTTCCTCGTCATAGCTCTAGTGATGTGTACAAACTCCTTGGTACCATTTCCAAAGTTTGGATGAATCAGTGAGCCCATTCTTTTCATTGATGTTCTTGCGAGTTCCTGTCATAGTACTCAATATGTTCCACAATATTCATCAGTATTATATATTTTTGATCAGTGAAACAGATCTCTTCCCCAAATATGATCTCCATTAATTTTCTACATTGTGGCCATTCAGAGATATATTGTTTTTGTGTACCCCACCATCTAACAGGCATAGCTTTCAGCACGTAGTCCAAAGCAGACAATTGTTGTGATTCTGTGACTTTTTCTTCAAATTATTCCAAAAAATATGCAAGGTTAGGTAAGTCTTCATATGTAGGAAGAGTGCTTTCTTTAGATCCTACCATGCGGATAGCTCTTGTGATTCTTGTACATCTTCTCATGGAGACTTCATGTAGCCTATTATGCCAATTTCAAGAGCATCAGCTGAGTCAGACATACATGCACTTACACTACGCCAACTCGGTTTTCCATCTACATTTGGATTGATATAATCTTATTTTGAATACATGATTTTATACAATTGATGTAGATAAGTGTCGTTCCCTTCCCTATGCACAGGTTCAACATATCTCTGTCCTTCTAGCGAATCAATTCGCGTAACCACTCTTATTTCAGAATCTTCGAATGATAAGATCCTTTTCTAGAAATTTACAATGGTTTGGTTGTATATTACCCAATCAATTCCTAGGAGTGCAGGATATGGTTTGTGTCATTGACAATGTTTATAACCTCGAATTCGACATATGTTCTTAAGCCTTCGATTTCTATAGGAACTTGCATGAGTCTACCAGTTGGTAGAACCTTTGATTTGTTCGCAAGCCTTAATTGAATAGGAAACCAGTCCAGTCGTGGTTTATTCATGTTATACCATGTGTGTATTGTTAATATGTTGACATTCGAACCCAAATATAATATGATATAATCCATATCATAATCTGCTATTTGCCCATTCATTCTTAGTTCTCCTCCTGTCTTCATTTTTTTCCTGATGCGACTAACTCTTTTTTCAGGTCATAGGTCTTCTGGGGATTCTTCCATCAGTGTTGTCAGTTCCGTGACAACATATTTATCATTGATTAGTGCTAAGCAGCGTTTGAAAACTTCTTTAAATTTACTAAACTTGTTCATTTGTGCCTTCTTGATTAGTTTTTCAAATCATTCGTGAATGGAATTGACTTGTCCATATGTCGACGGTTGATTGACATCAACAAATTATGGTCACACCTCGAACAAGACTTCTTTATCCTGTTGTACATCTAGTGGAGCTTTCTTTTGTACCACAGGGTCTCACCTGCAGTTTTCCTTTTTGTATATCTTGGTATTCTCATGTCGCAGTACCTCCTATTGTAACTACATCAATGTGAAGTTCTCTTAGTTCAACAGATATCATTCGAATATTTTGATTGGGATTAAGATTCTGATTCTGCACTAGCTTGGGGTTTACGACAATTCGAGCCTGCCATTTTGCAATAAGTTGTAGACACTGTTCGATAGTGTGATCAAATAATTTACAATATGTATGATTTTTTGTAGTACTTTGACAATCTCAGGAATGTTGCAGTGACATAGCTGGTTCCGGAACAAGTTCTTCATAAGATAAGTATTCTTTCCTAAATTGTATCTACAATTAGAATTACCATTGATGAACGATGTTATACATGTTAAATGTTGATTTGTATATGCATGAGTGTTAATTGATATGTTTGCTTCCATTGTGTTTATGAATGATTATGCTTCATAAGATGTTTTATGTTTTAAGTATCATGCTTCAGCACTATGTGTATGTATGTTCATGTTCATGGGGCTAGATCCCTAGATGATTTGATGTATAGTAGCATCCTCTTTGCTAGTCAGAGGTTCGGGGATGTTACAATATGGTATCAGAGATCTGGTTGCAACATGTGCCTAAAGGGGCCATGACAGATTAGATAGCAAATGCAGGTTGCCTTCTACCCAGCAGCAATAAGAAATGTGTGGCAGGAAAACTCAGAAAATTTTTCTAAGTACCAAAAACATCGCCCCATTGGAAGACTTATTGACAAGATCTTTAGATGCAGCAAAGACTTAGTGACAAGATATTTCAATGGATGGTAACCGGGAAAAACTTTGAATTTTTTTTTTCTAAGTCTGACCATTGGCGATCGGTGAAAGATAGATGTTCTCATCACCGATGGTTAGACGGGGAACCTACCAATGAAAAGCGATAGGTATTAGTTGAATGGGTTGCCACCATTACGGCTGTCGTGGGGAAAGAAATGCCGATGCAGCAGTATTAGTGGTTCCGACCACCGACAGAAGAAGAAAAGTTTCAGAATTTTTGTTTTAGTGTTGAAATCATCGCCAGAGATTAGTTGATTGAGTGCCCACCATTGCAGATGGCTAGACCACCATGCCTCCAACGAGTAGAGCCTCTAACTGTCGATGACGCAAAATTTCAAAAAATTTCTAAGTGTTGGCTTCATCGGCCATCGGAGCATGGGATGCATTGTCAATGAATAGCAGAAGGTATTAGATGATCTACGACATCGTTGCGGATAGCTATAAGACTATCCTTCTGATAGATAGATCCTACGACCATCAACGCCGTAAAGAAAGTTTAAAATTTTGTCTAAGGCCTGAAATCATCGACCATTAGAAGAATATAGTGTTTTGTGCATTTGTCATTGTGGAATCCTAGCACACTAGTCTTCCAACAAGGAGAAGCTTTGACTACCGATGCCAGTCAAAAATCATGCTTCAGTTCATCGATGTTTTATTCTTCCACTCGTCGATGCCGAGGTATTATTGGATTATGTCGGTGACAAGCAGTCACTTGATTGACGAAGGATAAGGTAGATGGAGCCAGTGAGTTAGCAGAAGATAGAGAAATTTTTTGCCTACAGATAACAAACGGATCGACAGAAAATAAGCGATCATTGAGACGATGAAAGTTCTGAAAGGAAGAGAAAATATTCAAAATTTTCAAGTCATGGAATCATCGACCATCAACGATGGTTAGTCGATGACATCGCTGATGCTTAGGTGATTCCGTCGTCGATGAGCATGACGGGTAAAAAAATAAAAAAATTGTTGAGAAATGTCTATCGTTGCAAAGATTGAAGAGACTAATCACCCGACAAAGAACGCATCCAAGTGCCGATTCTGCAACTTCTAGGGGGTTTCAATCGCCGGTAAGACTCGGGATAGTAGACCATGACAGGTCTGATGCAGTGGAATAAAATTTGAGTAACGCATTGATACCGAGTGGAATTCTAGTCGTTTTCCCGTTGAAACCAAAATTACAACATGTTCTGCCATTGTGGCTGCTCAGATAACTATGAAACCGATGCACAATTGATTCGCTCACCGATACAGATCGAGAGTTTAGTTGTTTCACCGTCGAAACACCGGAGGGAGAACAAGCAACAAACTACCGATGAGTTAGTTTTTTTGACCCTTGCAATGTCGGAAAATTAGTTGGGAGGAGCTCTGATTGGGCCTAAGTAGATTTAGGCTTTTCAAGGGAATTTCTCAGTGATTTTTCAGGTAGTTTTCAACTGTCTTTCAGTTGATTTTCATCAGATTCAGCAGACTGCTCATGGTCACAAGGATGAAAAGAAATAGAGAAAATTATGTGTTTTAGCATAATTGTTGTTTTGTAAATTTCCCGAAGAAAAAAGTAAGTAGTTTGGCTTATATTAATGTTATGCATCTAACAGTTTGCTACTAACACATTTGCAGAAATATAGATAACTTCCAAGAGCAGTACTACAGAAAGAATAGTGTGGTAAAGAAAGAGGTGGTTTAGTCATCAGAACCCATGATGGGTATGATGTCCAGGATTCTTATGAGTGAGCAGAAGATGCCATTGGAGAAAATGTCCATAATAGAAATGATGACATAGAATCTAATGGAAGGAGATTCCAGGGGACACATTCCGAGGTTGTAGCCACCATGAGAATATTGGTTAAAGCCCATGAAGAGCAAGATTAGTTGAATGCTATCATATTGGAAAGCTTGACAGACTTGCAGGAAAAAAATAGATTTTGGACGACCTACATCAAGGCCAGAAGGAAGCAAGAGCAGCACTAGGAGAAGAAGAAATATTTCCAATGGATCATATGAATTTGAAGAATCCAGTGGAGATACAAATTCATCTTCTCATAAAAGGAAAAGAATAAGGAACCATAGGGATTTCTCTCGAGATGAATTTAGGAAAGCTAAACCTCATACATTTGATGGTGAGATAAAGATGGGACAAGAGGCTGAAGCTTGGCTTCTTGGGATAAAGAAGTACTATCAGGTGTAGGATTATTCAGGAAATATGAAGGCAAGAGTTTCCATATTCAATCTGAATGGAAGAGCATCCATTTGGTGGGAACACTTCAAGCAAGTAAAGAGGATCAATGAAAGGAAATTGAAGTGGAAACAGTTCAAGAAGTATTTCAGGCAGAGATACCTCTTTGATAGGTATTACGATGACAAGATCAAGGAGTTCCATGAGCTAAGATTGGGATAGTATACCATGGATGAATATGCAAATAAGGTTTTTGAATTGATGAGGTATGTCTGATACATTAGAGATGAAAAAGTGAATATCCAACAGTTCCTAAGTGGATTTCCCCAAGCCTACAAAGATAAAATTGAGTTCAATAAGCCAAGAACTCTTGAAGAAGCAAAAAGGAAGGCTAAGTATTGCTATGAGCAAAGCAAAGGAAAACCTGATTACCATAAGTCATGGAAGGACAAGAAAAATGAGAAGCTTGACCAAAAAAAGAAAGGTTTCAAACCTTCTAGATTCAAAAATCAGCAGAAGCAGCCATCCCAAGCTGTGAGTAATCCAGTTGTAGTGACAGGTGGAAAGCCTAAAGAGCCACACCAGAATAAAGGTCCACTCAAATGTTGGAAATGTGAAGGACCTCACTTGCATAGATATTGTCCACTTGAGAATGAAAGTGAAAGACCAGCTTATAACATGCAGGAAGCAGAAACAGTGGGTCAGGTAGCCAGAGCAGTCCCTAGAATTTATGCAACACTGGAGAACCTCCAGGAAGATCATCAGTCAACTGTGGTTGAAGTTGCAGGTAAGATTGTTGAACAATATGTTTCTATTTTCATTAACCCTGGTTCTACTTACAGTTACATTACTCCTACTGTAGTGGATATTTGTGCTTTTAAGAAGGTAAAGCATGGAAAAGCTTGGTTAGTTCAGCTAGCCACTAGGACTAAGAGAAAAGTCAGTGAACTGGTACAAAAATGTCCATTGGTTATGAATGGATTGAACACTTGTGTAGATCTGAATGTTCTACAGCTTGGTTTTTATGATGTTATCATTGTAATGGATTGGTTAGAAGCTCATAGAGTGAAGCTTGACTATTATAACAAGACTATTGAATGCATGGATGAAGAAGGGAACCTAGTAGTAGTGAAAGGTATTCCGAAGGTAATTTCAGTAAGACAAGTTTCAGCAATGGAGTTGAAGAAGTTATGTAGGAAACGTTGTCAGTTTTATGCAACTCATATTCCAGGGATTCCTCCAAAGAGGGACATTGATTTCATCATTGAACTTGTGCCAGGAGCAGCACCAGTGTCCAAGACACCCTACAAGATGAGTACACCAAATATGCTAGAATTGAAGATGCAACTACAAGATTTTTTGGAAAAGAAGTATATCCAATTGAGTGTGTCTCCATGGGGAGCATAGGTTATGTTTGTGAAAAAGAAGGATGGTACACTCAAGTTATGTATTGATTACAAACAGTTGAACAAGGTGACGGTGAAGAATAAATATCCTTTGCCCAGGCTTGATGACCTCTTTGATCAAATGAGAGGAGCAAAGTTATTTTGCAAGATTGACTTGAGATCTGGTTACCATCAGGTGAGAATCAAGGATGAAGACATTCATAAGACAACCTTCAGGACAAGGTATGGACATTATGAGTTTGTAGTGGTACCATTTGGTCTCACAAATACACCAGCTACATTTATGTGCCTTATGAATAGTTTCTTCAGTAAGTATTTTTACAAGTTTGTTCTTGTCTTCCTTGATGACATTCTTGTTTATTCTAAGAATAAGGAAGAGCATGATGAGCATTTGAGATTGACATTGCAAGTGCTCAGGGAACATCAGTTGTATGCAAAGCTGATCAAGTGTGATTTCTACAGGGATAGAATTCAGTACTTGGGTCACATTATCTCCAAAGGGGGTATATCAGCAGAACCTAAGAAGATTGAAGCGATCATGAATTGGCCTACTGCAAGAAATGCGATGGATATAAGATCTTTTATGGGAATTTCAGGATACTACAGGAGATTCATTGAAGGTTTTTCCAAGGTTGAATATGCCATCACTTCTTTGCAAAAGAAGGGGATGAAGTTCGAATGGACTTTGAAGTGTGAAGAAAGTTTCTAGTGGTTGAAGAATATTCTCACCAATGCATCGGTATTGAAGGTTGCAGATCCAGGAAAATATTTTGTGGTATGTATCGATGCATGCAGACAAGGGCTTAGAGGACTCCTTATGCAGGACAACCACGTGATATGTTATGAGTCGAGAAAGCTGAAGGAGCATGAGAAGAACTATGCCACTCACGAAATAGAGCTTGCAGCCATAGTACATTCTCTCAAGATGTGGTGACATTAATTGATGGGTAGAAGATTTGAGCTCAGAACAGATCACTATGGAATAAAGTATTTGTTTGAACAACCTACTTTGAATGCTAGGAAAGCGAGATGGCTGGAATTATTATGTGAGTTTGATTTTGAAATCAAACACATAAAGGGAAAAGAAAACAAGGTAGTTGATGCACTCATCCTGAAGGTACAAGAAATGCATGTGGAATCTCTGAGTATTTTCCAATCAGATTTGAGGTAGCAGATTGCAAATCATGTTGCTGGAGATGAATTGTATGAGCAGATAAAAGAAAAATTGCAGCAGCAAGGTCTTGAGAAGAGGTATGAGGGATATAAATTGGAAGAAGATGGAATTCTCACTTACAAAGGCAGAATTTATATTCCGAATGTAGCAGATTTGAGGAGACTTGTTATGGATGAAATCCATCAAGCTCCGTAATCTGGTCACCCAAGATATCAGAAGACAATTGCTACAGCTAGAAGGCAATACTTTTGGCTAGGTATGAAAAACGACATGCCTGAATACATTTCAAGGTGCATGAAATGTCAATAGGTAAAGGTTTAGCATCAACATCCAGTAGGTTTGTTGCAGCCTTTGCCAGTTTCAGAATGGAAATGGGAAGTTATTTCCATGCATTTTATTACAGGATTACCGATGACTTGGAGACAACATGATTCCATCATGGTTGTGGTAGACAAGTTGAAAAAGGAAGCACATTTTATACCAGTGAAGTCTACGCATAAGACTGATGAGATTGCTAATATTTTCATGAAAGAGATTTTCAAATTTCATGGACTTCCAAAATCAATAATTTCTGACAGAGATGTCAAGTTCACTTCCAATTTTTGGAAGGGGTTGTTTGCAGATTTGGGTACAAAACTAAACTTCAGCACTGCATACCATCCTCAGATGGATGGGAAAATAGAAAGAGTGAATCAGGTGCTTGAAGATATGCTTTGCATGTATGTGATGGACAAACCAACCAAGTGGGAAGATTACTTACACTTGGTAGAGTTTACTTACAACAATGGATAGTAGGCATCCTTGGGGATGAGTCCATATGAAGCTTTGTATGGAAGAAGGTGTAGGACACCAGTGACGTGGGATATCCCAGTGAACAGAGTTGTGCTTGGATCAGAATTGCTCAATAAAATGGAGAAATAAGTTGTAAATATTAGGCAGAATCTGAAAGCAGCACAGGACAGATAGAAAAGCTATGCAAATAAGCATAGGATGAACAGAGAGTTCAGTGTTGGGGATCATGT
This sequence comes from Pseudotsuga menziesii, assembly GCA_001517045.1. Lineage (NCBI taxonomy): Eukaryota > Viridiplantae > Streptophyta > Pinopsida > Pinales > Pinaceae > Pseudotsuga > Pseudotsuga menziesii. The sequence continues at coordinate 73,084 of LPNX010267160.1, forward strand.
TTACCTCAGAGTGAAGGAAAATAAAAGTTTCTTGAAGCTTGGAAGTTGTGCCAAGCTATCAACTATATATTGTGGGCCATTTGAAGTGCTTGAAAGAATAGGGCCAGTTGCATATAGACTTGCATTTCCTACTAGTACTAGAGTTCATAATGTTTTTTATGTTTCTTTGCTTAAGAAATATGTACATGATCCTAACCATGTGATAAATTGGGATGTGATTCATGTGGAACCTGAGGGAGAGTTCCAAATCGATCCAATGCACATCCTCGAGAGGAAGGTCACAATGCTCTGGAAGCGAGCCATAGGGAAGGTAAAGGTGCAATGGGAGCACTACGGACCTGAAGAGGATACCTGGGAGCTGTAGGATGCCATGCTATTGGCACATCCATTTTTTTTCAATCCTACGGAACACTGAGGCGGTACCAGTGTAGCATTTTGTTCATATTTTGTAAAGCACTGGGGATAGTGCTATTGAAGGGGGAGGGGAATGTAACACCTCGATTTTGATCCTGCTTGCATTAAATATATATGATATGCATATTGTAAATAATCATGGTGCAAAGCTAAAGGAAAAGGCCCCACCATGATTTGGTTATGTTGTGTTTTGGATTGAAATGGTCACCAATGGTATATCAGGACATGCGACATACATATTAAATTGTGGCATCATGTAAACATGCATTTCAATTAAATAACCCAACCAGCTATGTTCACAGCAACTAAATTGAGAAGGGGCATGATTCGTAAGGGTAAGGAGGGGGAAAGCTAAATCCTAAGCCATGGAGGGGAAAAGCCATGTGCCACCACTCTCTTCACTCACCCTCCCTTGTCTCATCCAACCAACACCTTCATTGTTCTATTGTTAGTGGGGAATCTATTCCTTGACAGCAAGGCCACTACACCACGATGGACACTCTCCCCAGGCACCTGCGCTTCCTCCATGAGCACCTTCTGGATTTTTGATGGACAGTCCACTATCCGAACGATGGTTATTCGTTCACCTCACACTAACTAAGTTAAATGAATACACATTCCTTTGTTTGGGGTTTTCCCTCTCTCTCTCACACATTGCTAGTCTGTGAGTATTATTCCCTTGCTCACACAAAGCGTTGGTCTTTCCCATCGTTGTTAGACTATTGTGGTTTCATCAACGATCACCAGTCTGTGTGTTGTGTTCCTTCCATTCAGATAGAGAATCAATTTGCACCATGCATTTCTAGATTGGGCATTTGTTCCAACCTTCATCCCTAAATCATGAGCTGAAGACGGATACTCTATTGTTGGGTCGTGGCCATAATTTATTTCTCAGTTTTGTTTGCCAGTGACCTTCTCCATCAGGTCTAGTTTGAGAGTCTATTACCTTACCATTTTCTGGTCTGTGCAAGTCTCACAGCGATCGTATTAAGGAGCAGGTGCTCGGGGTTCATGTGTGTGTGTTGACTGTTGTTTGGCCATGATTGCATTGAGAAATGACTATGGGTTCAGAGTTGTTGTGGGCTGTTGTTTTCCACAATGGAATGACCTTGTTTTTCCCTGTAGAAGATTGATTAGTTGTTTGGTTGCTTGCATGCAGTGGTTTTGTCCTCAGACTGCATTGGAGTGGTGAATGAGGGCCTGAGATGCTTGATAAACCTGGTGGGTTGAGAACCACACAGACAGATCCGTTGAGCCAGTTTTCTTCTCCACAACCCCTAAATAGCACTGGAAGGGAGATCAGGGTGAGAGGGACTGCGTTGCAGTGAAAGGAATGATTTCCTTGTGTTGGGTGTTTTTGGGTGTTCTAGAAGCCAAGATGGTTCTGGTGTTAGTGCACCAGCATAGCATTAGCCTTTCCCAACTCCTAGATGGCCTGATAAACCCAACTCTGTTGGCTTGGATGATCCGTTGTTCACCTGATAAACCCAACTATGTTGGCTTGCCTGAACTATGTACCCTTGTGGGTTGTTATCCTTGGCTATGTGTAAGCCTGTTAGCTCCTTATCCCTTGGTGAATCATGCCCAGCTCAGGGGTGGTAGCATTGCTGAGAGATTGAGGAGCATGCTAGCCTATGGTTGGGTGGAACATTGCAGCGACGTAGCTGGTTGCAGAACAAGTTCTTCATAAGATAAGTAGTCTTTCCTAACTTGTATATGCAACTATAATTACCATTGATGAACGATGTTATACATGTTAAATGTTGATTTGTATATGCATGAGTGTTGATTGATATGTTTTCTTCCATTGTGTATACGAATCCGTATGCTTCATAATATGTTTTATGTTTTAAGTATCATGCTTCAGCACTTTATGTATGTATGTTCATGTTCACGGGACTAGATCCCTGGATGATTTGATGTATATTAGCGTCCTCTTCACCGGTCGAAGGGTCGAGGACGTTACAATTCTAACTTGCCATTTTGTAATGAGTTGTAGACACTGTTCGATAGTGTGATCAAATGATTTACAATATGTACAATTTTTCGTAGTACTTTGACAATCTGAGGAAAAATTCCCTCACTTCCCATAATTATAGCATATGACTTGGCAGCTCGTCCTTGACCAAATACTCCTCCTTTTTGTTTTCCTCGACCTCTAAAGTTTCCACCCACCCTTTGTGGAGGGTATTGTTGTTGTTGAGGGTATTGATTCTGTTGGTATTTTAGTTGAGGCTGTTATGGTTGTTGATATTGCATAGGCCGATACTGAGGCTATGATCGTTTAGCTTACATCTGATCATTATTTTTCATCAAGTTGGTATCCATTGTATTTTCCTGTAGTAGCTGAAATGATTTGCAGTCTTTTTCATCATGACCTATCGATCTACAAAATTTACAATACAGACTAGCTGGTGTGCTTACAATCTTCTGTAAGTAAATACATTCATCAGACTTATTACCCCTAGTCTAGCATATTCTACACCAAGGCATTCTTTAGGTTTTTAATGGGTTGGACGCACCTGTTACGACATAGTTCATGAGCATCGGGAAATTTTCTCTATGGTTCCCATCTATTTTGCATCTAACACCATACTTCTTCTTGAACAGCCTTTCCTCTCTTATTGTCCTGGAGTTGCACTGTAACATTGGATAGCTGCGACTGAATTTTCATCATTCACGATCCTGTATCTCTAATAGGAGAGGATTCTAATTTAATTGTTATTTTCAGATCCTCTATCTATGACACAATCTTCTACTCCATCAATGGGGTTCAGATATTTGGTAACACGGTGATAATAAACCATTCCTTATTTTGCACATCCAACTTTTGAAAATTTACTTTAGCCATTAATGTCTTAAATCTTTGGTCGAAGTCCCAAACAATTTCTGTTGGTAGCTTCTTAATTTATTTTTTATTTCGGTGATACATTGTGATTTAGACTTTTTCTTTCTGAATTCATCTATCAAACCCGCTTGAATATCATTGAGTGTTTTTAGGACAACCCCTATTGGTACTATGAATAATTTCATATACCATTCAAGCGCATGACCTTGCATAGTCGCGATCATCTATGCTTTCTTGATATTCTCATCCTTGATCTGCCACACAGTCCAGACAACTTCACAAAGAAACTAGTGTTGTTCTGGATTTTCCAACCCATTTCCATTGAATATTGATAGCTTATTGTCAGCTCTAGCCATTGTATTTGTTGTTGGTACAGTTGGGAAATTTTTTTGGCTAGTCAGAATTTTGTTTTCGCTATTGACAACATTAGTATTATTCGTATTTACAGAATTACATTGACATAAGTCTTTCGATATTACCTATGGCGAAGTATTCGGTGTTGTATGTGAGTTGTAAGCACGTTCTCATTCTGGGGCTTCAGTCGACTCTTCTGATTCTTTGTCTCCTTTAAAGATCATAAAATATTCTTCTTCTTCATCACAAGATCCTTCATTCAAGTATGATGCAAGCTCGTAGCCTTCTTCTTCTTGATCTATGTTTCAACTCCCTCTTCCTAACGTAGTTTTTCTTCACTTTTCGGACCTAAACATTAGTCCACTTCTTAAAAATACCAACTCTAGTTCAGTTCCAATATCTCTTCGCAACATCTCACTATAGGGTTCTACTGAGACATAGCCACTCTATTTCTGTACAGTCTTGTTACATTCACATAATTCCTTTCTCACATACAAGTATTTTTATCCATGTCTTTAAGGATAACAAGTATCTATTGCATGGTCCTTGAAAAGAATTTCGCTCCACGTCACTATATGAGGTTATAGTGTCAACACCAAACTCAGTGATTTATCCTTCTAAGATTCTATCTACCCAAAAATACACAGCCCTCTACATAGGGTTGTCTACTATTTTTAGTCACTTAATCAACTAAGGACTCTAGTCTCTCGCCTCTCCTCCTTGGAAATTTCTTTGTTAGGTTTCCAACATAGACAACCGTTTATGAAACACAATGGAAAACTCATAAAATAAAATATCATGAATATTTGAATAAATGGACCGACCCAACCATATTGTTGGGTTCCACAGAGATCCTTCACTTTATTTTCGCATGAAATCCAACTCTTTGGATTCCACCCAATATTGGATCTCTAGTTTCATGGGTTTCCACAACATATCCCTCAACATAACTATTCAATGGCGTCGTAGCAATGAAACCATTTGTTGGATTTATTGCCTCTCCATTTCCCTCTCTCCAAGTATCCTGACCCAGGTTCATCCCATTCTACTCAGTACAACAAAGCTCGAGATATCGTCCCAATAGAGCAAAGCTCAATTGGAATCACCTACGATGGAGATGTCGTATCACCTGAGATATCTCTCTTGATGGGTAACTACCAGAACCACTTTTCTGCAATTGGGTGGGAGGGTGTTTTAGTACCTTTTCTTTGCACCAAGGATTCCACGAAGTACAGGGTTGGATTAATTGTATTTACTATGCTTTAACATCTATACTGTGACCCACTCTCTCTTTATGGAACTTTAGTAGCAAAAAAACAAACATGCAGCATAATCAATCCAGTAATGCAACACAACCATCGTACATCTATTCATTTATAAGAAAATCTACATCCATTCATTCTATACAGTAATCACGCATATATCTAAGCTACTTTCAAGATTCATGCATATACAAAGAATATAATGTGGAAACCCATTCGAGCGAAAACCACAAGGTGCTCTTCATATGGCATGTGGAAATAGATGCACCTTTTGTCTGCACACTAGGGTGCAATCTCTACTCAAGATATTCTTCTCTAAATTTACAAAATGTTTTTCCCTCTCATGCTCTCTGATCTTCTCTCTTTTCTCCTTTTACTCTACTTCTACTAGTGATTTGCAGACGGCGTGGATTGTCTCAACCTTCCCTACTTGTGTGCACACTCAGACGCAGATCCTTCTCTCTGTTGCACTTAGCGATACAAATTCATTAACCAAAACATCTACTGAATATAGCTCGACCGTTTACCAAGATTCTAATCTAGAATCCATAAGCTAACCCACATACATCTTGGGTTATTTCTTTTATAGCCATCTTACAGACTCGATAATAATCCCATACTTACCTGATACAAAATCAATACCGACTTGATACATACTCTATACAGACTCATTACAGACTCCTTTCTTGTCACTATCTTAGTCGACTTGCTATAACCATCCAACAAGATGTCATTCATATTCTAGCAACACATAACTGGAGGCACTATCGACCTGACTTACAAAGATGCCTTCACAAATGTTGTTTCCTTTGGCTCCAGCCGAGCTTGTACCCACTCTAGTTAAGGATTATCTCTTTCTCAACATGATTCCTTACTGTCTCTTTCTATTCGTTATCATATTTGCACGCCTTCTTCTGTTGATATTATTTCATACCATCTCTTGTCACATTCTATCCTTCTATCACGACTTACCTGTCTGGTGTAGCTTCCTCTTCGAGTGCCTTAGCTTCTTCTTCTTCCTCTTCTTCTATTTTACTTCCTCTGTCGCATCATCCTTCCCCTTCTCCTTTATGATGATTCCTTGATCGTAGCTCCTTCCTCTTATGCTTTATGTTTCTTCCTCATACTTAGGCAAAATGGTGCATGAATTCTTCCCTACTATCCCTAGGCCCAACAATCTCTCTCAAAATATCAGTATTTTGGACGATAGTAGCTACTATAATCATAAATACAATAAAAATATCATTAGGAAACTACACATGGAATAATGACATCTCTAAGCAATGAAAAATGTGAAACTAGTGTACAACAAACAATAACATGAATTGAAATTTAAAATTTAAAATTGAGCAAATTTTACACTTAAGAGTAAACATTTAATGTTCTTCCATCCTAAATTTATGTCATTTATGTGTATTAATTCCAATTTCCATATACATACATTAAATGTCCTATGTGTATATGTTGAATGTGAAGCTTCTCTACCTTATCTTAAGGCCTGGATTATGAAGTTTCAACAAAATTGCAGGGTGTTGACTAATGCCCTTCGAGAACCAACTCTGAGATCCCGGGTAGAGGTAGGGCTAGAGCCTAGAGGAGGCGAACATAGTGACATTGATGAATACAAACCCAATATAGGAAAGGAGTTTGATATATGCAATTATTTGTTGTAGTGTGAATTTATTTGGACTCTATAGGTCATTTATCACCATTGTTTATATGTCATTTGGGGCATACATGGATTCCATTTTATGTTATTTTAGTTGTATGAACTCTTTCTATATACACATGAGAAACTTTGTATATTTACGTATACTGGTTTGTGATCTAGAATTCAACACAATTAATAGTTTTCAATAATTTAGGATTACAACGTTTCCACCAAATTCTATCATGTATGATAGTATGGGATTGGCATGTAATAAAAAAATCAACCTCCTTGTGTATCTTGATGTTGGTAGAGCCTATTGTTGAACTCATATGTACCGACCTTAACCAAACTGTACCCTTCACTCAAGTGAAAACATTTATTAATAATGTGACACTTCTCTACCTTATTTTAACACTTGTATTAGGAATTTTCATCAAAACTATAAAGTGTTGACTAATATCCTTGGAGGACCAACTTTGATATTTCAAATAGATGCTAGGGATAGAACCTAGAGGAGGGGCAAACAGTGGTATTGATGAATAAAATTCCAATATTGGAAAGGTTTTTTATATGTTATTATTTGTTGTGGCTTGAAGTGTTTTGGACTATATAGGCCATTTAGTGTGTTTATGTATGTATTTTTGGGAAAATATGAATTCTACTTGAATTTTTTAAATTAGTATGCAACCTCGCAATGTACATGAGAAACTTTTCATATTTGTGAATATTGGTATGGATTCATAAGGATGCTAATGAGTCTGTATGCATCTAATGAATTGATTTGTTTTTTACCAGTAAATTAGGGTTTTCAAGTTGCTTTGGGCATACAAATGACTTGAGTTATGGTTAAGAATTTCATTTAGGGTATACATTGAAAAAATTAGGGTTTCAAATCATTTTAGGGAATACAAATTACTAAAAATAAAGAAAGTAGAAGGACAATATTTTATGTAAATACCTGAGAATGAGGAGATCGATGGCCAAGGTGGAAGATGGAGGCCTTTCTCTTCTAAATCACTTTCACGAGTATGTGCTTTAGTCTCCCGAAATTCCCGCTTGTATATTTTATGGAGAAAATGACACGTGAAACTTGTTTTGGGAATAAATCTCATTTTGAAAAAAACATACGTTTTTAGAGAGCATACTGCGTATCCATTTTGTAGAACATAAGACATACGCATTTTGGTTAACATCCTAGTTGGCCTTCACCTTAGTATCATTGGAACTAGGTTTGGAAGGCATGAGATTAGTTGGGATCATTTCTCTTTTATAGATTTTGAATTAGTTTCTTGAATCTACCATTGTATCTAAAAGGTCCCTCAACTTTGTGCACTCACCATAATATGAAATACTAGAAATAGAAATAGAAAAAAAAAATTAGAAATGAAAAAAATATTATGAATAGAATCTTTAAGAGAAGCATTCCTACATCAACATAGTTGTTATGAGTTAAAAGTTAGGAATACCAATGTTACAAAAATTATTTCTAAATTATGATATCATGTGGGTGTACATAGGACATTATAACACACACACACACCCACAAGCATACACACATTACAATGATTTGGAATTCAGATAGGTCTCCAAGTGGAAAGCATCACATTGATATAATATAATAGTGTGAAACCCTTTTATAAGAAAACCAACAAACAAACCTTTTACTCTTGTCCTATCAATATGCTTCATTACAAGCTAATAGTATTGGAAAAAACCATGGCATACCTAATACCATGGTCCTATAAACCACCAATGGTAAATACATTGTTGATTGAATAAAATTGTCTTTAATTACTCTATAATTAAGTCAAGATTAACTTAACATTTCACACTTTAAACTTGAGTTGGGGAAACCACAAACCTCCTTTAATTTTTTCAAGATGTCCCCTATTCTCTCCATTATGGAGTAAAATAATTTTTATCTTGTGGAATTACGGTGAATCATTTTATAAAAAGATGAAAATTAATGAATTTTTTTTTGTTAAAAACATAAAAAATTACTCCATGGGTTAAATATTTTTCATATAATTTTATCTAAAATTCACATAATGGTGCTATAATTAGAGGGATTTTCTTTGTATTTTCTTTTAAAAATAAGAAAATTGAGGTTTTGAGCGCTGGTTTTGATGGAAGGAAACTACTTTTGTAAAGATCTGGATCACAGATCATCCTCAACATAATAGAAGAAAACTCTATTAATTTGAGTCATTGCAAAGTACAAATAAGAGCCTCAATTTATAGATTGACGAAGCCCAACAAACCCTTAAGGATAGTTGGGTGGTTGAGAGTACCTACATAAAATTATAACAAAAAATAGTTGGCTACATTGGAACTCTAAGAGTTGATTCACAACAGATATCAATATTGGAAAATTCCAACACCAAAATCTCCTATAAGAGAAATGTAGGGAGAAAACAAAATAAAACTAAGATGGGTCCAAACAATGAGGCTTGATGAGGTATGCATGTCGAAACTCTCATAACAAGACAAAAGGAAAAAAACATGTAGGATAAAAATTCTTCTCCAAAAGAGAGAAAAACACTATTTCTAAAGAAGGCATTGGAGTTCAAACTAACTCAAGATATCCCATTAATGTAGTGAATGACAAGAGAAGGAAACACATGGAGGCTAAAATATCCAACCAAAACTCTAAAGAATACTTGATCTAAATAACCTCAACAAACATGGCTAAACTTTGAACAAGTGGATAGGTTGTATAGGTGCAGAAATGGTAAACATTGACAACTAATACACAAATGCTCCAAAGAAATAGAAAAAAGAACATGGCTTCAAATAGAAGGAAACATGATCAACCATCAACAAGTAACGAGACTCGCGGACACTAAAAGATCCATATATGAAGAATGGAAGAAACTCTAAAGACCGTTGGAAACTCCATGCTATCGATGTCATCAAAGATACATGTAGAAATCCAAGTAGCATATTTTGAACCACCGAGGCATTGAATATTGAATGCACATCTTGATCCAGATTCCAAACTGCCGAGGCAATGAGAGCTCAATGTGCACCCCCAATAATGAGTTTTGGCACAAAAGGCATGATGTGGTATTCATTTACAATTAACAAAACATCATATATCCAATGTTCCTAGGGATGCCAATCATCTCACAGTAGTGCATGGGTAATTAGCCACTAAACAGTTGAGTCAATATAGTCATCCATGTTGGGTACAAAATTCATTCTGAAGACACTTGATCTCGATCAAACATAGTGAGTAAAAAACACCCAAACAAACATTGCATGCCACCTCTGCAATGCTAAACTCAGTGGATGAGATTATAGAAATTGGTGTCATGATTAAACCTTGATGATGAAAGTATGGATATATGATCTAAATATGGATAATGACAAGCCACACCTAGACTAAATACTGTGAATTTATTGGAGTATTTCGAGGAAGAAAACAAGCACATTGAGATGATAAGGAATAGCATTGTAACTTGATCTCGAAGTGGACATAATGTTGTCATTTATAAGAGAAGCTTTATATTTGCGCATCAAGGCCAGTTCCTACTGCTTAGGAACTCTCCTTATGTTAATTACATTGTGTCGAGGCCTGGAAATTCGCAGGAAACAACAGGAAGGGATTCTCCCTAGTCAACGTTCCCAACTAGCCCGTGACTGTTTGGTGTAGGGAATCTGGCTACCATAGGTCAAGTAACAAAAATAAAAGGTTTTACCGGTTGCAGCCCGGTCCACCTTATATATTTTTTGTAATTTTGACTCTAAGTATGATATGCATGTGCCTACCTAAGATGCAGATTGATTAAGGATGCAAGGAGTGGTCACAATGTGATGCACAGGTTCTTACCTCTTGTCTTAGACTCTCTCGCATCTCAATCACACACAACTAGAAAATACATACTAACTAAGCTGTCTCTAGAGAGCAAAATATTAATTCATGAGTAATGTAATACTGTTCACATGTTAAGGTAAATCACAGGTAGTTGTTCTTAGAACCAAACACACAAACATGAATAAAGATATACACAACAAGATAGCTCATCAATAGTTAAAACATCCATTACTCATATTAGAAATTATCACAGAATATACCAAAGAACATTCAGATAAGAACATAGGTTCAAAACGTTAGAATGCTCTCACATTTAATGAAACACAGTCTAAAACGAAATAGTTCCCCTTCAACATTGTTCATTTTATCACATTTGAACATTCCACACAACACCTTCTCCAACATGCAAAATTTGCAATTTCTTATTGTAAAAGGAAGTAGTTCCTCTGGAAAACAATAGCTCACAATTTTTTCCATGGAAAAAGCCTCTATTCCCTCTAACATTCCTATATTTATACAAAAAACCCTAAAACATTTGGGTTGCCCCGCCCCTTGACCTTCCGTCTTCCCCGACTGTTTTAATCTCATAGTTTTGTCGGTTTGTGAATGCTCATGATTTAGGAAATAAGTTACATTTCGGATTTTAGTTTTATGAGTACTTCACATAGCGGGACCAGCTCAGTAACTACTGAAACTCTTCCAAAACTGGGCCTCTATTGCTATTGATTCCACTTTGTCTTTCATTTGTCACTTTTTAGATCTCGTTGATCTCAAAATGTGTTTGCCTATAACTTTTCAGCCAACTCTCCTCAGCTTTATCCTTCAGCTATGCCTTCTTGTAGCTGTGATCTGAAGAATCTTCTGAGTCCATCTGCAATCAAAACAAAAATTCATCATTTTCAATACTTAAACCACACTAACAATAAAATTGATCATCAAGATGAGGCCTTGTATGGTGCTTTCATTGTGAAAATATTAACAAGAATTAGAAAACAACACCACCCAAAAATGGTGGGAAACAACCTTATCGACAACATGAAACACTGATACATCGGCCGAACAGTCTTACTTACAGCCACAATGGTGGGTTTCAGATAGACAGCGAGTTCTGCAGGACCGTTAAGTCTATCAGAGTCAGAAGAACTAAAACCCAAAGCATCGACTGGTAAAGTTCCCTATCGGTGAACAGAACGATATCAACGTCGGGAGGTTAGTGAATTACACAGCCGCGATAACGGAAGATGAAAATACTACGGGCCCCATGGTCAAAAGACGAAATGGTGAAACCTAGACAAAGCATCGATGAGCGGAGCAATTATATGGTGGACACTTAGTTCACTCGAGAGCCGTAATGGCGGAAATAAAAAGGACTACAAACTTCGATCAGAATGATAAGCTTTTCGATATGGCGCAGAAACATCACGCAAACTTTAAGTGTTCGAAAGACCTAAGGTCATGCATCGGCCCAAAATTTTTGTCTCAATTCCAAAACAGCGGCTTCACAAATATCAAATAACCTCGACTCAACTTCGACCAACCTCCGATAATGCAAACAAGTCAAAACAATAACAACACAACATCGGAGAAATCAAGACTATCCTGCAGAACACTCACCATTCAGCTTTCGCAACGGAGGCTCGATAAGGAAATATGGTTCCGATACATTGCTTAAATGGCCTCTGAAACAGTGGCTAGAATGAGAGATAGGATTCTAAGAATAAAGAAAGAAATCGTAGATAGAAGGGAAAAAACCAAACTCTAAATTCCACAACCCAAAGCAGTTTCAGACATAAGCAATTTTCTGAAAAGCATGAAAGGAGTTAACCTCAAAATAGTCCAAACTTGTAGCAAAAGGAAAACAAACACATATTTCATGGATCCAACGATTCTAGGCAAGATAAAAATTAACAGGGGGGTCCAAAATTTCAAGAATTTGGGGAAAACAGTTGCAGCTGCAACAATTGGTGACTACCTGGTGAACCTAGATCTGTAGACAATTTACTTCTTAAGTAACAGACTGTTTAACAACAAACGAACATGTTGAATTCTTCCAGATGCTTGTATTTCTCAAATGGAAAACATATGTACTTTTAGTCATTGATGATAGTCCAATTTAGGAGAATGGAAACCTAGATTTCCAAGTCAACGTAACTCTTTTGAGGCCAGGAAGATGAGTTTCATTTGTTACCTCTGTCTTTAGGTAGCTACTAGCTTGGACACCACAGGATTGTAACATATGGTAAATAGAAATATTCATTTGTTCCTCATTCCCATGCCATTTTGTGCTTTTTGTGCTTTTTTGGAGTTTTGTCCTTTGCGTATGAGTCCTCCTGCGTTCCTTTATTTCTAAATTTTCATTTAGGCTACTCTATCCATAGTGTCCTTTTGTGTGAGAGATGTATTCAACTTTCAGCTCACAGACAGAGAGGAACTTTTGGCAAATTAGTACTTATATGGGTCAGTATTTTGTTTTGATACACATTGCTTTCATAGGAGATTTTGACTCTTATTTGCCTTTTGGCATTCAATTCTTGGCATGGGATAATTTATATATAATATATTGTTTACCCTGCTTCCTTTCCATGGGCCCTTTGTTGTCGCTCCCTGGGACATTTTAAAATGTGAGATGGATGGAGCCTCAAAATAGTATTCCAGACCTTTTGATCCTAGTTTATTTAACAAGGATTAAGCAGGACTTCAATGTGTTCAAATCCATTCGGGAAAACTGCTAAAATAGAATAAATTCTTTCAGATAAAACAATAGTACACAGTCTTACATTCAAGAACTTTAATCATTCCAGGATTCTGATGTTCTCCATACAACCAAGAGTTTGCCTCCTTTTATTGAAATCAGTCAAAATCTAAACTAAAACAAAATAGAAATAAAATAAATCAAAATAAACAGCCAAGTCAAATTATTTATGCACAAGATAAAAGAACAAAAAGAAAACTCAGGAAAACTAAGGTTTGAGAACTAAACCATTTACTATTAAGTTCTCTTCCCACCCCTGTAAATCTTGCAATTTAGAGGTTGAGGAGCCAAGATTTGTCACAATCTCGAAAGGACCTACCCACAAATGTTGAAATTTCGCGTGTTTTCCTTTCTCATCATGGGGGTGGTCCCACTTGAGAACCAAATCTCCCACCTCGAATTATTTTGTTCTAGATTTGTGTTTATCAAACCATCTCTTTAGTACCTCTTGTTGTTGTTTAAAGCGTTCTCTAGCCTTAGATCCAGACTCTTCTGCCTTCAGGAGATTATATATCCTCATTTGCAAGACCTCATTATCTGATCCTCTGGTTCTTGAGTGATTATGAAAGAGGGTAACATGATATTGGGGGGTAGAATGGCCTCTTTCCCATAAACAAAGGTATACGGGGACACACCTAATGAAGTCTTGGGGGTGACCCTATTAGCCGAAAGAGCATTTGGTAACGCTGAGTTCCAACTCCTCTGCTTTTCTATCACTATCTTTTTTTAAATCCTAATCAGATTCTTGTTTGTGGATTCAACTAAACCATTTCCCTGTGGATAGTAATTATTAGAGTAATGCAACTTAATTCCTTTCTCATGAGCAAATGCAGTTAATCTAATCGAGGAAAAGTAAGTAGCATTATCGAAAACTAAATAAATTGGAACTCCAAACCTGGTCATAATATGGTCTTGCAAAAAGTCCATGATTGCATCTTCATTTACTTTATGCAACGGAATGGATTCAACCCACCGAGTGAAGTAGTCGGTTGCTGTCAGAATATACTTGTGTTGCAGAGAAGAATTCAGCTTTATCTACCCAATGATATCCATTCCCCACTACTCAAAAGGTTTTGTTATCATCATAGGCTTTAACGGTCCTGCTGCTTTAACTTGTCTTCCACCACACCTTTGACAAATGTCGCACTTTTTGACATGGGCATGTGCATCTTTGAACAGTGTGGGACAATAGTACCCGGCTCTAAGAATTTTATGAGTTGTAGTATCTCCGGAGAAATGTCCTCCAGCAGGACCATCATGTAAATCTATCATTACCTTCTTCGCGTCTTCTTTCTCTAAGCATCTAAGAAGAACTCCATCATAATTCTTTCTGAATAATATTCCTTCAACAATTTGATATGAGGTTGATTTAAGATGCAGTGCTCTTCTTTGCTTAGAATTCCAATGTTTCGGTAACAATCCTGCCTGAAGGTAATGCACAAGGTCTCGATACCAAGAGTCTGGAGCTGTGAAAAGAGGACACACATCCATCAAATGTAACTCAACTTCATCTTCCCAGTCATGTTCTTCATTGTCTTTACTTTCATTCATCAGTTTTCACAATCCTTGCCCTTTGACTATGGAGGTTAGCTTGAATTCGAGGTCATACTCCTATAGAGTTGTTACCCAGTTGCCTCTCCTTTCTCCTAGCTCCTTTTGTATGAAAAGAGACATCGGAGCTGGGTGTGGAAATATTACCTTTGTCCGGTTCTTCAGTATATATGGTCTGAATTTTTTCACCACTTTGAACACTGTGTAAGCTTGTTTATCCATAGTAGGGTAATTCAATTCGACCCCTTGCAGACCAGTGCTCATAAATGATATAGGGAACTAATCTCCCCCATCTTCCTTCTAGGTAAGCATAACTGCTAGTGAATCATCAGAGGCAAAAGTGTACAAAATAAAATCTTTATTAAAATTCAGACTTTTGAGGGAGGGTGCATGCACAAAAATATTTTAATTTTACTGAATGCATTCTTCTCTACACCAGTCCACTTTAATTGTACACTTTGCTTTACCATTTTCTGCAAAGGTTTAACAATTTGAGCGAAATCCGAAGTTTATTGTCCCCATAAATGATTGCATGCCCTTTTTATTATGGGGTAAGGGAATTTGTTCGATGCCTTTTATCCTTTATGGGTCTATGGAGATCCCCTTCTTAGAAACGACGTGACCCAACAACTTACCTTCTATAACAACGAACACGCACTTCTTACGGTTTAGTGAGATACCATATTTTTGGCAACGTTCAAAAATCTGCTTTATATGAAATGCATGTTCCTCTCTTCTCTTTGAGAAT
Organism: Pseudotsuga menziesii; assembly: GCA_001517045.1. Taxonomy (NCBI): domain Eukaryota; kingdom Viridiplantae; phylum Streptophyta; class Pinopsida; order Pinales; family Pinaceae; genus Pseudotsuga; species Pseudotsuga menziesii. Next base: position 88,481 of record LPNX010267160.1, read on the forward strand.
ATCATGATGTCATCGGGGTATACTACAGCACTACGTCCAATCAAACTATGGAAATCTATGTGCATTTCCCTCTAGAAGGTAGCTCCAGCGTTTATGAGTCCAAAGGGCATCCTTCTGTAAGAAAATGTTCCCCACCTGGTCCTGAATGTTGTTTTTAGTCTGTCTTCTTTGGCAACTAATACTTGATTGTAGCCTGAGAGTCCATCTAATAAAGAGAATAGTTCAAAACCTGAAACCATTTGCAATATCTGCTCCATGGGTGGAACAAGGTAATTGTCTTTGTCTGAAGCGCGATTTAAGTTTCTAAAATCCATAGATAGCCTGATTTCTCCAAATTTCTTCCTCACCGGTACCAGATTTGACACCCATTCCAAGTGTCTAACCTTGAAGATAACTATAGCATCCAATAGTTTCTTAACTTCACTCTGGATTAAAGGTTCTAATTTTGGATGCATTTTCCTTAAAGGCTGCTGATAAGGTTTGATTCCAGATTTGATGGGGATAACATGTTGGATAATATTGGTATGATATGTCTTCAGATCTTCATACGTCTAGGCAAAAACATCTTTGTATTGCTTGAAAATAATGATGAACTTATCCCTTTCAACGGGGGAGCAGCATTTTCCTAGATTCACATATTTAGGTTCCATCTCAGTCCCCAAATTAATCAACTCGAACTATAGAGACATGCTATGAGTCTTGACATTCACTAGTCTTCTAAATTTCTCATTTAAATCAAACATCTGTTCTAAAGTTTTGACTCCCTTAGGAATAAAATTATTGAATTTTAGCTTGGCCTGATGTTCTTCATCATCAATAATCGCCCCTTTAAAGGCCTCGTCGTTTGTCAAGCATTCTATACTATTCTGATCATCATCAAACACTCGTAGATTGGTAATCATATCTGGAACCGAGGGCCTAAAAAGAAATTCAACAGACCATCGATTATTAGAGGGCACAAGCCTTGCAGCTGATGTGGCCAACAAGTTAGCTGCTGCATTCTTGAGTCTTGGAATTGACACAATGTTAAATGCATGAAAACATTTAAGTAAATCCCATACTTCATTTTGATAAGCTTTTAAATGAGGAGAAATGCAATGTATTTGATTCCGAATTTGTCTTACAATTATTTCAGAATCTCCAAACACTTTCAGATTATTTTCCTTTAATTCAATTACTTTCCTTAATCCTTGAACCAATGCTTCATATTCAGTTGTGTTACTGGTACATTCAAACTCTAACCTACATGAAAGAAAATGTTTGTTTTTCATAGGGTCAATCAGGACACAGCCGGCTCCCGACCCCTCTAAAGTTTTAGAACCATCAAAGAAAAGCGTCCAAAAATCGCTAATCGCTACTATGCAAGAATTAACATCTACGTCTACTGCTAAGTCTACTATTTTATAATTGATTTCATCAGCCTGTGAAAACCGAAGGAGATCAGGCTGAGCGTTTGATGTATCGCTGGCTTCTTCCACTTGATAGTTCCCTGGTTCTAGCTCAATAAAGTAGTTTCCCAAAACAGAATCCATTGGTTCATTTTTTTCTTCGAACTAAGTAACATTGTGTTTCATGTGGGGTTCCCTCTACACTTTAATTTGGTTTGGGATTCCTTTATATGGCAGCCACAGATGCGACCAGTCCGAGGAAAAATATCCATTCAGCTTTGCCGACCAATCTCTGCTCAAAACAAGTCCATAAGCTTCCAGTATGTCAGCCACCACAATATCAATGACTTGACACACCTTATCATTTGAAGATAAGTGAACTAGAACATCCTCCATTTCTCCAATTACCTTCACATTTATTCTATCCAACTGAACAAACCTCTAGGTAGATGGTTTAGGTTGCCCATTTATCTTTTTGTAGATTGATAAGGGCATGACATTGACTGATGCCCCCGAGTATACTAGGCACTTATGCACGTTATGGTTGAAAAATTCAAAAGTAAGGAGAAAAGGTGGATTCTTTCTCTTCGGCTTACCTCCCATACCTGCTTCACCAATCTCTTCTTCTTGGGGCTGATTGTCAGTGGGCATCCTCTCCTCTGATGCTTCAAGTGCTTTCAATAGATTTTCTTTTTGCTGCGGCACATTACACATTTCAAATAATGAGATGTTTGCCCTCACCTTCTTGATATCCTCCACAATGTCATAATCCATCTTATGTTATGTGAGATTCGATCTAACATTTTTTTTTTCTTCATTGGGCTTAGTAGGCACGCTGGTCTATCTAGGATTCTGACTAGTGATGGTAAAATCCAAAATTTTATTAGCTGGGAGCTATTTTGAAATTTCTTAACTTTCTTTTGGAGTCTTTTGATCTTCGGGAGCATAAGACTGTTTTCCTTAATCAACCCCTGGCTTCTTGTGGTTACATTTTTTTCCAGGATGCCCTCATGTCTCATATTCTTTTCTTCCTTGGCATCAAACAACAATACATAGTCCCATAAAACCATAGCTTCACCCTCCTGTTTTTCTATTGATTTATTGTTGTCTTTCCCTTCTTCCTCGTTGTCTTCAGTTAATTTGGAATCCAGAAGCTGATTCATAACCAACATCATTGAGTTTATCCACTGAGGACAACTCTTTTCAGAATGAGGCTATTGGTGGAAAGTGCAAAAGTTATCCATTCCTACCTCTATTAAGTTTATATATGCAGGGCTATGAGGAGGGGGTTGAGATTGATTATTATATTCCATTTTCTTGTAATAAGGCTTATAGAACCTTTGGGCTTCCTTTTCCTTTTCCAATTCTATGATTCTGTTAGAAAGCTTTTGCATCATTTTTGCCATTCCTTCAAAATCTAGTGATTGCTCCTCTTTAGGCTTAGTAAACAAAAAATCTTTCCTCCCAACATTTTTTTCTCCTGACCGTTCAGGATAATCTTCGATTCTTTCCCTTTCAGCCTCTACTCTCTCTGCTTCCTCATAAGTCTCTGCTAGTGTAGGTTTGGCCTTGATTTTCGCAAACATGGCCAACTCGGGTCCTAGAGCTAAGGTATAATATTCAATCAGGACTTTATTTGAGGGTTTGTCAGCTTCAGAAAAATTCTTAAGATAGGCTGAGAATATTTGGGTAAAACTATGCACCTTCTCTTTTCTTTCTTTCTTTAAGTCACATAGTCCTTTCATAAGAGCTGCATGAGTTTTTTGGGTTGCATATTTACTTCTAAAAATCCTTTCAAAGGTATCCCAATCAGGGATAGAATTGGCAGGAAAACCAAAATACCATGACGCTGCTGCTCCTTTAAGGGTGTATGGAAAAAGTTTACAAACCACATCCTCATGTTCCCCAACCCTTAATCCTTCTATTTCCAAATAGAAACTCTACAAGTGGTCATCTACTAACATCTTCTCATTTGGATCAAACTTGGGCAGCATCTTTTCAAAAGATTGAGGTAAATCATGCAAAGGAGGTGTTAGGTTTAAAGGTGATCTGGATTTCCAAGCAGGTGGTGGATTTGGTGGATTGGGTGGCTAATTGGCGTTTACGCCCACCATGAGTCTGGTTGGAGAGTGAGGTGGTGAATGAATATGAGTATTAATAGCTGAAACATAAGGTGTGTTTGGGCCTGTTTGATTCAAAGGCTGAACAACCTCCTGTAATGCTATCTCTACTAACTCTTCCCAATCTCCAACTAACACCGAATCTTCCAATATATGACGGTCTTTCCTTTTATATTCCCTTCTGGGTAATTCAGGGATAATCAGTAATCCTCCAATATTCTTCATGTATGCCCTAGTATGTCTTCTCAGATCATTAACAACTTTGTTGTCCACAGAATACAACCCTTCTCTTCAGCAATTGCATTGGGAGCCAAACTTCCTTGTGAACTATCACCGGTGGAATAACCTTGGGAAAACGGGTTTCCTCGGCCAGCCATGCATTGGCAACCCTCCTTCTAGCACCAGAAAATTGTTGAGGCCTGGAAATTCGCAAGCAACAACAACAAGGGATTCTCCCCAGTCAACGATCCCAACTAGCCCGTGATTGTTTGGTTTAGGGAATCCGTCCGGTTTGTGGTCTGGATACCGTAGGTCAAGTAACAAAAATAAAAGGTTTTACCATTTACGGCCCAGTCTGCCGTATATATTTTTTGTAATTTTGACTTTAAGTATGATATGCACGTGCCTACCTAATATGCAGATTGATTAAGGATGCAAGGAGTGGTCACAATGTGATGCGTAGGTTCTTACCTTTCGTCTTAGACTCTCTCGCATCTCAATCATACACAACTAGAAAATACATACTAACTAAGCTGTCTTTAGACAGAAAAGTATTAATTCATGAGTAATGTAATATTGTTCACATGTTAAGGTAAATCACAGGTAGCTGTTCTTAGAACCAAACACACAAACATGAATAAAGATATACACAACAAGATAGCTCATCAATAGTTAAAACCACCATTACTCATAGTGGAAATTATCACAGAATATACCAGGGAACATTCAGATAAGAACATAGATTCAAAAAGTTAGAACACTCTCACAGTCGAAAACGAAATAGTTCCCCTTCAACATTGTTCATTTTATCACATTTGAACATTCCACATAGCACCTTCTCCAACACGCAAAATTTGCAATTTCTTATTGTAAAATGAAGTAGTTCCTCTTATAAACAATAGCTCACAAGTTTTTCCAGGGAAAAAGCCTCTATTCCCTCTAACTTTCCTATCTTTATACAAAAAACCCTAAAACCTTTGGGTTGCCCCGCCCCTTGACCTTCTGGCTTCCTTGACCATTTTAATCTCACAGTTTTGTTGGTTTGTGAATGCTCATGATTTAGGCAATACGTTACATTTCGGATATTAGTTTTATGAGTACTTCACATAGCAGGACTAGCTTAGTAACTACTGAACCTCTTCCAAAACCAAGCCTCTCTTGCTATTGATTCCTCTTTGTCTTTCATTTGTCCCTTTTTAGATCCCGTTGATCTCAGAATGTATCTGCCTATAACTTTTCAACCAACTTTCCTTAGCTTTATCCTTCAGTTATGCCTTCTTGCAGTAGCGATCTGAAGAATCTTCTGAGTCCATTTGCAATCAAAACAAAAATTCATCATTAATACGGACTGCATCTTTTCAATACTTAAACCACACTAACAATAAAATTGATCACCAAGATGAGGCCCTGTACAGTGCTTTCATCCTGAAAATATTAATAAGAATCAGAAAACAATGCCACCCAAAAACAACGGGAAACAACCTTATCAGTGGCATGAAACACTAAGACATCGGCCAGGCAGTCTTACTTACAGCCACAACGACGGGTTTCATACGGACAATGAGTTCCGCACAGGACCGTTAAGTCTATTGGAGTCGAAAGAACTAAAAGCCAAAGCATCGAGCAATAAAGTTCCCTGTCGGCGAACAGAACGATATCAACATCAAGAGGTTAGTGAATTATGCAGCCGCGATAGCGGAAGATGAAAATACTATGGTCCCCGCGGTCAAAAGACAAGACGGTGAAACTCGGACAAAGCATCGGCGAGCGGAGCAATTAGATGGCGGACACTTAGTTCGCTTGGGAGCTGTAATGGTGGAAAGCAAAAAGACTACAACCTTCGTTCAGAATCATAAACTTTTCGATATGGCACAGAAACATCATGCAAACGTTAAGTGTTCAGAAGACCTAAGGTCGTGCATCGGCCCAAAAAGTTTGTCTCACTTCCAAAACAACGGCTTCACAAAGATCAAATAACCCCGACTCAACTTCGACCAACCTCTAATAATGCAAACAAGTCAAAACAATAACAACACAACATCGTAGAAGTCAAGACTATCCTGCGGAACACTCATCATTCAGCTTCTGCAACGGAGGCTCCATAAGGAAATATGGTTCCAATACATTGTTTAGATGGCCTCCGAAACAATGGCTAGAATGAGAAATAGGATTCTGAGAACAAAGAAAGAAATCGTAGATCAAAGGGCAAAAACCAAACTCTAAATTCCACAACCCAAAGCAGTTTCAGACATAAGCAATTTTCCAAAAAGCACGAAGAGAGTTAACCTCAAAATAGTCCAAACTTGTAGCAAAAGAAAAACAAAAACAGAGTTCATGGATCCAACAATTCTAGGCAAGATAAAAATTAACAAGGGTGTCCAAAATTTTAAAAATTTGGGGAAAACAGTTGCAGCTGCAACACATTGACGTTGGGGTTGATTCTATGGCTGTGGGTAGCCTCATACATATCTTTAGATTTTTTTAACATAAATGCTGCAGAGCCTTTGGAAGTTTGTTTTCCAGAAGAATATGAAAGGACAATAATTCGAAGCTCTGCACTTCCAATAAATATTTTATGTAGCGGGTGCTATTTCCAAAGGCACATGGAATTGCTTTATCACACGTGGTCACCACAGTCTTAATCTTAGTTTGTGGCCAGCAATATTTAGCATGTTGCAGAGCATTTAGTGGGGTTGCAGCAGGTTTGATGATCATTGGATCTTGAGCTGCTCATTTGAGTGTAGCATTGGAAAAAACCATGACACACCTAATGGCAATCGAGTACCAAGCCAATCCGCTGCAAAACATATGTTTGCCACACGTCATCCAAAACAAAAAACAAATAGATAACGATTTCGTTCTCCTTGTAGATGTATGCGGTGTCCTAGCAGCAACATTTGCTGATAAAGCTTTGGAATCTGTATGGTAGAGAAACGGTGAATAATTTTATGGCAATATATTATGTCCTTCGAGGTTGCAAAGGCGCCCAAATATAAAATAAATAATCTATTTTAAATCAAATTTAATAAAAAAAAAATCAGCTACTATGTTAAACTTTACAAAAAAATTTCAAACTTTACAATTCTGAAAAATATTGTTTGAAAAATTATCGTTTGTACAAAGGAGATTAATAGCAATTTACCGCATCAACATATATCCCTAGACAAAGACAATAATATTTAAAATGATAATATCAATATGTTCTTGTTATTATTACTTTAAAATATAATAATCAATATTATTTATTTATTTTAATTAGCTACTCTTTTCTCCATCCAATATGTCACATGTATAAGTATTTGTTATGATCGCCTACCGTAATATGAGATGATTCACCAAATTGTCGAAAATGGACATAATATTATTTTATAAATCACTTTGCTTGTATTGTCTCCTCAACTAATTTATCTTTTTCAAATTCTCTCAGCCACTCTTCCATATTTTCTTCATACATTCCAATTCATTCTTTCAAAACAGGTTGTCCACGTGTTCTACACGAATGACGTGTTTCCCACTGAATAGAACATTCATTCATCACGAGATTCTCTTAATCTACCTAACATTCTAATTCCTCCACTACTCGAGCATGCCATTTCTGTATTGCAATCTGCATAGTCACTCATATTATATGATTCTCCTTTAAGTTATTCATATTGTATGGCTTTACTTCTAAATGATTGATTTTATATATATTGATATTATAATTTTGCTTTAAGTGATTTATTAATTTATTAATGTTATATTTTTGCTTTAATTGATTTAATGATTTTATTCTTTTAAGAAATACTTTTACGCTGATGCTAATGACTTAACTATATTGAGTATATTGTGATAATCTTAGTATACATGAAAATGACCTAAAATCCTTCGATGTTGTGTGATATAACGCATTTGGTGACTGGCTAAGTTGTATTTCATATTGCTAAATGTTGATATATAATTCTTGTTCCCCAGCTGTTACACAAAACATGAACTTGCCCCTTCAACCTCTCACGTGTTACATGGTCTACTTTGGGCCTAACATGATCTACTTTGCGCGTTAAGTCACAATAATAGGTATGGTTAATGTGCCATGAATCTCTGCTTCCTGCCTACCAATTCTAATTTACCTTTTTCCATATGCTCCATTGATCAATCGTCACACAGCCCACACTTCTGTACACGTCATCATGCGCATATCTTGCTTTTGCTTTACTTTACCTCATTCAAAGTAATTGTTTCGAATTAATTAAATTATCGACTATGATACGGGAATCGGGAGTGATTGCCTATATCCGAAGTTATTGCTATCGCGATTAAGTTGCCTATATCCGTAGTTATTGCTATCGCGATGAAGTTATCTCAAGATTCTGGATTGTCAGATTATTATATGCATTTTGGATTGTTCATCTATAAATACGAGTGAAGCCAATGTGGATAATGAAACTTTGAAACCTCTCTTGTCCTGGTGCTTAGAGTAGGAGAGAATAAGCTCCAATCCTCACTCTGCATTCACAATTTGTTGATAGAGAAGGGAAGAGTGGGGTGTTTTATTTGATTATCAATGGAGAAGCTAATTGAGAAATCAAAACCTTATGTAGCGATGATATCTTTGCAGTTTGGATATGCTGGCATGAATATTATCTCTAAAGTCTCTCTTAACGGTGGGATGAGTCACTTTGTGCTTGTAGTGTACAGGCACGCCGCTGCTACGATTGTCCTTGCTCCTTTTGCCTTCTTCCTTGAAAGGTAAAGCTATTCTATTATATTCATTCTCCTCCTTGGAATTTCAACTTCTCCCAACAACATCTGAATTCAATATATAGCTACATAATCAGACACATGTGGTAACTAGCTTACAACTCATTGCAGGAAGGTGCGACCCAAGCTCACTTTTTCCATATTCTGCCAAATATTTGTACTGGGTTTGTTAGGGTATGTATTATTTCATTATTTCATGCCTCCTGCTTATTTTTAGTCTCGTCGCTTCCATTCTATTTCTGATTGCGTAATGAAAATTGTTGGCTGCAAGCATTTAGAATTATAAATACATGGAATATTGCCATGAATGCATGTGTGCAGTCCTGTAATCGACCAGAACTTCTACTACCTGGGTTTGAAATTAACATCTCCAACATATGCATGTGCATTGAGCAATGTTCTCCCGGCTATGACTTTCGTCATGGCTCTCCTCTTCAGGTATTCAAATCACATTCCTCCCTCCAAATTATATGTTCCAGGTGGCACTCGATGTTATCAATTACTTTGATTTATGGTGTTGATCCCAAATTAGTATTTTTTCAGGATGGAGAGCGTGAATATAAAAAAGGTACGCAGTCAAGCGAAGATAGTGGGAACGATCGTGTGCGTAGCGGGAGCAATGCTAATGACATTATACAAGGGTCCCATTGTTCACATGCTTTGGTCTCCACAGCAAATCAAGACATCTTCAAGTGGAACGTCAGCAGCAGAAGCAGCTGTGGCTCACAATAAAGAATGGATCATAGGTTCCCTTCTCATAGTTGCGGCAACACTTGCTTGGTCCGGCTTGTTTATACTCCAGGTGAGCATTTCACTTTGACACATTTGGTCTTTTGCATCGTGTGGAGAGTCTGCTGTTAATGTCGAAAGGTTAATGTGGACGATTACACTAATGGGTGGCTCATCTTCAGGACAATATCTCTAACCATGCGTTTCAAGCCATGTTGACGAGATATTTGGTCTTGGCAATATCTCTAAATGATCAATTAGAATTTTTTTTTAATGTTGCAGGCTGCAGTCCTTAAGAAATATTCTGCTCAACTATCCCTTGCAACCTTAATATGTTTTCTGGGAACATTACAAGCAACCGTTCTCGGCTTAGCTGTCGTACGTGAACCTTCGAAGTGGGCCTTAGGATGGGACATCAACCTTCTCGCTGCGGTCTACGCTGTACGTTTGGCATTTTTCTTTAGTCAAGGGAAATCGCTTAAATACTTTTCTTCTGTTTTTGAAATTGAATTGAGAATGGCATATGAAGGGAAACTGTAAAGTACAGCATCTAATATAATATTATTGAGTACAGGGCGTGGTGACGTCAGCACTTGCATATTATGTACAAGGGTTGTGCATACGCTTGAAAGGACCTGTATTTGCGACGGCATTCAGTCCGTTGATGATGATAATCGTAGCAATTATGGGGTCTATCATTCTCTCTGAGAGCATCTTTTTGGGCAGGTTCGTTTTTGTTTTATTTTATTGTTTTTCATCTCCTCAAATTGAAATTGATGTTAATTGTGTTGGCAAATAGGATGGCTTAATGGACTAAATCCACTTGCTATTTGAATACAGTGTGTTGGGAGGAGTTATGATCGCAATAGGGCTATACGCTGTTCTATGGGGAAAAGCGAAGGACAGCAAGATCTCAACCGATAAAAATTGCTCGGAAATGCTTTCGAATTCTCAAGTAATGCTCCCTACAAATGAAAATGAAGTGGATGACATAGAAGCTTCCTCTAAGCAGCTAATGGCCAGGGGAGCCATTTCTATCACTGAAAACAGCGATCCAAAAGTGTAAGCATGGTTGCCTAACAGGCTTTACAAGAACGCTTAGAATTTGGGTCATTCCAAACGGAATTCCCTTGCGGCTGTTGATACATAATGGATGTCCCCGTCAGCAGAATTAAAGAAACAGACTTTCTTTAATCTATGGTTTTGGTTTGCGTATCATCGAGATCCACTCCCCCTTTACCCCATGTTTGTATAGCTAAATAAATATATTGCAGTTATATCCAAAAGTTAGATCAGAGAATATATAAGTATGGATGGATCCCAAAACGTTATCCACCCGTGGCAAACGAGGTCAAAATTTTACAACGCACAAGGGGTAGCTTTACCCCAAATCAACATAAGACTGTTGTCGTGTATGAGATGGTTTCAATATAAAAGTGTGTGAACTTGATCATCCGTCATAAAGTATACAATTACTAATTGATTTTTGGAAGTCTGAAGTTATCGAATAGAATATGTATTAAAGATATGGGATCGAATATGTATGATTAATATGTTAAATATATGACTTTTAAAATGTAAAAATTTTAAATATAGATTTTGCTTTTGTAAAAAAATTATAACCAAACGGATATTGTTAATAATAATTGAAACGCCCACTCTCTTTTATAATGAAATAAATTCAATCATACTGAGTTGTTAACATAATGCTTTACACAATATATTAATTGTTTTATATACCATATATTAAATAATTAAAACATCCACTCTGCTTTATAATGAAATAAATTCAATCATACGAAATGTGTTTGAGTTGTTAACATAATGCTTTACACAATATATTGGAGTACCTACAATACCATCTAACTTACTAGAGAAAAATAATAATACAATATTTCTTAATCAAATATGATTGATTTATGTAATCAAGTATGATTGATTTATGTCAGTATTCAATTAATTTATGTTATTTTTAAAAAAAAATTTAAAGCATTTTCATATTTGTTAAATAAAGTTATTTAAAAAAAAAAATTAATAACAAAAAGTTATTATCCATTGTTTTTAATATTTTATAATGTATATTGTACTAGCATCAATTTATTGTAAATTTGAATGTGTTTCAAATTTAGTGAATTTTCAACATAATAATATGAATAACATGAACTTATTGTAAATTAGAATAAGTTTGCAATTTAATGAATTTTCAACATGATAATATGAATATGTATATTAAATTATGTGTTTATTTTTATTTATTGCATTTTTTAAAGTTTAGAAATTAAAAAAAATTATAATATGTATTGAAATATATTGAAATATTTTATTTAAAAGATATTTTTTTATAAATTTTCATATTTATAATATAATTTAATGATTAATCATTTAAACATAATTAGTCTACAACCCAAGGGCTACAAGAACCACATATGCAAACTTTTCTTTTTTATATAAATAAATAAAATTGATAAAACCGTACTTAAACTCAAACAAATTAAGACAAACATTTTTATAGAAAAAAAAGTAAAAAACTGTACACATTTTAAATTAAAAAAATATGATAAACAAATTTGAACATTCATGGAGGGGTATTCTTAATTTACCTTGAAAGGAGTATGAGAATGCATATTCACTTATTCTTGGGAATTTGTGTCACAAAATCCTATGCCCTCTTTTAAGAAATAATCTTCCTCCAATAAGAGACGAAAAAAGTTATTTTCTATTTGTTATAAACCAAGTTATAAATAGCCTAATTAAGGAGGATCCATCCTTGGTAGAATATTGTGAGAAATTATATTAATTATTGAACATATGAGCAAAGCACATCTCTTCCACATCAAACATGTCATTAATAGATTTGTGGATGATAAGAAAAACCAAGCTATGTATTTGGAATACAGGGACCTCATAAAAAAAATGGGGCACCCGATACCATAGTTTTTATGATTCAAATATGCTTCTATCTAAGATTCATTAAACAGAAGTGAGAGAATAAGTGAATTTAACATAAGTGAGAGAATAAGTGAATTTATAATTATTAAGTGATAGCCTGTTGCAAGGACGAAACATGCAACCTCTATGTATTTAATGAAAAGTAAGGGACGTTTGGAACTCACTCCTCCCTTGGGTATCTTTGCTCCTTCTGATTTTAGTGAAGTGGTACCTCCACTTATGCCTTATCCTAGTAACTTCTCTCACGAATGTTGCGGAAAAGTGTTTATTGATTGGAACAAATGTATGCTGGTGAGCTATTAGGTCTTGCGTTATCTTTGTTCAATAGAGGTAAGGTTTGTCTAAATAATTTTGATGTGTATGAACTCTCATATTTTAAAATTTTTACCGGTGTGCACTCTTTTATTTATATTACTTTGATATATTTTTTTATAGTTGCTTAGATGACGTCTTGATTAAGTTTTAGATAATAAAGGTGATCACAAATTAGAGCTTATGGGTTGGAAAATCTAGATTTTTGTTACTTTTCCAATTAGGTTTGACCATGCATTGTTTATATGGAAATGTTAATGTATGTTATGGTTAGAGAAATTTTTCAATTAGCCTATGGGAGGAATTAAAAAAACGTGAACAAATTTTTAATATAGAAAAGGTTTTTTAAAATTTAATAGAAGAGCCCAATATTTATTAATGTAATAATAATGAAATAGTGAATCACCCTCTCAAATATATCTCAAATCCCAAATTTTCAGTTGGATTTTTAGCAAACATAGTGATAAATACTTCTATTTCCTGGAATTTCAATAACGGAGGGTTCCTATGGTTGAATTTCCCGTTGATTTTCATTAATGGAGGATTCCCACACTTGAAACATTCTCAATTCTCATTAATGGAAGATGCTGAGAGTTCAATATTTGTCGATTTTCATTAGTGGAGGATGCATAGGATTGAATCTTCTTCACTTCATTTTCATTAGTGGATATTTTTTTCCAGATTAGCTCTTTGATTTTGTCATTTTTGGACAAGGAAAATTTTATGGGTGAAATTTATCCCATAAGATATTTTTCTATGTTTTTTTCAAAAAAACATTCGCCAATTTGCATTTTTTGAAGCCCTATTTCAGCCAATTTTGATGGGGTAAAAATTTTTCACTCTAAAAATCGCGAGATGATTTTATAAACTATATAAAATCCTTCGAAATTGAAATAATTTTAGAAAAAAATGGCCAAATATTTTATAGTTGGTATTTTTAAGAATTTTTAATATTTTCCAAGGTTATACACTTTTAAATAAGTATGGATCTTTAAAATTTTTCCATTTTTTGTATTCTTACATTAATAATTTTTATAATTTTAGAGATTTCAACCATCATGAAATGAATTTTCACTAGTTCCAGCCCCAATTTGTTATCTAAATTATTTTATAATTAAAATGGTCCATATTTGAGGAAAATTGGGATGGAGGGGAACAATTTCATCCATATATAATTTATCAGGACTCAGCAATGCATATGCATTTGCTTAACTGGTTTCTATGTTCTCGAGTCCTTCTGTTTAGTGTTCAGTCTGCCTTGTTTTTTTTCTTGTTTTCTAGATTTCAAGGAATCATGTTCTACACAACTAGAAGTTGGAAGGCCCCTATGCACTAGGATTAACTAAGTTATGTCTCAAACAAACAAACAAGCAAACACCTGGAATTTTCCAAATCCCAAATCCTCATGATTATAAGGCTTTTCATGAAGCTTTATTTTGGTTTCAATTTAATAGTGGCTATGTTGAAAATTGAGTTCCAACATTAATTTGCATGTGTTCAACAATCTTTGGGGCCTATAGTCTGTACAGTGGTTAATTAATTTTTTTTTTAAATTAGTTTTCCTTTGGTTGGAACTTATTGTGTGGGTTCTCAGCGGACAATATAAATGTATGCAATTGTTGGGCTATAGGGCAGACCCGGGTTTTATACCTTTAGCTTCGCACCAACAAAAGACCCACAGTGTTGGCCCTTTCGGCAACAACCTGCGGACAGGTTGTAGTCTCACCCGAAACAGCTATGGGATGCCGCAGAATCAGGTTTCTGTAAGCAGAAGAGGGAGATTACTGTACCTTTATCTTTTATCAATTTATAATCAATTAACACAGAGCTTAATCATTCACATATATATATATCTTCGCAGTTAAATAACACCATGACTTGGTTAACCCTTACTGGGAATGCACAGCGAAGCTATTTCTCAAACAACGATCTTACTTATCAGATTTATCTATACTTATCAATGCATAAAAGAACATAACAGAAATCACACAAGAACCACAACACTAGATATAACGTGGTTCACCCCCAGTGTAGGGGTTACGTCCACAAAACTGTGTTTTATTCAACTTTTCTACAAAATCACAGTTCTGATCTGCGCACTCAGCTGCAGATCCCTTCAGTCCTCAAATTCGCGCACACAGCAGCAGGCCTCTGCGCACACAGCTGCAGATTTTCTTATCACTTACAAACCCTCTGCACACATAGCTGCAGAGGTCGTCCACGCACTCAGCTGGGACTTATTCTTCACTTACAAAATAGCCTTAGCTTTGCCTTAACTTTCTTACATTCAAAAACCTAACCTTACTTCTTTACATAAGTGCATATTTATACAGCGCATTAATACAAAACCATGGTCTTAAACCATGGGTACCCTGAACCCTAAACCCTGGACTTAAACCATGGGTTTATTACAAAAAGAGGACTCTAACTTACCCTCGACACCCCTAAGACTATTTTGAGTCATAACTCCGCTTACAAACTTACAAAAATCGTGGAGTTACCCATCTTAAAGACCGTTAGGGTGCGCGCCCCAACAGGCCCCTAGGACTCACCAGTGTCCCGTCCCGGGACACTCTGCTATCCTTCTAATCCACGAACTTTGTCGGCGAAGATGGTGTAACACTTGTTGAGGCCGCGCATAATATTGTCAGCTGCTTGTTCTTTTTCACTCAACTCTTGCAATACTTCTATTGATGCTTCCCCAGCCTGTTTCTGCGCATATGCATCATATTCTTTTAGGACTTTGAGTTGGGCGTCCGCAGCAGTACTCAGCTCGAAAGCTTCGCTGATATGTGGCTGCATGTTAGTTTCCACTGCTGTTGCTTTTTCCATACATGACTCAATTTCCTGCTGAAGTTCATTGCTTCGCTTGAACTTCAGCATTTTCTCCATAGGCGGCAGAGTCTTAATTTTCACTTTCACTGTGTCCAATTCTGCTTGTCGCTGCTTGATGGTTTCTCGCAGCTGTCCAATTTCTGGGTGTTCCTGCAGGGTGGTCCATGCCTCTACAGTGTCGTCTAGCAGCTTTGCTGTGCTGCTCACAATATCTGAGATTTTTGCTACGGAGGCATGAATATCTGCTCGGCGCTGCTCCCTAACCTCTCGGGGGCTTTCTGGTTTGATGCAAAGTTGGAGCTCCGCAATCTGAGCGTCATGTTCTGCTTTGAGCTTCTCTATTTCACTACGCGACTGCTGCACGTAGTCTTTCAACCTGGCTAATCTTTGCTCTGGCTCTTCCTCGAGCTGTACGTCGAAGTCAGGGAGACTTCGACATGTTTCATCCAAAACTCAGACCAATGTAATCCGCTTACATTCTGCGTCTCTTTTTCGCTGCTCTGCGGCTTCCAACTGCGCTGCGAGGCTATCATTCTGCTTCCTGATATCGTCCAACTGTATCTGTGAATAATGGTCTCAGGCCTGGATTTCCTTTGTGATAGCTGACTGGCAAAGATGTAGTTCTAGCATGGACATTTTGGTGTAATCAATTCCTACCGTCATGCTCATCTCTGCGCGAGACCCTGCATCAGTTGTGATGAGGGCAGTGGTGGATACTTGGCCCTTGTTTTCTTGGGCTGGCCATTGCCTTAATTTGGGCTGCGCACGTCCCGGGGTACTGCTGGTTATAGTGCCGATCACCGATTGTGCTGCTAAGTCCTTCAGCTCCGATATATGTTGTGTGACACCATTGATGGCATCCAACTATACAACTGCGAATTCGGACCACTTCTTGGTAAGAACTTTTGTGGACTTCGACAAAGCCTCGTCAAGCTCCTCACTTGTCAAACCGGGTGTGTCGTCGATATTCTTTTCCTTTGATGCCTTCGCTTTCTTTCGGGGCTGCAGTTTGTTCACTTCCTCTACTTCTGGTGTCTTGCGCTTACCTTGCCGATTAGGGTCTGGAGTAGTCTTGACTGAGTCCTATCCTTCTTCTTCATCGGTGTCTACTTCTCCACCCTGGTTACTGTCATGCTCCTGCGACACAGTCTGTTCCTCGCTGTCTTCCAGGGGACCTTGTTGTTGCTGGTGACTAGGGCTTGCGCCCACATTAGTAGCTATGGGGACTAGAATGTGAGGTTTTTTCCCTACATCTTTCAACCATTCAACCGGCCAGTGCTGAACTACTGCCCGGATATTACCCTCAGTGACTACATATGGTAGCTTGAACCATTGGTGCTGTGGATCTGCACGAGCCTATATGAAAGTATGATGCATGTCGGCGCTGAAGGCGGCTGCGCCGTCATAATGAGAGAACAACTTATTACTGAGCCGTGGGGTTTTTGTGATCTGAAACTGGATATCCATTATATAGAAAGCAAATACATAATTTGTCATCTGTTGGTGTGCTTTATCTAGTGAAACCCACAACGATGCGTACCTGGTTGCGTTAGGCATGTGTTCTGGTGCCGCAGAAAACTGTGCCTCAATAGGTTCTTGCCATCCTACCAGTGCGATGAGGATGAGCAACTAAGAGTAATGGAAGGGCCTACCTTTTTCCTGCGCGTCGCGAGCATCTTCTAGAAATTCCTGCGCAATATACTCTGCCCAGTTGTAGTTGTAACCTTCGGCGCAGTTGATAGCAATTCGGATAACCGGGGCAGGTACTTCAATTGGTTTGCACTTCCGTATGACTTTGCAGGCTAAAAGCTCCGCTGCAAAGCGAATGTGCTGTTTCTGAATGGCGGAAGTGTGATACCCACGTTTTCCCTTTGTCAGGCCGAAGCATTCCTTCATGGCTTGTGCGAGCTTCGTATCCTTATGCTTTGATGGAAATTCGGTCACCAGATTAGGGCCTGCTATTGGTAAACCAGTGATCCTCTGGATGAGCTCGCCATTGATAGGGATTTTCTTGTCTCCTATCCATAGGTGGCCGTCATGAACTAGTGCTAACAGCTGCTTGACCACTACGGTCACCTGTGTGCTGCGACCAAAATGGGGAACGTTGAGCATCTTCAGCAGACCAGCTTGATCCAAGACGGCAGCCCATCATTTGACTTCTAATAATGTCACCCCACTCTCATCTTACTTGACAAAATGCAAATATGCTTATGGTGTGAACTGTGGAAACCTGCCACGATCGCTTGTATCATGGTCGGAGTACTTAAGCCGATCTATCTTTCCTGTCATGGTCCCGACCAGCTGCACACCCATTGGCAGTGAAGGGGTGCTTATTGTGAACTGCTTGTTCTGTTGAGGTGGTTTAACTCCTGGTCGAAGAGGCGAGACATATGGTGGCCGCCGTGGTGCAATGTTCTCTTCTCCTTCACTTGGGATTTCTACCGAACCAGGTGGATTCATTCCGGGATCCTCCGATGTTTTCCCGAACTGCTTATGTCGATCTTCGTTCCGCTTAGAATGAACTTTAGGTTTGAACTGTTTCCTGGAAGACCATGTTTGCATTGGTAGGGGTGGTGCAAGTAGAGTCTCCTCTCGTGCTGCAGGTGCAAATGGAGGGTGAACGATGTTCTGCAGACCTATCTGTCCAAATTCTCTCAATAAGTCCTGAAGTTCTTGATCGACGGACATAGGTTCAATTGTGAAATTGCGGAATGTGACTTTCCTGTAGAAATTTAGGCCTATAGTAGATTAATTTCACCCACAACAATTAACAATTGATCATGCAAAATTATCAACAATGGAGACTGAATATGGAGCTGTAACACAAAATTATATTA
>LPNX010267160.1:111654-129753 GCA_001517045.1 Pseudotsuga menziesii
CCCATGCTCGGGTGTCTTCTTATACAATCCATCGATCAAATCGGTCATAAATGTGCATTGAAGGCACCATCTCTGGTAGAGATGCTGCTTCCACAGCACTAGATTTCGGCGGATCTCCTTAGGACAGGCAGTTAAGGCAAATAAAGTACCGGCACCGCCAAATCGGCAATGTTCCAACGGTCGGTTTTTGTGCTGCGGTGCAACCAGTACCACAGTTGCATCACAATAAGGATCTTCGTCATGAGAATGACCTTTGGTATATGCGGGCAAGTTCTACGACCCAATTGTGAGCTTCACTCTTTTAGCGTCTTGTGCCAGCCAGCGAGGGTAGGACTGGGTTATTTCTTTATCACGAGACACATTAGCGTGTCGAGGCCCAACCTCCCTATGCCAGTTTTCGGCTGCAAATGCCTCGGTATGACCAAGTCGAGGTACCCCTTCTGTACAAAATACAAGTTTCCATGCCCCGTAACAATGCTCTCCAAATGTTCCTGCGGCCTATTCTACCCATTCAATCTACTGTGCGCCCTCTGGAGCTGATTCACAAATATCAGGTGAAGTGATGTCTGACAAATTTCCCAATTCGGAAAGTACTTCTTATAGGCAGTCCACCTGGTGACTCCTAATGCTGAATCCAGATTCTCCAGTTTCTGTGACTCCAGTATCTGTTTTGACAATGGCACAATGGACTCCTATGGGTCTGTCGAACCATCAGAGGTAGGTAAGGTCTTTGGCTGTGAACTAATCCTTCTGAGGGACTTGGTAATTCGGGCACCTCGGTGTCCCTGCAGCTCATACAATCGGTTCTGCCAACTTTCTAAGTCATCCTCAGAGTATTTCATACAGGAGCTACCAGACTCCCAACCTTCGGCAGGAGGATCCTCATAATCTTCTTCCTTCGCGGTGATATTATAGATCTGGTCCAACACATCCTGATCCTCATCTTTGAATGTTTCTGTGTATCTTTTTCCTTGGGACGGGTCTAGGGGTATTATAACTCTCAAACCCTTTCCTTCGAAGGTCATCTATCTCTTCTTAAGGTTAATCACTGCAGCATTTGCCATTGCCCACTCAATTCCTAACAGGGTTGGGTAGGGATTGTTGTCATCGATGATCTCAATAACTTCAAAGTCTGCTAAAGTACTGACCCCATCAATGTCGATTGGAACACTAAGGAATCTCCCTAGGGGCACAATCCTTTGCTGATTGGCTAACTTCAACTGTATAGGGGACCAGGCAAGGGTAGGTTTCTCCATTTGTTCCCAGGTTTGCTTGGTTAAGACATTGACTTCTAACCCTAAATCCAGGATGACATCAGTCATATCATACCCTCCTATCTGAGCATTCAATCTCATTTCCCTGCCAGTTCTTTGGACACGATTAACAGTTTTCTCCTTATCAACTCCTCTCTGAGGTTCACAGACAGCAAGAACTTTTTTCGACTCCTTTAGAGCGTTCTGATTCCGTAAGAGTTTCATACAGCTCTGTAAAAAGGAGGATAGGGTACTTACTTTATCCGACGAGGCATCTTGCAGCTGCAACTCCTGCTGATGTTGCTACGCAAGTACTACTGCTGTGCTAGGAGCAACATCATCACGTTGGGTTTCCATGACTGTCTCATGTTCACTTGGAACTTTTTCTGGGACCTAGTCCTCATCAAGCTGTCTCTCTGCATTATGTAGGTGCATCGTAGCTCCACTCTGCGTAACAACATTAATGGCTGCGAGAGGTCGGGGCTCGATGGAAATCATCTGGATATTCTGAGTAGGACCATTGTTCCTGAATCTTAGCTATCAACTGCAGGCATTGCTCGATCACATGATCAACTGCGCGACAATACTGACATGTCGTAGTGGGGTTCCGACAATCTCTAGCTAAATGCTCGGCTTGGTTATAGTTGTAGAAGACGACCTGGCCTTGGCCTCTTCCTACCATACCACCATGACCCAGACCTCCGAAAGCACCTCTATTGGATGCACCACCACGGTAACCATAGCCATCATTACCCTAGCCCTCATTTTGTACCCGATAGGCGTCATAAGTGCACTCTTGCATGAGGTCATAACTACGACATTCGTCTTCATTATGTCCTACGGACTTACAAAACTTGTAGTAGGTGTTCTTGGGGACTTGCACATACCTCTGGAGCAGATGACACTGTTCTGGGTGATGCTGGCCAGTTGTCTGACATATCTCACAATATAGAACAACGGGATTGAACGGGTTTGGCGTTGCAGTATTAAGGTAGTTGCCTACCCCAGGATAATGTTCCCTGTCGTGACCTTCTTTCCGACAGAGTGTGCACCAAACCGCTTCACGACCAGTTTTTCCTATTTTCATATCACGGAGCTCGAGAGCCATGGCCACGAGCTGTGCTTGGATTTGAGCAATACCAGAATTATCTTTAACAGGTGCGGTCTCAAGCTTCATCGCGATTTCCAGAGCCTCTTGCTGGTCAGCAACCTTCTGTTGCATGAGTGGAGTTCTGATGTGTGGTAGTAGTGTGGCAATAAACCACTCCTTGTGCTGCATAGGGCCAATTGTGAAACTGACTTGGTCTAGGAGAACTTTGAACCTCTGATCAAAGTCCCACATTGATTCACCTTGCTTCTGCTGAATCTCCTTTAATTCAGTGATACACTGCGACTCTGATTTGGGCTTCTTAAACTCTTTGATTATTGCTTCCTTGATATCATCTATGGCATGATTATGAGTACTAGAGAATTTCATGAACCAGGCCAAATCCTGGTCCCTGAAATAAGTAATGAGCTGCACGGTTCTTACAACTGGGTCTGTAATGTTCTTAGCAGTCCACACCGCCTCACATAAAAACCAGAACTGTTCTGGATCCTCTGATCCAGTTCCTTTGAAAACAGAGAGCTTAATATCATCAGTCATGTGGGCCATAGTAGATCTAGGGGGGGTTGGAGGGGGATGGGAAGTAGGCAGGGGGGAACTTACTGGAGTAGACTGGCCTGCGACAGGAGTATTGGTGCTAGGGTTACTATCGGTCTGCGACGGATTCTCAGGGATAACAGATTGGCGCTGCGGGGTTACCAGGGGGTTTCCACCAGAAGGGATTGCTTCAGGCTCTGAGGCTGCTGGACTGAAAGGGGTAGAATCCGTACCTTGACCTAGGGTAGATGCCTCAAAAGTTCTCTTGTACCTTTTACCACTTCGTAGCAAACCACTTTGCTTGTCGAAGGTGTTTTCACTTGCAAACATAGGTTAGTAACACACAATCTAACAGTCTGATTCAAGAAGCAGTATTCCCTTTTTAGCTAATAGCATCTTAATCTTTAGACTAAAATAATTTTAAAACTTACCCCTTGGTCCTTTCAAGAACTGTCGCTCTGCTTCACTAAAGGAGGTACTCGTGTGAATAGCGAACTCTGTCACGAATGCCTCAAGGGTTCGCGTCGTCCAGAAATCAACAGCGCGAGAGCTCCTGTTGTTTACTGTTTTCAACAAGTTGATTCTAGTCGGGGTCCAAGCAGGAAACTGTCCTCCACAGAAGTTTGTCCTTCGTTCGGCCAACCTAGATACCCACTGGTGCAACTCTATGTGGATACTACCAAAGAAAATTTCATAAACATCACAAAAAACATACCTTTGTAAAAATTCGTTTGCCCTACGACGTGGATCTTTGTTCTCTTGCTCAACAAATTTTAGATAAGTCTCATCCAGCCAATCACCGATTTCTTTCACAGAGGGTCTCCAGAACATAGCCCTCGAGGTACGACGTAAACCCCTCTTGCACAGATACTGAGTTCAACCGGCAACAGAACCACTTTATTGGGCTATAGGGCAAACCTGGGTTTTATACCTTTAGCTTTGCACCAACAAAAGACCCACAGTGTTGGCCCTTTCGGCAACAACTTGTGAACAGGTTGCAGTCTCACCCGAAATAGCTATGGGATGCCGCAAAATCAGGTTTCTGCAAGTAGAAGAGGGAGATTACTGTACCTTTAGCTTTTATCAATTTATAATCAATTAACACAGAGCTTAATCATTCACATATATATATCTTCGCAGTTAAATAACACCGTGACTTGGTTAACCCTTACTGGGAATGCACAGTGAAGCTATTTCTCAAACAACGATCTTACTTATCAGATTTATCTATACTTATCAATGCATAAAAGAACATAACAGAAATCACACAAGAACCACAACACCAGATATAATGTGTTTCACCCCCAGTGTAGGGGTTACGTTCACAAAACTATGTTTTATTCAAATTTTCTACAAAATCACAGTTTTGATCTACGCACTCAGCTGCAGATCCCTTCAGTCCTCAAAGTCATGTACACAGCAACAGGCCTCTGTGCACACAGCTGCAGATTTCCTTATCACTTACAAACCCTCTGCGCACACAGCTGCAGAGGTCATCCACGCACTCAGCTGGGACTTATCCTTCACTTACAAAATAGCCTTAGCTTCGCCTTAACTTTCTTACATTCAAACAACTAACCTTACTTCTTTACACAAGTGCATATTTATACAGTGCATTAATACAAAACCATGGTCTTAAACCATGGGTACCCCGAACCCTAAACCCTGGACTTAAACCATGGGTTTATTACAAAAAGAGGACTCTGACTTACCCCCGACACCCCTAAGACTATTTTGAGTCATAACTCCACTTACAAACTTACAAAAACCGCAGAGTTACCCATCTTAAAGACCGTTAGGGTGCGCGCCCCAACAACAATGTTTTTATATTTAATCAGTTTCTTTATAATTTAAAACTTTTGCGCAACAATCATCCTAAGTGGTTGAAAGGCTTCTGAATTTCACAACAAACTTTTCTGAATTTGCAACTCCTTAAGTGATTGTAAAGCTTGAAAATTTAACAACTAGGGTTATAACTCCTTTTTGGATTGATTGTGATGGTTGATGATATGATGTTTTTGGGAAGTTTTTTCCCAAGGACTTGTACTGATTCAAAATTGATCAACAATGACTTTTCAATTTACAATTTTTGTAGGGCCAATGGGGATTCTCTTAGCAAAAACATATCAATTGTTTGTTCATGTTGTTGTGGTACTACATTTTATCCTTAACTATGTTTTCACTTATTGTGTGGTTTAGGTATGCCACTAAAAGAAAAATGCATCAATGGATGTTTTTCTTTGATGTTGCATCTCTCTCATCAATCTGTTTTCCTTTAGTACATTTGTTTACTTGTTAAAAGGTTTAATGAGGCTTCTAAGGGTAAAAATCATCAAACATGAATGGGTGTGTGGAATCTATTGCCTATCTCTCTCTACATGTTAGATGCAATAGAAAACTAAAAAAATAGGAATCCCTTATCTTACATGGATATTTTGAGACACATGCACAATGAATCTCATGATAGTAAAAAAGATGAAATGTAGGAAATTGAATGGTGTTTCGGAATATATAATTTTTTGTCTATTGAAAATGCTATTAACTATCTAAAGTTTGATCTTTTTTAATGAGTTTTTTCTATTTTTGGGACTTGTTGTAGCTGCAACTTTTCTCCCCAAATTTCTAAATTTTGGGCCCCTCCTCATAATTTAAAGTTGTTTTCATTGCCGGATGCTTGAATCGTTGGTCGTGTTTTATGTTGAATGATTTTGAAGATTGGTTTCCAGCCTACTTTAAAGATTTCCTGTGTATCATTTTTATGGTTGGTCGCGGATGCGAGTTTGGTATGCCTAGCCAGGGGTAAATTCTTTTGTCTTTGAAGGTCCTCTGTTTCGAAAGCAAATGGGTTTCAACCATTGTTGGTTTTATAGTTTTGAAGTACTTAAAGTTTTCTGTTATACGGGCGTCATCTTGTGTTAATTCAGCGGCTGATGTTTGGTTTCTTTTCCGCCGTTGCGGCCCCCAATCTGATTGACCATCCAAAGCTTAAAGAGCCCCGGCTGCCGATGTGTGTTAACCTTTTCATCGTGTGTCTGAAGACTGTTTTCTTCCATCGTTGCGTCCGGGGAAGCCTTTTCCCTTCCAATGTCAAAGTCTTTCGATCCCTGATTAAGTCGTTCCGCTCGAATCGCTTGTCTCTAACCTTTTCGCTTCCGTCGTTGCGGCTCCCAAAGTGATTTGGCCTCCGAAGTAGAAGTCCGTCCGACGACCGACTGAGTTTCCTCCCACCGCTGCTTGCCCGTAGTTTTTCCTCTTCCGCCGTTGCGGTTAGGAAAGCCTTTTGGCTTCCGATGTCCAAACCTTGCTGGCTTCCGATTGAGGAGTTTTTCCCGCCCTTTGGCCACTTGTCCGTTGCCTCGTTCCTTTCCGCTGTTACGGCTGTAGTGGGACTTTCAGCTTCCAATGCTATTATTCTGAGTATCCGATGAGTCCCCGCTTCTTGTCAAGGTAGTGGTGCCGGTGTTCACCTTGTGGAAGTAACGCAGTGCATGACCTTCTCAATGCTTATCCATTTTTGTTGACATCATTTGAATGCGTTTCAAATGAATGATGCTAGTCGTTTGAATGTAGGTGGGTTACAGAAATCGGTCAAACTGCTACAGCGTGAAGGAAGACGGGCCTAAATAGGGACAAACGAAGGAAGAGACAAATGAATAGTGATGGGGATGGAAACCTGAAAGGTCCATCAGTTACCCCTCCCATCATGAGCATGTGCAGAAAAGATAAAAAAGGAGGTTCTGAAACGTCGAAGAAACTGGAAAGCCACATGTTTGGGGGGGAGCCCAAAAGGCCTACTGTGATAGTTTAAATATTGTAAAGTCAGAACTTAGAAAGGACTTTGGACTTTTTTCCCTGGAATAATTTGTAAACCATTTGATTGTAAGAGGAACTATTTCGTTTTACAATCAGAAACTGCAATTTTTTTCATGGTGGAGAAAGCGAAATGTGGAATATATCAATGTTATTAAATGAACAATGTTGAGGGGGAACTATTTCGTTTTCAGCTGTTTTTCATTAACTGTGAGAGTGTTTAAATTTCTGAACCTATGTTCTTGTTGAATGCTTTTCAGTATATTTGTGATGTTTTCCACTGTGAGTAATAAGTGTTGTTCATAAAATGATTGCCTATCTGGTTGTTTAAATATCTGTAATTGTTCATGTGTTTTGAAAGAAGTATCAACTATCTGTAACTTTTCATAATGCATGTGCAAAATGTATTACTCACCAATAAATGGTAATTCTGCTCCCTAGGGATAGTTTAGGTAGTTAGTTTATTTTCTTGTTGTACACGATTTGGATGCTTGTGAGTCTTAAGACAAGAGGTAAGAACCTGTGCATCACATTGTGACTACTCCTTGCATCTTATCACCCTGCATGTTAATTAGGCACTTGCATATCATAAATTAAGTCAAAAATTACAAAAATACACGGTGGACCGGGCTGCAACCAGTAAATCCTTTGTTTTTTTTACTTTGACCTACGGTAGCCGGACCGCAAAACGGACGGATTCCCTATACCAAACAGTCAACGGGCTAGTTGGGAACGTTGATTGGGGAGAATCCCTTACTGTTGCTGCCTGCGAATTTCAGGGCCTCAACAGTTTTTGGCACTAGAAGGAGGGCCTCCAGTGTATGGCTGGCCGAGGAAACTTGTTTTCCCGAGAATATTCCATCGGTAACAGTTCTGAAAGCAGTGGGTTTCATAATCCAATTCCAAAAGAAAGAGAACATCTATATTCTATTGGCAACGAAATTGTTAATGATCTGAGAAGACACACCAGGGCATATGTAAAGAATATTGGAGGATTGCCAATCATCCCTGAATTTCCCAGAAGAGAGTATAAAAAGAAAGATCGTCCTGAAGCGGAAGGCTTAGTGTTGGTTGGAGACTGGGAAGAACTTGTAGAGACAGCCTTACAGGAAGTTGTGCTACCTTTGAATCAAGAAGGCCCAGAAACCCCTCACAGTTCCCCTTATCACACTCCCGTTGGTTCACCTCCTCACTCTCCACCCAGACTCATGGCTGGCATAAACGCAAACCAACCACCTAACCCACCAAATCCACCACCTGCATGGAGAGCCAGATCACGATTAAACCTGACACCTCCATTACACGACCTACCCCAATCCTTTGACAAGATGTTGCCCAAGTTTGACCCAAATGAGAAAATACTTGTAGATGATCATCTACAAAGTTTCTACTTGGAAATTGAAGGATTGAGGGCTGGGGAGCATGAAGATGTAGTCTGTAGACTGTTTCCACATACCCTTAAAGGAGCTACAGCATCATGGTACTTTGGGTTGCGTGCTAAATCTATCCCTGATTGGGATACCTTCGAAAGAATTTTCAGAAGTAAGTATGCAACTCAGAAAACTCATGCGACTCTCATGAAAGGGCTGTGAGCGTTGAAGAAAGAAAGAAAAGAAAAGGTGCACAGTTTCACACAAAGGTTTGCATCCTATCTCAAGAATTTATCTGAAACGGATAGACCTTCAGACATAGTTCTGATTGAATATTATACTTCAGCTTTAGGCCCTGATCTGGCCATGTTTGCCAAAGGCAGGGCCAAGCCTACTTTGATGGAAACCTATGAAGAGGCTGAAGTAGTGGAAGCTAAAAGAGAGAGTATTGAAGACTATCTAGAGCAATCAAGAGAAAAAGGTGCAGGCATAAAAGCCTTATTGTTTACTAAACCTAAGGAAGAAAAGTCTCGAGATCTGGAAAATATGGCCAAAATGATGCAGAAGCTTTCCAACAAAATCATAGACTTGGAGAAAGAGAAGGAAGCACCAAAGTTTTATAAGACATATTATAAGATAAGAGAGGACAACAATCAATCTCAACCTCCTCCTCACAATACATCATCCATGAATTTAACAGAGATAGGGATGGAAAAATTTTGCACTTTCCACCAACAACCCCACTCTGAAAAGAATTGTCTACAATGGATAAATTCAATGACGTTGGTCATGAATTAGATGTTGGATTCTAGATTGACAGAAGAAGGAGAGGAAGAAAGAAAAGAGAGTTTTGCTTCTACTTCTACAAAAGAACAGAAAGAGGAGACTATGGATTTGTGGAATTCTGTTTCCGTATTTGATGCTGAAGAGGAAATCAGCGTAGCAACGAGGAGCCAAGGGCCGATTAAAGACAATAGTATTATACTCCCAAAGATTAAGAGGCTACAGAGAAATGTCAAGAAGAAATTTCAAAATAAATCCTTGGCTGATAAGATTCCAGAATTCGCCATTACCAGCCAAGATCCTCGGTAGAATGAAGCGCGGGCCAAGCCAAGTGAAGAAAATGCTAATAAACCCCATCCCATTGAGCAGCCAATGGATTATGACATTGTGGAGGATTTAAAAAAGGTAAAAGCAATTGTGCCACTATTTGAAATGTGTAAAGTGCCGCAGCAAAAAGAGAGACTGTTGAAAGCACTTGAAGCTTCAGATGAGAAGCTGCCCGCCAAAAATCAACCTCGGGAAGAAGAAGAAATTGGAGAAACTAGCATTGGAGGTAAGTCTAAAAGCAAACATCCACCTTTCCTCCTCACGTTTGAAATTTTCAATCATAATGTACATAATTGCTTGGTAGACTTAGGGGCGTTGGTAAATGTTATGCCCATATCAGTCTGTAAAAAGATCAATGGGCAGCCTAAGCCATCCACATGGAGGGTAGTTCAATTGGATAGAATGGATGTAAAGGTGATTGGTGAGCTGGAAGATGTCCTAGTCCGCCTGGCATCCAATGACAAAGTTTTCCAAGTTATTAACATCGTGGTGGATGATATACCAGACGCTTACAGTCTTGTCCTGAGCAGAGATTGGTCGGCCAAATTAAATGGATATTTCACCTCAGATTGGTCCCATCTTTGGTTGCCATACAAAGGAATCCCAAACTAGATTAAGATTATAAGAGAGCCTCACATGAAGTACAATGTTACTCAGCTGGAGGAGAAGAATGTACCAGTGGATTTTGTACTGGGAAACTATTTTATCGAGTTGGAACCAGGGAATTATCAAGTGGAAGAAGCCAGCAACACATCAGAAACTCAGAATGATCTCCTTCGATTCTCACAGGCTGATGAGATTGACTGTAATATAGTAAGCTTAGCAGTAGGAGTAGATTCGCCTTCAATAGTTAGTGATTTTTGGATTTTGTTTTTTGATGGCTCTAAGACATTAGAAGGGTCAGGGGCTGGCTGTGTCCTAATCGACCCACAGAAGAATAAACATTTCCTTTCGTGTAGATTAGACTTTGAGTGTACTAATAATACAGCTGACTACAAAGCACTGGTGCAGGGACTAAAGAAGGCAATTGAATTAAAGGTAAGTAATCTAAAAGTCTTTGGGGATTCTGAAATTATTGTAAAACAAATCTGGAATCAGATACATTTTGTTTCTCCTCACTTAAAGGCTTACCAGAATGAGGTATGGGATTTGCTGAAAAGTTTTAATGCATTCAACGTTATTTTGATTCCAAGAATTAAAAACGCAGCTGCTGATTTGTTGGCCACATCAGCCGCTAGACTCGTACCCACTAATAATAGGTTTTCTATTGAATTACTTTTCAGGCCTTCGGTACCGGATATGATGACCAACTTGCGAGTGTTCGACGATGATCAGCAAATCATAGAATGTTTGACAAATGACGAGGTGTTTAAAGGAGCGATCATAGACGATGAAGAGCATCAGGCCGAGATGAAATATGAAAATTTAATTCCTAAAGGTGTCAGAACGTTAGAAAAAATGTTCGATTTAAATGAAAAGTTCAGAAGACCAGCCAACGTGAACACCCACAACTCATCTCTACAGTTCGAGCTGATAAATTTAGGGACTGAGACGAATCCCAAATTGGTGAATCTAGGCAAGTGTTGTTCACCAGCAGAACGAGACAAATTCATCAGTATATTTAAACAAGATAAAGATGTTTTCGCATGGACGTACGAAGATTTGAAAACATACGACACCAGCATCATCAAGCACATTGTTCCCATCAAAGCCGGAGTCAAGCCGTATCAGCAGCCTTTGAGAAAAATGCACCCCAAGATGGAACCACTGAATCAGAGTGAAGTGAAGAAATTATTGGATGCTAGAATCATTTTTAAAGTCAGATACTCTGAGTGGGTATCAAATCTGGTACCAGTTAGAAAAAAATCTGGAGAGATCAGATTATGCATTGATTTTAGAAATCTGAACCGAGCTTCTGATAAAGATAATTACCCGATGCCACCCATGGAGCAATTGCTCCAAATGGTCTCAGGTTCTGAACTGTTTTCGTTATTGGACGGTTTCTCTGGCTACAATCAAGTATTAGTAGCCGAGGAGGACAGGTTAAAGGCAACGTTCAGGACCAAATGGGGAACCTTTGCCTACAGAAAGATGCCTTTTGGGCTTATAAATGCGGGAGCAACATTTCAGAGAGCTATGGACATAGCTTTCTGTGTATTGATCGACCGTAGCGTTGTAGTGTACCTTAACAATAATATGATATTCTCGAAAAAAAGAGAAGAGCACGCATTTCACTTAAGGAATATTTTTGAACGCTGTCGAAAGTACGGTATCTCACTCAATCCTAGGAAATGTGTGTTTGCTGTCATAGAGGGAAAGTTGCTGGGTCACATAGTGTCAAAGCAAGGAATCTCCATTGATCCAGAAAGAATTAAGGCTATTGAACAAATCCCCTTGCCACACAATAAAAAAGGGATGCAATCATTCATGGGAACCATAAATTTCGTATGAAGATTTGTGCTTGATTTCGTTCAGACCGTCAAACCGCTGCAGCAGATGGTGAAGCAAAATGCACAATTCAAATGGACCGAGATTGAAAAGAATGCTTTCAGCAAAATCAAGAATGCTGTCGCACATGCACCTTCCCTAAAAATCCCAGATTTCGATAAAGACTTTATTCTGTATACATTTGCATCCGATGATTCACTGGAAACCGTGCTCACCCAAAAGGAAGAAGGGGGGGATGAATTCCCAATCTCCTTTATGAGTACTAGTCTACAAGGGGCTGAATTGAACTACCCAGCCATTGATAAGCAAGCTTATGCAGTGTTTAAGGCAGTAACGCAATTCAGGCCTTATATATTAAAGAATCGAACCAAGGTAATAGTCCCCTACCCAGCTGTAAGATCCCTTCTCATACAGAAAGAGTTAGGAGAAAGAAGGGGCAACTGGGTAACAGCTCTTCAGGAGTACGAACTTGAATTCAAGCTAGCATCTATAGTTAAAGGTCAAGGGTTGTGCAAATTGATGACTAAAAGTGGGAACAATGAAGAACAAGCCTGGGAGGATGAGGCCGAATTACATGTAATGGATGTATGTCCTTTGTTTACAGCTCCCAAGTCTTGGTATAGAGACCTCGTACATTACCTATAGGCAGGGTTGTTACCTGAACATTGGAATTCCAAGCAAAGAAGAGCGCTACGTCTTAAATCAGCATCTTATCAAATTGTGGAAGGAATATTATTTAGAAAAAATTATGACGGGGTTCTTCTCAGATGCCTAGAAAAGGAAGATGCGAAGAAAGTAATGACAGAGTTGCATGACGGTCCTGCTGGGGGACATTATTCAGGAGACACTACAGCCCACAAGATCCTTAGGGCAGGTTACTATTGGCCTACTCTTTTCAAAGACGCACACGCACATGTCAGGAAATGTGATATTTGCCAAAGGTGTGGTGGGAGACAACCTAAAGCAGCAGCACCCCTAAAGCCTGTGATGATCACGGAACCATTCGAGCAATGGGGGCTGGATATAATTGGAGAAATAAAGCCGAATTCCTCTTTGCAGCACAAGTACATTCTGACCGCCACTGATTATTTCACCCGCTGGGTCAAAGCTATCCCGCTGCGTAAGATAAATGAAGACGAAGTCATCAGCTTCCTGCAAGATCATATCATGACCAGGTTTGGAGTTCCAGTTTCGTTAGTTTTTGATAATGCTAAGTACTTCTCATCAATTAAATTAACTGCTTTTGCTCATGATAAAGGGATAAAATTGAATTATTCTGCTAACTACTATCCACAAGGAAATGGCCTGGCTGAGTCCTCTAACAAAAATATGATTAGAATTTAAAGAAGACTGTAATAGAAAACCAGAGGAGTTGGCACTCAGCACTCCCAAACGCCCTTTGGGCTGATAGAGTCACCCCCAAGTCTGCGATAGGAGTGTCACCTTATACCCTTGTGTATGGTAAAGAAGCCATTCTTCCACCCAACATCATGCTGCCGTCTTCTATTTTAGCCCAAGAGTCTAGTGGGTTGGAGGATGAAGTTTTGCAAATAAGAATATATAATCTTCTGAAAGAAGAAGGGGCTAGATCTAAAGCCCGAGAACGCTTTAAGCAACAGCAAGAACTAGTTAAGAGATGGTTCGACAAACATAAAGCTGGAACAAAGGACTTTGAAGTAGGAGACTTAGTCCTCAAATGGGATCACCCCCATGACGAGAAAGGAAATCACACTAAATTTCAGCAGTTGTGGGTAGGCCCTTTTCAGATTGCAGCAAAGCTTGGCCCTTCTACTTATAAGTTGCAAGATTTGCAAGGATGGGAAGAGAACTTACCAGTAAATGGTTTGGTCCTCAAGCCGTATTTTTCTTGATTTTGTTTGATTTCTTCTGTCCTGTATATAAATAATCTGTTTAGCTGTCTTTTGAGTCATGTTTTACAGTTTGTTTTAGTTTGTTTTCTTGATTCTAATAAAGGGAATGAACCCGTTGTTGCATGGAGAACATTAAAATGTTTGGGAATGATAAACATTTTTGGGTCTCAGACTATGTGTTTTGTATAAAAGAATTTCTTCCAGTTTAGTTGTTTTCTTGAATAATTCTATGTGCATTGAAGTCCTGCTTAACCCCTGTGAAATAAACTGGATTCAGAGAGTCTGGAATACTATGTTGAGGCTCCATCCACGTCACAATTAAAATGTTATAAGGAGCGATAGCAGAGGACCCATGGAAAGGAGCAAGGTGAACAGTATATTAAATATAAATGATCCCATGCCAAGAAACGAGCGACAAAAGGCAAATAAAGAGTCAAAAACTCCTATGAAAGCATCACAAATCAAAGTAGGTGCTGAATCATAAGTACTGAATTGCCGAAAGATCCTCTCTGTCTGTGAGCTGAAACTTGAAAGTACACCACTCACACAAAAGGACACTATGGGATAGAGGATCCTGAATTAAAATTCAGTAAGAAAGGCATACAGGAGGACTCATATGAAAAAGGACAAAAGTCCCAAAAGCACCAAAGTGCTAAAATGGCATGGGAATGCGGAACAAATGAATATCTCTGTTTACCATCTGCTACAATCTTGTGGTGTCCAAGCTGTCAGTTACCTGGAGACAAGAATAATAATGAAACTCATCTTTCGGCCTCAACAGAGTTATCTGGACTTGAAAGATCTTGGTTTCCACTCTCCCTTATCGGACTGTCATCAATGATTAAAGGTACACACTGCTGTCATTTGAGAAATCTGGAAAGCAGGAAGGATTCAATAGATGCATTATTTTGAAACAGTATGTCACCCAAAGAACAATCACCCAGAGATCTAGGTTCACCAGGTAATTGCCAATTGTTGCAGTTGCAACTTTTCTCCCCAAATTTCTGAATTTTGGGCGCCTCCTCATAATTTAAAGTTGTTTTCATTGCTGGATGCTTGAATCGTTGGTCGTGTTTTATGTTGAATGATTTTGAAGATTGGTTTCCAGCCTGCTTTAAAGATTGCCTATGTATCATTTTTATGGTTGGTCGCGGATGCAAGTTTGGTATGCCTAGCCAGGGGTAAATTGTTTTGTCTTTGAAGGTCCGCTGTTTCGGAAGCAAACAGGTTTCAACCATTTCTATTTTTATAGTTTCGAAGCACTTAAAGTTTTCTATTAGATGGGCGTCATCCTGTGTTAATTCGGCAGCTGATGTTTGGTTTCTTTTCCGCCATTGTGGCCCCCAATCTGATTGACCATCCGAAGCTTAAAGAGCCCCAACTATCGATGTGTGTTAACCTTTTTGTCCCATGTCCGAAGACTGTTTTCTTCCACCATTGCGGCCGGGGAAGCCTTTTCCCTTCCGATGTCAAAGTCTTCCCATCCCCGATTAATTCGTTCCGCCTGCATCGCTTGTCTCTAACCTTTTTTCTTCCGCCGTTGCAACTTCCAAAGTCATTTGGCCTCCGAAGTAGAAGTCCATTCGACATTCGCCTGAGTTTCCTCCCGCCGCTGCTTGCCCGTAGTTTTTCCTCTTTTGCCGTTGCGGTTAGGAAAGCCTTTTGGCTTCCGATGTCCAAACCTTGCTGGCTTCCGATTGAGGAGTTTTTCCCGCCCTTCGGTCACTTGTTCGTTGCCTCGTTCCTTTCCACCGTTATGGCTGTAGTGGGACTTTCAGCTTCCGATGCTATTATTTTGAGTATCCGATGAGTCCCCGCTTCTTGTCAAGGTAGTGGTGCCGGTGTTCACCTTGTGGAAGTAACGCAGTGCATGACCTTCTCAATGCTTAGTCATTTTTTTTGACATCATTTGAATGCGTTTCCAATGAGTGATGCTAGTCGTTTGAATGCAGGTCGGTTACAGAAATCGGTCAAACTGCTATAGCGCGAAGGAAGACGGGCCTAAATAGGGACAAACGAAGGAAGAGACAAATGAATAGTGATGGGGATGGAAACTTGAAAGGTCCATCAGTTACCCCTCCCATCATGAGCGTGTGCAGAAAAGATAAAAAAGGCGGTTCTAAAACGTCGGAGAAATTGGAAAGCCACATGTTTGGGGGGGAGCCCAAAAGGCCTGCTGTGATAGTTTAAATATTGTAAAGTCAGAACTTAGAAAGGACTTTGGACTTTTTTCCCTAGAATAATTTGTAAACCATTTTCTTGTAAGAGGAACTATTTCGTTTTACAATCAGAAACTGCAATTTTTTGCCTAGTGGAGAAAGCGAAATGTGGAATATATCAATGTTATTAAATGAACAATGTTGAAGGGGAACTATTTCATTTTCAGCTGTGTTTCGTTAACTGTGAGAGTGTTTAACTTCCTGAACCTATGTTCTTGTTGAATTCTTTTTAGTATATTTGTGATGTTTTCCACTGTGACTAATAAGTGTTGTTCATAAAACGATTGGCTATCTGGTTGTTTAAATATCTATAATTGTTCATGTGTTTTGAAAGAAGTATCAGCTATCTGTAACTTTTCATAATGCATGTGAAAAATGTATTACTCACCAATAAATGGTAATTTTGTTCCCTAGGGATAGTTTAGGTAGTTAGTTTATTTTCTTGTTGTACGTGATTTGGATGCTTGTGAGTCTTAAGACGAGAGGTAAGAACCTGCGCATCACATTGTGACTACTCCTTGCATCTTATCACCTTGCATGTTAATTAGGCACTTGCATATCATAAATTAAGTCAAAAATTACAAAAATACATGGTGGAACGGGCCGCAACCGGTAAAGCCTTTGTTTTTGTTACTTTGACCTACGGTAGCCGGACCGCAAATCGGATGGATTCCCTATACCAAACAGTCAACGGGCTAGTTGGGATTGTTGATTGGGGAGAATCCCTTACTGTTGCTACCTGCGAATTTCGGGGCCTCAACAGGACTAATTTTAAGGTAAATGTTTTTGTGGGTGTAGCCTTTTAGTTCCCAAATGATGGAATGAACTTACAAACATCAATAGAAAAATAGAGGACAACTAGTACTAGTGCACTGTTATTTTTCAAAATAATAATAATAATAATATTTTTTAATTATCTAAGTGATCAAACCTCAAAAATAGTACGTGTCAAGTGTGGATTCATCATTTCAAGATTTTAGTGCAATTATTTCGAACCGGTTTTTTTAAATTGTGTAGAGGTAGGTGTCCTTTAGTGTACCAAATGTTTTTTTTCAAAATGGTTGTGAAACGGAAGAGTTATAGACAAAACATCAGTTCTTCCAACAACACATATTTGGCAAGTGTATCAAATTCTACCTTCCACATAAGAATTTATCTTTCATCAAAGGAGTTGAACATATCGTGGTTGACCAAATGGTCTTAGGAGCTTGGAAGTGCCGCTAAATATGATCTCATTCTTCAATATAATTGGAAGGAAATTATAAATCTAGATCCTCAGGAAGGTTGAATCAACATCCTAAAATTACAAAACTTTCTATTTCATAGTTTGTTGAGTGGATCTTGAACGTAGTATCAGACTCAACAAGAAGTAATCGGGTTATCATTGCGACACATTTTTTGGACAATTCATCTACAAGTAACTAAATCTATTTTGGATGGGGCATAGATTTAGGTCGATTGGAAACTACAC
Organism: Pseudotsuga menziesii; assembly: GCA_001517045.1. NCBI lineage: Eukaryota > Viridiplantae > Streptophyta > Pinopsida > Pinales > Pinaceae > Pseudotsuga > Pseudotsuga menziesii. The sequence continues at coordinate 128,849 of LPNX010267160.1, forward strand.
ATTATGTTAAGCTGTACATGTTATTAAACAAGTCATCGTTCTAAGTCTAGACGAAAGAGGAATCAAGGTTAAGCCACCTACTGGTCACACCTAGGGGTTATAGTGGTAGCCATTGGACTTAAACTAGTGTCACATGAGTATGAGAAAGACATCATTGTCAATTCCCCTAATACACAAAAAAAACTACCTATGGTCCAGAAAACTTAACCGTGTTTGCGAGAATATTCCCCTCATAGTTGAAGGTGGGAATATCATGAGAGAACAAGGCTCTCTAAATTTTCTCCTTTCTTCCATGAGTAACTGAGAAAATTTAATCGAAAGGAATCCATGGACTATTACTGGATTTTCAACCCTTTTTGAATATTTCCTTAGATTAAAACCTTGTGCAGGAGGTTTGATGTATTTAGTTAATGCTTTTGTTTCCTTCATTAAAGGACTCCTTTATGTAGTATATATACCTCATATATTTACCTTCAATTCCAATTTTCCTATTGTTTCCCATGCTCTGAGAAAAAAGAATACATTTATTCTTATGCAATGGATCTATGACTCTCTCTCACTCCCCTAATAATCCACCTTCACCTAATCCCAACATTCCCTCTATCACTCTGTGCTCCTCTCCCTAACCCTTACTAACCCACTATCTCACTCTCTTTCCCCCTTGCTCCACTTACCCCTAATCTCCTAACATCCCCCTTGGTCTCTACCTCTAACCCCTTAACTCTCTCTCTCTCTCTCTCTTCCCCCTTCATATTACCCTTAACTCTAACCCTATTTAATCCCTCAATTACTACAACTAACTTTAACCCTCCTTTCTATTCTCCAACCCTCTCTCTCTCTCTCTCTCTCTCTCTCTCTCTCTCTCACACACACACACACACACACACACACACACACACACACAC
>LPNX010267160.1:130027-160851 GCA_001517045.1 Pseudotsuga menziesii
CATTATCTCTCTGAATCTCTCTAACCCAAACTCCCACACTCCACACCTATACCCCCATTTATCTCTAATTACCCTAAGTTCCTCCCCAAACCCATAACTCCCCCTCTCCCTCTCTCTCCCCTCTAACTCTTACTAACCCCTTCCCTCACTTTTTATGGCTCCCCAACTCATTCAACTACACCTAACCCACACCCACCTTTATATTCTCCAATCCCTTAATGCACCACCACCCGATTATCTCTGTCCATCCCTCTCTCTCTCTCTCTCACACACACATATAGATACCCACACATATCCATAGGTAACCCCCTCCTCTCTCTCTCTCTCTCTTAGGCACACACAGAGACATCCCATATCCCCCCTAAATCATACTAACCACCCCTATTCCCCCAAACTCTTACTAACCCACACCCATCTTCCTCTCCCTACATATAACCACCCCTCCTCCTCCTCTATATCTCCCCCCACTCTTCTCCATTTCCTTTTCCTCTCTCTCTGTAACCCAAAAATGCGTAGTCCATATTTATACCCTCCTTTACCTCTAATTACACTAAGTTCCTCCCAAAAATGCTAACCTCCCCATTGTCTCCCCTCTAAATCTTACTAACCCCTCCTGTCACTCTCTCTCACTTCTTAAATTATACAACTACACCTAAAATATACCCCCCTATCTATTCCAAAACCACCTAACACACCACCACCCCATTGGATTTATCTCTCTCTCTCTCTCATGCACACACACGCAAATGCACATAGACACCCACACACATCCATAGGACAACCCTACCACTAACACTGCCCCCTGCACTCTCTATATCTGTCTCTCTCTCACACACATCACATATTCCCCATAACTCATACTAATCCATCCTATACCCCACAACTCTTACTAACCCACACCCCCTTGTCCTTCTCCCCCTCTATCTGCCCACTCTTATCCATTACCTCTCCCTCTCTCTCTATTCAAAACCACACTCCATAGTTATACTCCCCTTCCCCTATAATCACCATAATTTTCTCCCCAAACCCGAAACCCCCCTCTCTCTCTTCCCCCCCAACTCTTACTAACCCCTTCACTACAACAAATACTCGAATTAACGTCCCATTTAGCATCCCTTTTTAGTGGATTTTTTTTTAACATTGAGAGGCAAAACTAGACGCTAAATGGGATGTGTCATGGAAAAAACTTAAAGTGTCTCGAAAAATGTCTTTTTTTGCTTCCTAGATAGCATCCTTTATGATGTCCAAAATAACGTCTATTTTTTTGCTTCGAGAATAGCGTCCAACTTTGCTTCCTACACAACGTCAATGTTTGCTTCCTAAATAACATCATTTTTTGCTTTCTAGCGAGTGTTTGCTTTTTCTTCTTAAATGACATCCCCGTTAGTGCCATATTTGCATCCTTAATAGCACCATGTTAGCATCTAAATTAGCATCCAATATTGCATCCATTTTTGCTACCACTTTAGCATCCCATTTTACACCATGTTTTACTTCCAAATATGTGCCAATTTTCACTTCCAAATTTGCACCAATTTTTGCTTCCTTTTTTGCATCGTGTTTTGCTACCAAAATGACGCCAAATATTTCTTTTATTGTTGCACCATATTTTGCTTCCTATGTAGTGCCATTTTTCGCATCCAAAGTAACGTCTTATTTTGCTATCATATCAACATCATGTTTGGCTTCATCATTAGCACCACATGTTGCATCCTTTTTAATACCTAGTTTTGCATCTCTAATTTTTTTGTCACTAATTTAGTCGTTTTTAGTAATTTTATATACAACTTTTGGTCATTTTATTTGGTCACTTATCTCTCATTTCTTTCTTACCAGTTTAGTATTTTTTAACCGATATTGTAATATCATTAGGGCATGGAGGAATCAAACCACCAACCTCCTGCTTGTAAGGAAGATGCTCTTCCATTGAGCTAGCACCCTTTAATAATTTGGGAACCTAACTTACAGAGTCCTATATACTAGAGAAATGGATCAATACACAACTTTGAGTATCTAATGGTCGAAAAAGGATGATAGATTGTATAAGTTCACAATATATGATCAAGCAGGTTATGGAATCCATAAACCTTTTCTAGGATTTTTGAACAAAGATCAAGAAATTGGCTCAATGGGATTGCAAAAATCAGTATTCCCTAGCAACCACAAGTAAACCACTATATGAGACCTATCAACAACAATTATCTTTGTGTGGATGCCAATGATATCATAGATAATCATGATCATCCTAGAGCCATGTATAATTGGAGCAATAAGAAGAATCAAAAGAGGATGATCAACCTGATAGTTGGTGCTTCACACGGATCCTATCCACCATGGGATGAGAAAAGTTTCTTCTTCTATTAATCTAATGGATATCCACAAGGGCAAATGATTAGGATATGTTATGATGCCAATTAATAATGTTTATTCGCTTCCTAGGGTGATGTAGTGCTTCCACTGGGAGATCTACATGATCCCCAAAAACATTGGATATAAGCATATTCATGGGGCCATAGAGTAGAAGATGAGGTTGTATTTTTATTTTTTCTTTGGAAAACCAAGCAGGATTTGAAACAATGGGAGAAGGAGTAGAATCATATATACTTAACAAACTAGAATCATGATAGGGCAAAGGACTATACTCTATAGTCATTGTGTAGATGTTGGAAATGGGTATAACTTGCTAAGGACTATGAACAACATCCATTTAAATATGAATGCAAAACCTTCCATGCTAGAGGAACACTTGATGGAAGTGAGCTTACTATTTCTACTATTTCTAACACAAAGAAACAAAGAAGCTAGAAATGGAAGCTCCAGAGGGATACACATAACATTAAAATGCAAAATCAACACCCTAAAGAAGTTCCATCTAGATTTTGCATTGTAAAAAAGAAATCATTCATAATATAGAGAAAATTGTCTCTGATCATAAAATAGGTCATATTTAGTTACTTATATCACAATGTGATTACTCTATTAGCCGGGTTTCCATTTTGGTCACTATAGAAATATCTTGTCATGAAAAATTCCATAATATTTAGAATCCCATTATTATCAATTGGCAGATAATATCATATTTAAAGCATAAAATGCCATGTTCAAACACTTGTTTCAATAATCATATCTTATAATGAAAGAAAAAGAACAAAAAAGATTGATAAAATCCAGAAATTACCTTTGATGTCCCAATGCAAAACTTGGTTGATATGACATTGCACACATTTCTTTACCAATGACAACCTGCATCATACAACCGAATGTAGTCCTTAGATATTAAGAACCAGAGAAGTGTTGCATTATTGAATATTGAACAAGAATTCCCTTCAACTTTTGTGATAATTCTTAGTTATTGAGTAAGTTTCTATGGATTTTATATTGATGGAATTTAAAAAAATTGTATTTCATGTTAAGACGAGGTGATAGAATAAGTGACGCTCAATAATATATTATGATCCCTGATATATTATGTATTAATGTGTAATAAATATCATGAGTGTTAGTGACCAATCAAGTTAATGAATAACAATTAGTATTGGTAGTTAGGGATGGTAATGTAGAGTAAGTAATTGAACCATAATGAAAAGATGTTGGCAAATTGTATCAATTAACTCAATTAATATGTATTTCTACATCTCTTCTCTTTCATGAGCGTTCGATGTTAAAGTCCAACTTGCATTGTACTAAATATACCCAAGGAGACAACAATGACAGCTGAAGACACCCTCCTTTTGAAAATTAGTTTGTATTCTAGAATGTTAGTGAACCGTCTAACCCTTGCAAAAACATAGATCGTGTTTGCATACTTCCATCCATACACTCACTTCCAAAGTTGTTTGTTTTGTATCTGAAATGAGATTGATCACAAAATTAGGACATAAGATAAATATATAAATAGGTAATCATCCTAACAACATATTAAAGGAGAATAAACTAAAAACAAAATTGAAAGAATTGTTCATGAAGCAATTCTATAGAAATACCATAATCAAGCTAAATCATCCTCTCATGAACCTCTCATTAAGGAATTTAGATAAATTTGAGATCTTGGTCTCATCTAAATAAACGAGAAATGGAAAGCAATAAAATTGTGTCTTCTATATCAAAAGTTTGTGCTAGGAGATATACAAACAACAAACCATTAAGAATAATGGTCAAGTAATCTCTAAATCCTAAAATTAATTCAATATGGAATTCTTACATGGGAAGAAACCCCCTCTCCCCATTAAAAACTCATGAGCTGGTCAAAAAGTAATTTATTTAGAAATGCAGTTACTTTACCATTACATCATGTATAGGAACCGTCAGTGACATGTAAGCAATGCTTATCATTATTACATGCATCTTTGTATGTAAGGATATAAGTTGTAGTTATTATAGAAAGGAGAACACCAATAATTAAAGTACCATAAAGCTTTGTATTACATATGTTTCATTAACCAATTAAATTAGTAGTACTAATACAAGAATTTTTATCCCGAAATCTATTTTTTTTCAAAAAATACTTATCACAACAAAAATAACACATTAAATTCAAATGAAGTGGCTCATATGGATATTAAACAGAGAGATACATGGAAAATGTGCACTCAAGTGAATTAAGAAAATATCACAATTATTCATTTCATTTCATTTTTCATCATATTCTCTTAACTGCTGGATGAACCCAAGTTGATTGAGATTTGGATTGATTCTTTAGTTTAGGGTTGTGAGATCTTCTCTTAACTGCTGGATGAACCCAAGTTGATTGAGATTTGGATTGATTCTTTAGTTTAGGGTTGTGAGATCTTTCTAGAGTATTTTTTTGGGTAGATTTCCAAGCAACCTAGGAATACCACATAGCAGGAATAAAGGTATTCCTTGATATTGATTCTTCAAAACAAGTATACATTCATGCCTATCCATCAATAACTAACTACCTAGATTAAGTATACAAATATCCCAAGGAAAAGGTATACATTATTATATCCCTCTTATATACCAATAACCAATTAGCCCAATCCCATGACTAAAGAACCTGAAAAACAAGTATACATTTTCATAATCCCCATGAAAAAAGCATCAACCAGATGCATGTATATAAAAAGTGTCGTTTTTACATAAAGATTTGACGAACCTACTACTAACTCAAATAAAGCCACATAGAATCACATGAGCAATGGAAGAACCTAGACCAGTATGGCAAAAGAACTAAACCCATGGAAAAGGGATAACTTATAGGTGTTGGTATGGAACTAAAATATCACCTACAACCATCCAAAACAATGGTTTTGATGTTTGGGACGGTGTTTAGGTAGAATTTGATGAGTAAATTTTAGGGTCCCGTTAGCAGTAAGCAACAATTTAAATGAAGTTTGTGAGCAAGAGAAGACAATTCAAGACACTTTCCTATGACAAAAATTTAATACTATTGACTAGAGTCTAGAATTACCATTTACAATTAAAACATATAAATCATGTTTAAATAAAATGGAACGAACTGATGGATATAACATGTAAGGCTAACTTTAATCATTGTCTTTTTCCAAACATAAAACCATTGTTGTACATTTACTCATCCTATTTTAGCTGCTGATGGGTAAACAATGGAATATGCTACTACCAAATAGCCTATGGAGAATCTAAAACTGGATCTGGGACTGAGCATGGAACATATATAGCTAAACATGTACTATGAATATGCTTATATGGGATGATCTATAGGTCCTAGCTATGTTGTAACCTTTGCTTCTGTTGCCTAGCTCCTTCCCCAGCTACAACTCTTGAACTCCATCAATGGATCTGTTAGCCAAAAAAACTCCCAAGGTTGAAAGGACGTGTTTCCCCATTGTAATATGATCCTTTGTACCAATCACATCAATTGTTCTTACATTTTCTGACAAGGATTGATCCAAAATGACAATTGGGTATCGAAAAGGACCTTCATTCGACAACTAGCAACGAGCAGTGGCATTGACAAAAAAGAAAAGAAATACTAGACAATGTTTTTGGGCCTCCTATAGTTTATGGAAGACAATTTTTACAGCTTTGTGAACCCCATTAATACTGGTCATTCTTTATATATGTAATTATATATAGGAAAATAAGAAATAAAAACTATATCCACTATGAAATTTATCAAGCAATTAAAATGTAGAGTAGAAATACCCTAGTGCCCTCAGTAGCAATGAAACAAGGTGTCAAGGGGTAGGTAGCACCTAGGATTATTTTTCTATTGTAATTGGATCATGACCTTGCATTGGGACTCCCCCATTGTATTATATTGTTTTCTTCAATAATAAAGGCTTGATGGCATTTGTCTTGTGTGCCAAACACTTGTGTTGTTGTTGTGGCTTGTTTCCATTATGTTAATTGTATAATGGCTAAGTATCACGAGGCTTTAGTAAGACAACACATTATATAATTTTAAGTCATGGGCAGATATTTAGGTTCCACTGGTTTGAGAAAAGTGTATCTTAGAATGGAGGTATGGGCAATCTCTAGGTGGAGAAACATAGTTTGCTGACATGTAGCTTAGAGTGAAGGTATGGGAAATCTCTAGGTGAAGAGACGTATTTTACCGATAAGTAATCTTATGTTTTCAAGCCTCTGTATCCAAAGTCTGGTAGTGTTGCATGTTATCAACATGAAGCTTTAGGGTTTTGGAAAAACACATCTAAAATTTGTCAAGTTTTAGCCAAAGGTGTCAATTGGCATTGATTCATTGGTGAATTTGATGGATTGTTAAGCCATTCACCAAGGTACCATTCTTGATGTGGTTTTCCCCACCTACATAGCATGAGTTTTGAAGAGAGAAGACTGGTTGCAAAATTTTGGCAGTATAGATATCTCTAAGACAGTGATGAACTACATTTATATTTGTTATTGTTGGGGAGTGTTCACAAGGACCTTATCCCTATTTGCCACTCTAAAATATACCAATGAACAATGAAGCATTCATTTCCCTATTCAAGATTAAAATCCTCAAGAGTTCAAGTTTTACATGCATTATATGATTCAAGAAGACACCAATGTAGATATATAGGAGCAACTTCCATCAATCAATGGATTCATGGAGCATTAATTAGATTCCCATTTATAGTACAAATAAGAACATAAAATGATAGTTAAATGTTATTGAACTTAAATTGTATGTTATTATTTATCTAAGATCTCTTTGAATTAGAATTGTAGAAGACACTTTGGAATATTCAAATTCTAACTACCCCCTCACCTTGTACCTAACCTTAATGTCTAATCCACGATCGACTAATATGATAACCCATAAACCAATTCCAAGTAGAGTACTAAAGTGGAGAGACACCATAATGAAAGAAATGATAGAAACTTAGATGATGGAGATATTGCCCAGAAAGCTCCAAACTTGCACATAAGTACACATCTCACATATGAACATAAATCATGAACATAAGTAATATACCTAAATTACATAAGTGATGAACATAAAAGACACGCCCAACCCATACACCTAAGGAACAAACATAAGCCATGCATCTAATTCATGTACACAATTGATACATTTAATTCAAATAAAATACACACATAAGAAATCTACATATACGGTGCACCTGCATGCAAGGAATCCACCTCCATAGTTAATTATACTACAGCTAACAAGGATATAACCTATGGTTAGTTAAATTACACTCCACACCAGCTCACCTGAGATTATGTATCAGACCTCTGGGGGGTTATATATTGATTAAGGATGTAGCATGGCTTATTTAATTTCATAGAGGTGATGTTGATATGAAAATTCTCCAAAAGAGAAAACTAGATGTGAGTGTTGTGGCAATGGTGAGAAGACACCATACAGAGAACACTAATTATAGAGAATAACTAGATCCTACTCATTATTTCCAAATAAAAGGTTGTTTCCATCAGATAGGGCCAAGTGAAAGTTCCATATCCCAATCCTATAGTTTGAGATTGAGACCCAGAGTAAACTCCTCCTTTTTTTGAACCAACACTATTATGTCTCTTGTAGGGTGAGGAGTTTGGTCAGATGTGGCCCTTTTGTATTTTCTATTTTATCAAGCATTTTATCTATCCATTCTAAAGGAGAGATAATTGGTATACATGTCCATTGGGTAAAGAGGAAATATGTTAAAAATAAATTGCATTATTTTCCTGATAGTGTAAAGGTACCTCTATAGGTACAGTGAAGATATCAATGTATTCTTCCACCAATTGATCTTCTTATCCCTGTTACATACAGGGACTCCTTGCAAAGGCCTTGATGATCCCAGTTATTTTATTTACTCCTTCGGAGCAAGCCATGAAGATAAAAAAAAAAAATGATCTCATAGATAATTTAATGCAATACTTAGAACTGATAAGAGAGATTGTGGTAGTAACCTCTTCCTTTGGTATCCCATAGATCTTATATTCGAGGGTGATAATAATATAATGGGGCCTAAACTGGTAAAAATAATAACACTTCCATATGTATGGTTGTCCTAAAATAACATAAAAAATTAAGCGCGACCACAACAAACAACACCTTATATTTGCAGGGATTGATGCCATATTATGGATGACGCTATTTATTGATGCTAATATCTAATCTCTGTCTCAACTAACTGATATTGTATGGTTGGGGGTGCATTATCATGGGTGGATTCTAATTATTGATGGAATTCATTTATATCATGTTATTATGGCTACAATGGAATGTAGTGTTATCCGCTTGACTCCCATAGTTGGTTGGAAGAGGTGCTCACCTTTCTTTGCTTAATCTTAGTTTTATATCTATACACATTTAATGGAAAGGATCAGTTTTGAAGTACAGGAGAAAATCACAATTTAGAACATGGTAGAACAATAACTTTGTCAGAGAAAAGTTAGAGTAAACAAAAGATTGACCAACCAAATAGAGGGAGGTAAAGCCTTACAGATAAAAGCTTAGCAAATCCCTATAGAGACAAGCTTACTGCAGTTACCTAAGGGAATTGAGGATGAAATACTCACCAAGTAAGCTTACGAATTCAATCATGATCGATGTTTTGTCTTATTCCTTTTAATCTTTGGTTATGCCCACGAATATACCTCTATGGGATACAAGGTATTGGCTTATAACTAATCTGACCTTTTCCCTATTTCCCTTTTCTCCACAAAGAGAGTCTACCTTGTCGAAATGTGAGGGAAATGAATGTTTACTATGCAAGGGTTAGAGATAAATAAGACATGGCTATTGTATTACAATACATAATGACTCAGAGACCTCTCTTTGATCCCTTCCTAACTTGGAATTGTTGGTTGTGGAGCCTAATCATCCAAAACCAGAGATATTATTTAGTCATGTTTGTACCCCAGATGTATTGTACTCTCGTTCCCCCACTTTGGGGTTCAGGGGAATCTCCTCAAGAAATAGGGTTCGGGGGCAGAGTCCTCGAGAATTTTTTTAGGGATGTTTGTTGGCCGACAGTTTTATGAACCCATGGTACTGAGTTAACCGTAGTATTTTCCCTATAAAATAAAAGCATTGTAATACGGCTATCTATGGTATTGTATTGTATTGTAAAAAATCTCTGTGATTATGTGAGAGAGACTATGAGAGCATGAAGATGAAGTGCAGTGGTATTGTTGTAGGTTGTGTCCCTTCATATTTCTGGATGGTAATAAAAGGACTGACAATTTCTGCGTGGACGTATCCCATCGTTTGGGTGAACCACGTTATATCTGTGTCTCCCTGTAATGTGTTTAATGTGTTTTGCTTCTTTGTTTAATGATTTAACTGTATATCTATTATTGCTCTACAGTCCTATTTTCTAACAATTGGTATTAGAGCTAAAAGCTCTATTTGGCTGGTAAACTCACAGGAAAGAAGGGTTCCTAGTTCAAGTGGGAGTAATGGCGGAAGAAGGAAAGTTTAGGGTAGATAAATTTAATGGCCAAAACTATCAATTATGGAAGATGCAAATGGAGGACTATCTGTACTAGAAGGATTTGTACCTGCCATTGGGAAGAAAGGAAAAACAATCGGCGGCTATGAAGGATGAATGATGGGAGGTTCTTAACTGAAAGGCACTAGGAACATTATGATTATGCCTAGCTTTGTTTGTGGCTTTCAATATTTCAAAAGAAAAAAAAATAGAGGGAATGATGAGCACATTGGTTAAGCTCTACAAAAACCCCCTAGATTCCAATAAGGTATTTTTAATGAAGCATTTATTTAATATGAAGATGTTAGAAGGTGGATCTATTGCCGATAATTTAAACGAGTTTAATACACTTACCAGTCAGTTAAGTTCTGTAAAATTTCACTCTGATGATGAGGTTAGAGCTCTTCTAATTTTGTGTTCATTGCCAAAAATCTAGAATAGCTTGTTCATGGCTGTAAGTAACTCTGTCCCTAGTTCAAACAATCTTAAGTTTGATGATGTTGTTGGTGTTATGCTTAGCGAGGAAATGTGAAGAAAATGCACAGGTGAGACATTAGGTAATGTTTTGACCATGGAGAGAAGATGGAAACAAAACGAGAGAGGAAAGATACCAGGTAACCATGGCAAGTCTGGAAAGGGTAGATCCAAGTCCAGATTCAGAAAAATAGAGTGCTAGAACTATGGTAAGAAATGACATATGAAGAAATACTACAGAGCTCCAAATAAGAAAGGATACAAACATCAAGAGACTACTCAGGAAGTGAATGGAGCAGGTTATGTGTTACAAGATTATAGAATTAGATAATACTAGCCATTAATGGGTAGTAGATTTAGGGGCTTAATGTAATGCTACACCCCATAGGAAATTCTTTCATGATTATGTTCAAGGTGATTTTGGACATGTTTTATTGGGGGATGATGAACCATGTAAAATTGTTGGAAAGGGTAAGCTATAGAATAACTTAAATAATGGAAGTGAATGGTTGCTAAAATATGTAAGGCACATTCCTTCTATGAAAATAAATCTTATCTCAACAAGGATGTTGGGAGATAGCGGTTGTTTGTCTACATTTGGAGAAACATGGTGGAAGATAACTAAAGGATCACTGGTAATAAAAAAAAGGAGATAGGGTAGGTACGTTATATTTATGTCCTCATAATACTGATTATTCTATCTCTGTAGCTTCTACATAAATAGGTGCGTTGTTGTGGCATCATAGGCTTGGCCACATGAGTGATAAGGGGATGCAGATTCTCCACTAAAGGAAACTGCTTCCAGATCTAAAGCAGGTAAGTTTGGAATTCTGTGAGAACTACGTTTATGGAAAACAAAAGAGATTTAGATTTCTCAGGGTTGGGAAAGAAAATAAGAGTGAAAAATTATTGTCCATACAGATGTATGGGGACCATCTCAAGTACAATATCTTGGTGGATCTTGTTATTATGTTACTTTTATTGATGATGCAACTAGAAAAACTTGGGTTTATTGCATTAGACAAATATCTGATGTGTTTGATACTTTTAAGAAGTGGAAAGCTTTGGCTAAGAATGAGACAAGAAAAAGGTTGAAATGTCTAAGATATGATAATGGAAGTGAATACTGAAGAAAGGAGTTTGATAGTAGCTTTTCACACAATGGGATCCATAGAGAGAAGAAAGTCCTTGGAACACCACAAGAAAATGGTGTGTCAGAAAGGATGAACATAATGATCATGGAGCATGCAAGGTGTATGAGATTGCATGGAGGGTTTCCCTTACAATTTTGGGTTGATGTTGTAAACATTGATATTTATTTAATAAACAGAAGGCCGTCAAGCACGTTCGATGGTGGGATTCTAGAGGAGGCCTGGACATGAAAACATGCAAAATACTCATTTATGATAACTTTTGGTTTTGAAGCATTTGTCCATATTGATAAAGATGATAGAACTAAGATTGAAGCTAAATCCAAGAAATCTACCTTTATTGTATATGAGGTTGATGATTTTGGTTATCATTTGTGGGATTATGAAAAATGAAAAATCATTAGGAGTAGAGATGTAGTATTCAATGAAAAGGTCATGTACACAGATCAGTTGCAGGGAAAGAAAGACGAAAAGGAAAACACAGAGTACAAAGTGCTTGATGAAATCAAATAAAATGAAGTTCCAAAGGCACTAGAAAATCAATAGTAGCAACAAGTACTTGAAACTCCTGCAACTGTAAGAAAAACTACTAGGTTAAGTAGACCCTCTAAACTATTCTCTCCTTTAATGTATTATTTATTGATGATTGATTCTGGTGAACCAGAATGTTACGAAGAAGCAATGCAGGTAGAGACTACAAATAACTGGGGGTAAGGCATGGATGAGGAGATGGAATCATTGGTAAGAAACCAGACCTGGGATCTGGTTAAATTGCCTACAAAAAAAAGGGCATTGCATAATAAATGGGTTTACAGGATGAATGAAGAAGATGGATGCAAGAAGCAGTACAAGGATAGACTTGTTGTAAAGGGGTTTGCACAAAATAAAGGTATAGACTTTGATGAAATTGCTTCTCCAGTTGTTAAAATGACTTCAATTAGAACTATCTTAATCCTAGTGGTGGTAGAATATTTGAATCTTGAACAGTTAGATGTAAAATCAACCTTTCTCCATGGGGATTTGGTGGAAGATATTTATATGTAGCAACCACAAGGGTATGAGGTCAAAGGGAATGATAATTTTGTTTGTAGGTTGAAGAAGAGATTGTATGCTCTGAAGCAAGCTCCAAGCCAGTGGTATTTAAAGTTTGATAAGTTTACGACAGAACAAGGTTATGATAGATGTCATTTTGACCACTTTGTTTATTTCAAGTGGCTAGATAACGAAAGATACATTATCTTGTTATTGTATGTGGATGGCATGCATGTTGCAGGGTTTAACATGTAGGATATAAATGTGCTCAAAACAAATCTAGATAAATAATTTGCGATGAAGGATTTGGGTGTTGCAAAGCAAATCCTTGGTATGAGAAGAACAAGAGACAAGAAAAATCACAAATTGACATTGTCTCAGGGTCGGTACATAGAAAATATGTTGTAGAGGTTTTGAATGAAGAATGAAAAACCAGTTAGTACACCTTTAGCTAGCCATTTAAAACTAAGTAAAGAGATGTGTCAAGAGACACAGGAAAAGATAGATTACATGTCCACAATTCCCTATTCATCAGTGGTTGGAAGCTTGATGTATGACATGGTGTGCACACGACTAGATATTGCACATGTTGTGGGAATTATGAGAAAGTATATGAATAATATAGGTAAAGAACAATGGGAGGCATACAATGGATTCTTAGGTATTTTAGAGGTACCCGTTCTCATGCATTATGTTTTGGAGTTTTTGACACTATTCTACAGGGATATGTTGATGTAGATATGGCTGGTGATAAAGACAACAGGAGGAGAACCAAAGGGTATGTGTTTACTGTGGTTGGAACAATAGTAAGTTGGATTTCAAAACTGAAACAGGTTGTTGCACTTTCAATAATAGAAGCAAAGTATGTTGCTACTATAGAGGCTAGAAAGGAGATGATTTGGTTGCAGAGGTTCATGGAGGAAATGGGTAAGAAGAAGGAGAATAACAAGTTGTACAGTGACAGACATAGTGCTATTCATATTGCAAAGAACTCAGCCTTTCATTCGAAGACAAAAATATAAAGCTCAAGTACCACTTCATAAAATTTGTTCTAGATGAAGAGATGCTAAAATTGGAGAACATACATACTAGCCAGAATCCTGCAGACATGTTGACAAAGTGAGTAACCAGAGAGAAACTACGTTCCTGCTCGGTTTTTATTGCCCTTCAAACATGAAGGTGAAAATAATAAATTTTCCAAGTCCAAGGTCCAAAGCATAGTCCATCATGTGTAGCAACAGTGGAGTTGTTGTGATCAATCTCCAAGTGGGAGATTGTTGATTGTGGAGCCTAATCTTCCAGATGCAGAGATATTATTCAATCGTGTTTGTACCCCAAGTGTACTCTACACTCTCTGTCTCTCTTTAATGTGTTTATTGTGTTTTTAATCTTGTTTAAGGATTTAACTGTATATATGTTATTGCTCTGTGGTCCTGTTTTCTAATAGGATTCTATCATATAAAAAACCAAAATGGAAAGAATAGTAATGAGCTTTCATAAAAGGCCAGAATATTTCATAAAACATTTATTTTTCCTATGAGTTAATGGTTGATCTGGATAGAAAGGTGCTGGGAAACAATGTTATCATCAAATTAGACATGTTGAAGGTCTACAACAGGTTGTAAAGGGACTTTATAACGTATGTTTTGGAAAGGTTTGGATTTTCTGATCTGGTTACATATATTATCATGAGATGTATATCTAACTCTTAGTTTTCAGTTATGGTGAACAGGGAAATATGTGGGAAATTCATTTTTCATATAGGTCTCAGTTTGAGATTAAGACCCAGATACATACCATATACCATAGCAAGGGCTTGAGTATTAGTTCAAGGTCTTGATTCAGTCCCGAATGTCATAATATGGGTATGAGAATGAAATGAAACTAACACGCAAATGCATCAATGCACACACTTAATGTACCATTGCAGTGCATGGCCCTGCAATGTAATATACAACTCCAGTATTGTCACATCCCCAACCCTCCGATCGATGAATAGGATGTGACTGAGCATGCTAACTACGCACCCGAGAAACTAAGCCCCATGAATATAAGGTATAAAATGTAGTAAAATAAAAACATATATAAATGCAACATATCATTCAATAAACAACGTAAGCAATACATGATATTCACATTCAAGTAGTTCACATTTTCATAGTAATTTAATTGTAGAGACAAGATAAAAAAAGAGATACTTATCTTCAATAGAAGCTTGTCCTACAACTAGATATGTTGCAGCAACGTTCCACCCAACCATAGGCCAATGTGCTCATCAATCACTCAGCAACACTGCCACCCCCTAGCTGGGCATGATTCCATAAGGAATAAGGGGAAACTAGCAGGCTCACAAGTAACCAAGGATACACAACTCATCCAAGACAACATAGTTGGGTTTATCAAGCTATCGGGAGCTAGAAAGGTTGGCTTCTAAGCTAGTGAGCTCAATCCAAGAGCTATGGACACCTACACCAGAACTAGCCTCAATTATAAAACATCCACACAAACCAAACACAAGGAAACATCCCCTTCTCTGCTACACAGTCCCTCGGGATATGCCTTCCCTTCCAGTGCTATTCAGGGGGTGTAAAGAAGAAATCCAACCCTCTAGCTTTGTCTGTGAGGCTCCTGCACACACTAGGTTTGTCAAGCAAGATCATACCCCATTTCCACACCCAAATACATTTCAAAGGCCAACAAACAGTGTGCACACAACAACAACAGTTCTAGAATAAAGGGGAAAACACCACACAGACAAAAATAGGGTATGGTAACTGGGTAGAAACAACTTAGAATGAGCAACTCGAATTCCAGAGTCATTTATGGCCCTAACGTGACCAAAACGACTTCAATAGAACCCAAAATTCATGGTTTTGTTCTCCCACTCTTTGGGTAACACTAAACAACGAAACTCCCCACCGTGGGCATGTGGAGATAGCACGAAAACATCCAACAGAGATCCCATCCACTAGAAGCTAACAAAACTTCACAACCATGGTGAAAACACATGAAACTTCAAAATCATGAGTGGAAAATGTGTCGGCAGCTCCAAAAACATGAGGAAAACCAACCCAATCCCTGGCATTACAAAAACGACCTCCCATGCATGGGAAAATGAAGCCAAAAACAAAAAAAGTGGGATGAAAACACACACAGGAAGTTCTGGATGCCTAAGAGAGCTCACATGAAGGAAAAATGGGGGGAAAAACATGCCAACATGGGAGCATGGTAGAATGGCCTACGTTTTTGGGTTTTTGCTTGCCCAAGGAGTCAAAACACGTTTCCTAAAAATTGATGGATTCTCCAATTCGAATTTGGGCTGTCATACCTTGTCCATCCCATGCAATAACCACTTCAATAAATTCCTCGTAGAATTAAATGATTGGTTGAATGAGACAGGAAAGATAGTTGAATGTTTGGTGGGTTCTTCCTTTGACATTTCTCTTTTCCCCATTAACCCCAAAGGTTTGAATATTGCCCCCCCCCCCATATCCTTAGGAAATCATGCCCCCATCTCATTATTTTTGCATTGACATAGCTGGTTGTGGGTATTTTAATTAAAATGCATATGTGCATGGTGTCCATAATTATAACGTTCCTGGCTAGCACAAAATACCATCAGCACCAATTTTAATCGTCGAAACATAAAAAGATAACCCGTGGTGGGGATTTTATCCTTTAGCTCCACACCATGATTAATTACAATATATACATCATATACATTTAATGCAAACAGGGTCAAAACCAGGGTGTTACAAGTATCTTTGGATAGTCTATTGAGGCCCCGACTGCATTCCATACACTTTTTCATAGGAACCACTGTTGATGATTCATTCAGTAGCCAAGTCCACAAGGGTTGACAATTGAAGCGGCAATGATGGTAGGTTCTCTGACGGGCATCATAAAGCACATTACATTGGTGCTAATAGGAGAGGCCAATAAGTAGGAAAAGAGTCTTCGGTGTCACAGAGAACCATATCAAATCAACAAAGAGAAGCCATATCATTGACGTGTTGTCACATAATATAGTTTTTTATTTGAGAAGAAGAAATAGATGTAAATAACATCAAGCTTCCCAAAATATTAGATATGAGAAGGCTTTTTGTCAAACATAGAAGAGGTTGCCGTCCTACAAGAATGCATAGTAGAAGACACCTATGCATACATAGGAAAATGCAGAGGGAAAAGGAAAATGTGTCTATGAAAGGAAAAAGAGCCTGAAGAAAACATAGGCGGCATAGAACTTATCATATAGAGGTGTGATCATCTGTACACTTAGAAGAATAACATCTTCAACAAAGCTAAAAAAAAAGCCTCGGTAATGAGTAAATATGGACATCATTCATTCAAATAGAGATATAACACTTTTTATTTTGTATTGTCACTAAAAAGAGATCCTGTTTTTCAACTCTAGAGATAGTGATCTTGTTTTTTAGCTCTATAGACACTTTTCATCTCTAGAGATAGTTTTTCAAACAAAAATTTAATTACTCGTCAGTTCCATAAATATGTCACGGGGACAGAGAAAATATTTTTATCCTCAAACGGAGACAAATAAAGTAGGGGATTACATAAATCCAATTTTTCCTTTGAAGAAATATCTTAACCATTGACATTATTTCTATGAAATTTTCCACACCAAGCATGCATTTCATATTTAATCAAACCATATAGATTCTCTATCCATTTTGAAAACAATTGACAAAAAAAACACAATACATTCAATAAATCAACCATTATATTAATAAAAATATCATTTATTCATGCAAAAACATGAGGAGTTAGAGTGAATTGATCTACGTGAAAATTAGAGGACGAAGGGGATTCTGAACCTGTAAATAAATAGCTAACACGGTTTGTGAGCCAAAGTAGATAAATCGACCCATTCAAAGCATGTGCCCTCTTCAAGTGATCTCAGCCTTCTCAAGATGAAGTGGACCCCTTCGCAAGCAAAAAATGGCCCAACACCCGACAATAAATCAAATAGATCCTCCTGGAAAACTTGGACATGAACTGTATGGTCCCCTACATGATGTTTGTTTGATTTGGAAGCCGCTTAAAATCCCTTAACTCATCCCCCTACAAGATGTTTGATTTTTCGAAGCGGCTTAAAAACCCTCAGCGAATTAAAAACTTTGACTTGTTGCTTGCTAGCAGGAAGAAAGAAAAAGAAATCTTTCAAACCCTCAGCTGATCAAAACTTTTACTTATGGCTTAATAGTAGGAAGAAAGAAAAAAAAATATTTTAGAGTTTCTATCTTTGTTCATCAATTTTGACATCCATGAAAAATTGGGAAAAATTTTAAGAATTTTGAACCCAACGTAAGGGCTAAGAGTGTGATTGGTTTGGGTGTTTTTTAAGATAGATAAATATAAAATACCAAAAAAATTATAAAAAATAATATGTACTTATTTAAAATTAAAATCATTATATTTAAATATAAAATTTATTTAAAATACTTAAGTTTATATATAAAATAATCATTAAATATTTCAATGATATTTATATTTTTTAAACGTTTTAGTTTGAAAAGATAATTTATGATACATTTAAGATAAACATAATGCTATGAGATTTATATATTAAAAAATAAGTTGTTACAAAGTTTTTAAATGAGATCAAATGTAAAAACAAATTGATACAAGCACAAGGTACAAAAAGACAAGGGTAGACATTAAGTTATCCCAAAAAACAACATGTAGTCCATATTGGATAATTCCTTCTAGTGAGTGGCATGCATTTAGCGCTAGGGCCCATTAAAGAAATTTCAACTCAAAATGGGCCTTTCTACCTTAATTCAAATTCCATGCCATCATGTGTTAGCAAATGAAATTTATTTAAATTTGAAATACCGTATAGGTCTTAAACAAATTTTTAATTTAACTTTAGGGATAGGTATCATAAAAAAACTACTTTTTTTGTTCGTATTTTCGACATATCTCCATGTGTGTTTACTCAAGTTTCGATCGAGAGAGCTCGTTGGATGTGGAATTAAATTCCGCATCCAATGAGTACCCACTCTGCACACGTTTGACGGACCCCGCTACCCTAAAAACAAGAAATACCTGAAAAACATGATGATGATGTCATCACATTTTTTCAGGTATTTCTTGCTTTTGGGGTAGCGGGGTCCATCAAAAGTATAGAGAGTGGGTACTCGTTGGATGTGTAATTTAATTATGCATCCAACAATCTCTCCCAATCGAAATTTGAGTAAACAAATAAGGAGATGTGTCGAAAATACGAACAAAAAAGTAGTTTTTTTCTTTTCTTCCTCCAAAATTAATAAATATTATTTTATTCTTTTAACTATTATTTTATTATTTTCCTTAGGAGGCCTATTTTGAGTTGAAATTTCCTCTAATGGGTTAATATTATGTAGCATCAACCTACTCTTAGTAATGGCTAGGGTTGAAGAAAATGTAGGTTCATGCTTAAAATCTAGGGTCAAAGAACTCATTGTATAAGTAAAAACAATAGTAATGTGTTTATGAGTGAGTAGGTGTCCTAGATAAATGATTTTTTCAATCAAATTGATCATCCTAAAATCTCTTGATGTAACACAATATGGATTTTGTGTGGTGTGGTGGATAGAATAATGCAATATAGTCCTAGTTAGTGGTATGGACATGGCATCCATGAGAGGACTTTGCAAAGGAATGGAAGTCGATGACATGCTGGTGGAGAAATGAAAAGTGTAGTCAATAAAGATGCAACATGGAAGTTGACAATATGGACCTAAAATTGTCAATGATATGAGAGAAAAGGATGACATGAGTTGGGATTTATTACACAATGTAATGTGTATTTGTTTGTGCTTATAAATCATGAGAACTTCACTCACTCAATCAATGTGGTATAAAGGTTTATCTAGGACCTATAAAATTCATTTGTAGACAAAAAATAATCCCTATTATCATGGATGCATGCACACACCAATGAAAAGCTTAGCCTTGTCAATGAGGTTGTGGTTCAATGGTGAAGCCTTGTCAAGACACTTAGCAAGGTTCAATTCCCATGGAGGCATGATTGGTAGCTATGCCCAAGTGCAAGATCTTGGTTATTTTGATAGAAAAATACCCCCTTGATAGAAAACTACGCCCTTGAGAAGCACCAGGAGGACTAGGGTGAAAACCTCAATGTAGTCAAATTATATTTAACGATTCAAAAACATTTATATTTACTCCTGAATATTTCGGTATCACTCATGGAACTTAAATAGATATGGGGATAACATGGATATATGGTAGTTAAAAAAATATGTTAGTGTCAAGGAACGTCAATAGAGTTATAATGGTGGTATAATAATTGTTTCCAATGTATTTTCAATGTGACACATAGAAAATTGTTATTGGGTCTCTATAATGAAACATTTGACACACTTTTCCTTAAAAAACCTTGCTATTATGACATAATTTGTCATTTTCTTATGAATAATTTACCTAGATTATTTAATTCATGTGATGTACGTTTTTCTTAGGTTATTTTGAGTAGGTACAAAAACATTTCACTTATGAAGGTAATGTGATTCTAGGTCTAACAAAGCATGTAGCAAGTCACTAATTTCCTAAATCATGATTCCAAACAACTAGATAGAAACCCTCAAAGTTGGACAAATAAGTGGTATGGACATGGCATCCACAAGAGGACTTTTCAAAGGCATGGAAGTCAATGACATGCTGGTGGAGAAATGAAAAGTGTAGTCAATAAAGATGCAACATGGAAGTTGACAATATGGACCTAAAATTGTCAAGGATATAAGAGAAAATGACGACATGAGTTGGGATTTATTACACAATGTAATGTGTATTTTTTTGTGCTTATAAATCATGAGAACTTCACTCACTCAATCGATGTGGTATAAAGGTTTATATAGGACCTATAACATTCATTTGTAGACCAAAAATAATCCCTATTATCATGGATGCATGCACACACCAATGATAAGCTTAGTCTTGTCAATGAGGTTGTGGTTCAATGGTGAAGCCTTGTCAGGACACTCAGTAAGGTTCAATTCCCATGGGAGGATGATTGGTAGCTATGCCCAAGTGCAAGATATTGGTTATTTTGATAGAAAAATACCCCCTTGATAGAAAACTACACCCTTGAGAAGCACTAGGAGGACCAGGGTGAAAACCTCAATTCAGTGAAATTATATTTAACGATTCAAAAACATTTATATTTACTCCTCAATATTTTGGTATCCCTCATGGAAATTAAATAGATATGGGGATAACATGGATCTATGCTAGTTAAACAAATATGTTAGTGTCAAGAAACATCATATGATATTCATTTTTTCTTGTGGGTGCTAATAATATCAAGGAACATCAATAGAGTTATAGTGGTGGTATAATAATTGTTTCTAGTGCCTTTTCAATGCAACAGATAGACAATTGTTATTGGGTCTCTATAATGAACCATTTTACACACTTTTCCTTAATAAACCTTGCTATTATGACATAATTTGTCATTTTCTTATGAATAATTTACCTAGATTGTTTAATGCATGTGATGTACTTTTTTCTTAGGTTATTTTGAGTAGGTATGAAAACATTTCACTTATGAAGCTAATGTGATTCTAGGTCTAATAGAGCATGGAACAATTCACTAATTTCCTAAATAATGATTGCAAACAACTAGATAGAGACCCTCAAAGTTGGACAAATAAGTGGTATGGACATGGCATCCATGACAGGACTTTGCAAAGGCATGGAATTCGATGACATGTTGGTGGAGAAATGAAAAGGGTAGTCAATAAAGATGTAACATGGAAGTTGACAATATGGACCTAAAATTGTCAAGGATATAAGAGAAAAGGACGACATGAGTTGGAATTTATTACACAATGTAATGTGCATTTGTTTGTGCTTATAAATCATGAGAACTTCACTCACTCAATCAATGTGGTGTAAAGTTTTATATAGGACCTATCAAATTCATTTGTAGACAAAAAATAATCCCTTTTATCATGGATGCATGCACACACCAATGAAAAGCTTAGTCTTGTCAATGAGGTTGTGGTTCAATGGTGAAGCCTTGTCAGGACACTCAACAAGGTTCAATTCCCATGGAGGCATGATTGGTAGCTATTCCCAAGTGAAATATCTTGGTTATTTTCATAGAAAAAAACCCCCTTGATAGAAAACTACGCCCTTGAGAAGCACCACGAGGACCAGGGTGAAAACCCCAATGCAGTCAAACAATATTTAACGATTCAAAAACGTTTATATTTACTCCTCAATATTTTGGTATCCCTCATGGAACTTAAATAGATATGGGGATAACATGGATCTATGCTAGTTAAAAAAATATGTTAATGTCAAGGAACATCATATGATATTCATTTGTTCTTGTGGGTGCTAATAATATCAAGGAACATCAATAGAGTTATAGTGGTGGTATAATAATTGTTTCTAGTTCCTTTTCAATGCAACAGATAGACAATTGTTATTGGGTCTCTATAATGAACCATTTTACACACTTTTCCTTAATAAACCTTGCTATTATGACATAATTTGTCATTTTCTTATGAATAATTTACCTAGATTGTTTAATGCATGTGATGTACCTTTTTCTTAGGTTATTTTGAGTAGGTATGAAAACATTTCACTTATGAAGCTAATGTGATTCTAGGTCTGATAGAGCATGGAACAAGTCACTAATTTCCTAAATAATGATTGCAAACAACTAGATAGAGACCCTCAAAGTTGGACAAATAAGTGGTATGGACATGGCATCCATGACAAGACTTTGCAAAGGCATGGAATTCGATGACATGTTGGTGGATAAATGAAAAGGGTAGTCAATAAAGATGCAACATGGAAGTTGACAATATGGACCTAAAATTGTCAAGGATATAAGAGAAAAGGACGACATGAGTTGGGATTTATTAAACAATGTAATGTGTATTTGTTTGTGCTTATAAATCATGAGAACTTCACTCACTCAATCAATGTGGTGTAAAGGTTTATATAGGACCTATCAAATTCATTTGTAGACAAAAAATAATCCCTATTATCATGGATGCATGCACACACCAATGAAAAGCTTAGTCTTGTCAATGAGGTTGTGGTTCAATGGTGAAGCCTTGTCAGGACACTCAGCAAGGTTCAATTCCCATGGAGGCATGATTGTTAGCTATTCCCAAGTGAAATATCTTGGTTATTTTGATAGAAAACTACCCCCTTGATAAAAAACTATGCCCTTAAGAAGCACCAGGAGGACCAGGGTGAAAACTTCAATGTAGTCAAATTATATTTAACGATTCAAAAACATTTATATTTACTCCTCAATATTTTGGTATCCCTCATGGAACTTAGATAGATATGGGGATAACATGGATCTATGCTTGTTAAAAAATATGTTAGTGTCAAGGAACATCATATGATATTCATTTTTTCTTGTGGGTGCTAATAATATCAAGGAATGTCAATCAAGTTGTAGTGGTGGTATAATAATTGTTTCTAGTGCCTTTTCAATGCGACAGATAGACAATTGTTATTAGGTCTCTATAATGAACCATTTGACACACTTTTCCTTAAAAAACCTTGCTATTGTGACATAATTTGTCATTTTCTTACAAATAATTTACCTAGATTATTTAATGCATGTGATGTACTGTTTTTAGGTTATTTTGATTAGGTATGAAAAAATTTCACTTATGAAGCTAATGTGATTCTAGTTCTAAGAGAGCATGGAGCAAGTCACTAATTTCCTAAATCATGATTCCAAACAACTAGAAGCATGGGGAGTGTTCACAAGGACCTTATCCCTATTTGTCACTCCAAAAGATACCAATTATCAAGGAAGCATTCATGTCCCTAGTCAACACCAAATTCCTTAAGAGTTCAATTTGCATAATAATTATATGATTCAAGGAGATACCAATGTAGATATATAGGAGCAAATTCCTCCTAGGTGTCACCATAGAGTCAACAAAAGAGAATATGTCATACATTTGTTATTGATGGCTTCTTCCTTACTATAGTGGAACAAATGGTAAGTTCATAGATCAAGAGGGAGCCATTTGTGCTCTTCAAATCTGAGTAGAATGGGATTGCAAAGTAAATATGTTATCTCCGTTGAGAAACTTATTCAGAGATCCTCGGGCTGATATAAAAGTGAGCCAAGTCCATGAGTCATCCATATAATATGAGCAAAGGGAGGAGGCCAGGGAGTATTCACTTGATCTCTTTAATAAGCCTATTGTGAGGATTCAAGGTTTCTCTAGTTTGATATCTTAGATAAGCCATGTCATTGACTCAGAATCCTTCACTTATGAGGACATAGCCAAACAACAAGTTTTGAAATATGTTATGAACTCCAGTTAATAATGACATGTGGAAAGTGGTTCTCAACTAACCTTAGATTTGGCATTGGCAATAGGTTGATTCCATGAGTTCAAAATCCTACTAAACTAAGAGAAACAACACCATACATGAGGAATCACATCTTCGAGGCTCTATTGGGATTTCATATCCCCTATCTTCGAACATATTTTTGAACACATGTGCCTAAGTAATGGGTCTATGCCTATCCCTAATCAAAGGTGGTGTACCTAATTGGAAGTGCATAAGAGGATAATCTCCTAAAATTTTGTTTTCCTCAAAAAGCCTAGCAATATGCCCATTGCTTGTGATTGAGCAGATATGGAGACCAGTTTTAGAGTGGGCGCACCTTGCCTTCTTATCTTAGACCGAAGCATATTTGAGAATCAATATCAACCTTTCATATAATTGTGTAGGTTATAGATCTAGTAGGTTTTATTCCTCGGTCCCATTACACTTCAGACTTCTGGACTTTTGCCCCAGTTTGGAGAATGAGTTGATGCACCTTTTCCTCAGTCTCAATAAATGTGAATATTGTGCTAGCTTTGGCGGTATTTTCCCTCATTTTGGAATATTTAAAATGGAAACAAGTAACATATATCTCATACTTTGGATCACTTAGCATATGGTTCAGTTTAGGGTTTAAATTTGAAACCCTTCCAAAGGGTTTTATTCCTTCCTAGAAGTGTAAAGCTAAAACTATTGTTCAAAAAAAATTAAAAATATGAATTTATCCTTCCAATGAGCAAGGACATAATTTATATCAACATTTCAAAATAAGAGCAACATTGGAAATTAACCATCCACATAAATTTTTCAAGATGTGTAAATCCCTATGCTATAAAGTTTGACTTGTAATTCAAAATATTGAAAATATCATAAATTATAATCACTCACTCACGTCACGCACTCTGTTCTTAGCTATGTAATATTATGAGTGATGAATGACCACTACGAGGAACTTCCCATCGAAATGTTTCTCTAACTCCAAATTCAATTGGGGCTACAATATAAGGTGTGACAATGTGTCATCAACTGTGGTTGTAACAACGCAAAACAACTACTAGTCTACTACTAGGACTGAAACAAGCCCAATTTTTTTTGCCTACTACCTATGTGAACCTAGATGCCAATGTCCAATAATTCTTCGTCAAAATGAAATTCAAATGGTTAGTTTGATGAGTCCTACTCTACAAGACTTCATTTCTTGCATGAATACCGTGGAATCACGACAAGTACTATATAAACAACACTCAATGCTATGCAACTACAAATAATTCCATGCAACATTGACATAGAGAGGGGTCATTGTGAACACGATATGGAAAAAAAATGAGTTATAAAAAATATTTGACCAAAGAAGCACAATGATTATTAATAAAATTAAATTAAAAAAAATCAAATTTTGACTCAAGATTAGTATTCAATTTTATGGGTGGCATGATCATGATGTAATCTCGTTCCATCCTTCCAAACATTTGTGGTTTCTCACAAAATTTGTCCTCGACACTTGCCACCAAAATATTTATAATAATTACATGGATTTACATCCTCTTCTCTTTAAACCCTCATCTCATAGTCATAACTAAGGATTATTATGCATGAACATCCTCACCTCATAGTTATAACTAAGGATTATTATGCATGCACATCCTCACCTCATAGTCATAACTAATTGCACATCCTTGCCTTATAATATCAATTGGGTCAAGGCATAGAGACAAACATAAAATATCAAATGTGTCAAGACAAGGCCAATGATCTAAAGGTATTTCCCTTCATTTATTTTCAGTACTTTTTTGACAAGCAAAATCTTATAAATCTTTATTTGCAAAGTTGCTCAAAGGGGACTTGTTGCCTTAGCAACTCTTCTTGTTTTATTTATATTTTTTTATGAAAAGGCATTTGATAAGATTTTATAAATTTGTGTAATGATAATATATATTGGTTTCTTTATTTGTTTTTTTAGATTTAATAAAGAAAAAACTTTAAATAAATATATATTATTTTTTAATTTTAAATCAATCAATATTGTAATGAGACAAATCTTGAATATGTTACATATATTGAACTCAAATATAATAAAAACTATGTCTATGTGGAATGGATCTCTAAACAAGGATTTCAATTTAGAATATTAACCAACAAAACAAAACATCTTTTTACAACATATTGCAAATCATTGACACTGGTTTTTATTAATGTGTTTAAGTCATTCAAATGTTGTTGAGGATGAGTGATTTTCATTGGAAAGTACATAATACATTACATCAACATCATCATCATCATCATCGTTTTCATCAACACCATCATCAACATCAACATCAACAAAATCATGGAGATCATCATTCTCATCAACAAGTACATCATCAACAAAATCATGGAGATCATCATCCTCATCAACAAGTACATCGTCGACGCCATCATTGTCATCATCGTTTATAGGGTCACTCATATGCCACTATGGTCCATCACCAATCATCACCATTTGGATCCATGTCATGTTGTTATAGTCACTCAAATTCCATTAAGGTCACTCAAATGTTGTCGATGAGAAATAAATGTCATTAGTCATTTCGGTGATATTAATATGTTGCTCACATGTCATTATAGACATTTAAGTTCCATTAGCATCAATCAGTATCTAGAATCATTATTACATGCATCATCATTGCAGACATCAACGTTGTCATCATCATCATCATAATTATTGTCATATGGTACATCAACATCATATTCCTCATCATCCTCATTGTCATCATCAAGTACATCATCAACAAAATCATTGTCATCATTGTCATTACAGTCACTCATATCCCATTAGTGTTCATAATCACTCATCTCCATTAGGATTCATGTCATGTAATTTTTAGGGTCATTTAGATGTCACTACATTCATTTCATTGATAATAGGGTCATTTATATGTTGTTCCAGACATTTAGGTTCCTTTAGGATCAATTGGGATCAATTAGGATCAAGAAGTGCTACCACATGCATCATCATTGCTACATAATTGTCATCATCATCATAACTATCGCAATGCATCATCATCATGTTGTTAGGTTCAATCAAATGCCATTAGTGTCTATCACGTGTTGTTGGGGACACCCAAGTTCCATTACAACAATTTAGGCAATATTAAGGTAATTTACCCCTAATTAGGATCAATCAAGACCCAAACTTCCATTATTATGGTCATTTACATGCTACTACGATAAATCAAGACTTGGAAGTACTATCACATGAATCATGATCATTGGCATTGATATCGTTGCCATAATAACCATGATCATTAGCAGCATACATGAGTACATCAATGCCAACATCATCATCATTGTCATTGTCATATATCAGCATAGTTATAGTCATCCATCTAAACATCATTGTTATCATCTTAATCATCATCATTAATATGCTTGCCATCATCCATCATCAATATTATCATCCTCATGCTTTTATGGTGATTCAAGTTCCATTAGGGTCACTAAAATGTTGTTAGGTATAATCATATGCCACTAGGGTCATATAGGCATTATTATGGTCAATTCGATGCCATTAGGGTGAATTATGTTTTCATTAGGACCAATCAATATCAAATAGTGTTATAGTCACATGCATCATCATTATTGACATTGACATAATCATTGTAACAACATCCTATTAGATATTGTAGAAATCATCATTGCCATATTTATCATTGTCGATATGCATCATCATCATCATCGTGTCATTAGACAAAATCAACATATAAACATTGATAAGGAAGCATTAGATGACATATATGCTGATAATAATGTTAATGGAGACTTGTTATTTTACAGGATTTCTAATCCATAGTACTTGAATAATTATGATCTTATGTCCAAAGTTTTGAAATTGTTTTTTTATCACATGGATTTAGTAATTTTGAATTAGTTTCTTGATTTATAATTTCTCAAAAGGTTGCTTCTTAATGACTCTATACTTAAATGGACATGGAATCACTGTTAAAAATAGTCATTTTATCATGGGCTTAACAAATGTTATTTTTGTTTCGATTTATTTTAACCACATGTGTTCCCCTTTTTTATTACACATTGAATAATGAAATTTCAATGATTTTTTAGTTTATGCTATGTACACTATTGAATAATTCTATGAACTTTACTATAGTAATGTTCCATCTTTCACCAATGAACAATTTTGACGAGGTAGACAACTTAGTTTATCAATAACATTTTTCCAATTAATGTGGTTATCTATATATAGTAGCTAATATTTTGCAATAAGTTTACGACATCCAACTTACCATTGAAATATTGTCGAGGAAGTTCCATTAAGGTTACTCAAATGCCATTAAGGTCACTCAAATGATGTCAAGGATAAGTGAATGTCAACATCAAGTGCATAATACATTGCATCATCATCATCGTTGATATCATCGTCATCTTCAACATCAACATCAATATAAATAAGTACATCATCAACGACCTCATTGTCATCATCGTCATCATCGTCCTCATCAACAAGTACACCATCAGCCACATCATTGTCATAATCTTTGATAGGGTCACTCATATGACACTATGGTTCATCATCATTCTTCACCATTTGTATCCATGTCATGTTGTTACAATCACTCAAATTCCATTAAGGTCACTAAAATGCCATCAACGACAATTAAATGTCATTAGATCCATTTAGGTGATATTAATATGTCTTTCATATGTCATTATGAACATTTAAGTTCCATTAGCATCAATTAGTATCCATAAGTATTATGACATTCATCATCATCGTGGACATAAATATTGTCATCATCATCATCATCAGTGCCATATGGTACATCAACATCATCTTGATCATCATCATCATAAGCATTAAGTACATCACCAACAAAATCATCCTCATCATTGTCATTATAGTCACTCATTTCCATTAGGATTCATGGCATGTAATTTTTTAGGTCATTTATATGCTGTTATGGTCATTTCAATGATAATAGGTTTGTTTAGATGTCATTACAGACATTTAGGTTCCATTATAATCAATTAGGATCCAAAAGTGCTACCACATGCATAATCACCATTGAAATCCACATTTACATTGTCATCATCATCATACAATAAATCAACATCATTGT
Organism: Pseudotsuga menziesii; assembly: GCA_001517045.1. Classification (NCBI taxonomy): domain Eukaryota; kingdom Viridiplantae; phylum Streptophyta; class Pinopsida; order Pinales; family Pinaceae; genus Pseudotsuga; species Pseudotsuga menziesii. Next base: position 159,023 of record LPNX010267160.1, read on the forward strand.
CATCATTGTAGTCATCATCAATATAATTGTGATAATAACAAGCAAGGAGGCATACTACCTCAGAAGACTGGATGATATAGTATTATAATTATCAAATCATATCCATACGTCCATCATAACTATCGTAATGCATCATCGTCATGTTTTTAGGGTCAATCATATGCCATTAGGTTCTATCAAATGTTGTTGGGGACACTCAAATTCCATTAGAGAATTTTAGGTGACATTAATGTAATTTACCCCTCATTAGGATTAATCAAGATCCAAAAGTTCCATCATTACGATGATTTAGGTGCCACTAAGATAAATCAAGATCCAAAATTAATATCACATGAATCATGATCATTGACATGGACATTGATACTGACGTTATGTCAGATGTTTTCGGAATACAATTCCTAGCTCTAAAGCTAGGGAAATTCCTAGCGCGGTTCCTTTGGAATTTGTTTTCATTATTCCAGTGTTATACTTGGATCTATGCTTGGTGCTATGCTGGATGTTTTCTAGGCGCAATTCCTGGATCGATACTTGGTTCTATGTTGAATGCTTTTGCTACTGAAATTCATGGTACAATTCATGTCGCTAACCATGGATTAATATATGGTGCTCTGGTATTCAGGACATTTTTTTGAAGGCTATTCTTGGCATTATATGGGATTATTTTGTGGAAAATTATTGGGACGTTAATTAGGAAGATAATTGGGATGCTAATTGGACGTTAATTGGGATGTAAATTATCGTCCAAAATAATACCAACTTTTAAAAAGGGAAGATAATTGGGATGCTAATTGGGATTCTAATTGGGATGCTAATTGGGATGTTAATTGGGATTTCAATTAGCATCCAAAAAAGGTGCCAACTTTTAAAAAGGGACGCTAATTGGAATACTAATTGGGATGCTAATTGGAAAGATAATGGGGATTCTAATCAGGATGCTAATTGGGACACTAATTGGGGCATTAATTGGGATGCTAATTATTGTCCAAACTTAGCACCAAATTTTAAAAAGGGACGCTAATTGGGATGCTAATTGGGATGTTGTTTGGCACAATAATTGGGACTCTAATTGGGACGCTAATAAGGACGCTAATTGGGACACTAATTGGGATGCTAATTAGAGTCCAAAATAGTGCCAATTTTTAAAAATAGATGCAAATAACACCATTAAAAGCACCATCCCGTGGAAAAGCATCGACTTTGTCCAAAAATGATGAAAAATACACTAAAAGTGATAGTGGACGCTAAAAAGTAAGCTAAAAGAGACACTAATCATAGGGTTTTGTTGTAGTGCTTATCTCACTCTCTCACTCCCAAACCCATCCAACTACACCTAACCCCCACCCTTCTATCTGTTCACCAACCCCCTAACACACCACTACCCCATTGGATCTCTCTCTCTCTCTCTCTCTCTCTCTCTCTCTCTCTAACACACACACACATCCATAGGTATCTCCCTAATACTAGCATACCCCTCCTCCCTTTATCTCTCTCTCTCACCCACCCACACACACACATCCTTATGCCACCCCCTACCACTAACACCTTTATGTATCCCTCCAAACCCCTAACTATTTCTCTCTACCTCTAACCTTTTAACACCCCCTATCGTTCTATCTTTAGTCCCTTAGCTACCCCGCCAACCTTTTAATGTTAACATCACTAAACCAAACAATATAGTTTTAATGTTAAATATTGCGTGTGCATTTTAGTGAACAAAAACATGTGCACATTTTGGTGCAAAAAAATGCGTACGCATTATTATTAAATATTATCCTAACCCCCCAAACCACTTATTACATCCCCTCTACAACATCTAAATACCCCCACAT
>LPNX010267160.1:160918-174260 GCA_001517045.1 Pseudotsuga menziesii
ATCCTAGGAAATCCTCAAGAGGATTAAAACCAAACAAAACTTCCTTGATATAGACTTCAACCAAGTACAGTGTATGACCCCAATAATAAAACTTAACTACTTCCTCTCCCTCAAATGGATTGGTCCTCTCTGTAGAGAACTTGCTTGAGTTATTAGTGTGTCCAATGAGGGATCCACCTCAGCTATTTAATTGATAACTTGAAAATCATAATAACTCAATAGGGTCGAATTCTCTTCTCAACCATCGCTGATTTGGTTTGGGAGACTCAAAATAACATTTTAATAATACTTTTGTGGCTACTATTGACCCGACTTACACCAAAGGTTTTACCTCAAGAATTTACATGAACATTTACATCAATGACATACCCAATTTAATTAAAAATATCAATGAAAGGAGGAATAATAATAATACAAGATAGAATATATGTCACAACTACATTTCTTTAACACTGCCTCTTAACAAGGAAGGTATTCTATAACAATAATGACAAGAATATTTGTACAACTGACCGATAAGTATATATTTCATAGGAAGTTTTCAACAACTACATTGACACCATTATCATCCATGGAAAATCATCATCACAGATCATCATTGTCATGGAACATCATCTTCAGGGAACATCGTCATCTCAATCATAATCATTGTTGAACATCATCACAAACATCATTACCTCGAGCATCATCATCATTGAACATCATCATTTCGAGCATCATCGTCATCATCATGGAACATCATAATGAACATCATCATCTTGAACATCATCATCTTGAATATCATCATCATGGAACATCATCACGAACATCATAATCTCAAGCATAATCATCGTCATCATGGAACATCATCATATCGAGAATCATCTTTGTGGAACATCACATGAAACATAATCAGTATACAAATACTATAAAAACATCCGCAAATGAGTGCAGGATACTTGATGTGGCCAATAAGCTTTAATTCAGTTTACAAGATATAAATACCATGGAAACATATGAGAGTGGAAAAATTAACTGTCTTTTTATTCATTTTCCATCCTAACTATTACGATGAAGGTCTAACCCTTTATAACTACTATCCGAGATTTTTTAAAATTGCTAATTTTAGAAAATTCTCACATGAATATGAAAATGAACACTAAATATAAGCTAACTAAAATAAATCTAGTTGTCAATTTGTTTCTCTAATTGGTTTATAAATTGAGATATAATTGTTAATTACAAATAAATAAATAAATAATGAAAACACTAAAATCTCAATTTGAGGCTTTATATGAAGGAGTTTTATCTCATAAAATTGGCAAAAAAAATCCGATGATAGGGATATGATCAACCATTGCATTGAACACTTCCAAACGCAAGTTCCTGTTAAATTTGAGCCTAAGCGAGTGACCTATGGATGTGTGTGGGTGCCTATGTGTATATGTGTATGTGAGAGAGAGAGTGAATGAGGTGGTGGTGTGTTAGAGGGTTGGGGAATATATAGGGGTTGGGGTTTAGGTGTAGTTGGAGGAGTTAGGAAGTGAGAAAGAGTGAGAGGAAGGGTTAGTAAGAGTTATATGGGAGAGACGGGGGGAGAAAGTTCATGGTTTGGGGAGGAACTTAGGGTGATTAGAGGGAAAGGGGGATATAGGTATGGAGTGTGGGTGTTTGGGTTAGAGAGAGAGGAAAAGGAAATGAATAAGAGTGGGGGGATATATAGAGGTGGAGGAGGGGTGATTAGAGGTAAAGAGAGGAGGAGGGGTGTGGGTGACTAATAGTTTGGGGGAATACGGGTGGTTAGTATGAGTTAGGGGGAATATGGGATGTATGTGTGTGTGTCTGAGAGAGAGAGAGAGAGAGAGAGAGAGAGAGAGAGAGAGAGAGAGAGAGAGAGATCTAATAGGGTGATGGTGATTTACAGGGTTTGGGAATAGATAGGGGGGCATGTGTTAGGTGTAGCTGGATGATTTGGGGAGCCAAAGAGAGTGACAGAAGGGTTTAGTAAGAGTTATAGGGGAGAGAGAGGGAGAGGAGGGGTTATAGGTTTGGGGATGAATGCAGGGTAATTAGATAGAAAGGGGGTATAGGTGTGGAGCATGGTTCTTTGGGTTAGAGAGAGTGGGAGAGGTAATGGAGAAGAGTGAGGGGAGAGAGAGTGGAGGAGGGGGGGTTAGAGGTAGGGAGAGTAGCCGGGGGTGGAATTTAGTAAGATTTAGGGAGAAGAGGGGGGGTTAGTATGAGCTAGTGGGAATATGGGGGGAGAGAGAGAGATAGGAAGGGGGTGTTAGTGGTATTGGGAGAGAAAGGGATGTGTGTTTGTGTGTGTGTGTGTGTGTGTGAGAGAGAGAGAGAGAGGAATTATTTGTAGGGGTGACCTGTGTGTGTGTGTGTGTGTGTGTGTGTGTGTGTGAGAGAGAGAGAGAGAGAGAGAGAGAGAGAGAGAGGGTTGGGGAATAGATAGGCATTAGAGGAAATTTCAACTCAAAATGGGCATTTTAACTCAAATTCCATGTCATCATGTGTTAGCCAATGAAATTGCTTTAAATTTGAAATACCGTATAGGTCTCAACACTTTTTTAATATAAATTTGGGGATAGGTATCATAAAAAAAACTACTTTTTTTGTTTGTATTTTTGACATATCTCCCCGTTTGTTTACTCAAATTTCAATCATGAGAGCTTGTTGGATGCAGAATTAAATTACGCATCCAATGAGTACCCACTCGGCATACTTTTGACAGACCCTGCTACCCTAAAAATAAGAAATACCCGAAAAATGTGATGATGACATCATCATCACATTTTTTCAGGTATTTCTTGTTTTTGGGGTAGCAGGGTCCATCAAAAATATTTTGAGTGGGTACTCATTGGATGCAGAATTTAATTCCACATCCAACGAGCTCTACTGATCAAAATTTGAGTAAAAACACGGGGAGATATGTCGAAAATACAAACAAAAAAATAGTTTTTTGTTTTCTTCCTCCAAAATTAATAAATATTATTTTATTATTTTAACTATTATTTTATTAATATTTTTTAGGAGGCCCATTTTGAGTTTAAAAATTAATAAAATAATAGTTAATAAAATAATTAATAGGAGGCCCATTATTTTATATTATTTATTTTCTTCCTTTCCATTAACTTGGCCGAGTTACTCATGGAAGAAGGAAGGAGAAAATTTAGAGAGCATCGTTCCCTGATGATATTCCCACCTTCAACTACGAGGGGTGTATTCTCGCAAATATTGTTAAGTTTCCTAGACCAGATGTAGTTTTTTTTTGTGTACTAGGGGGGGGGGGGGGTGTTTAGAAAGAGTGGGGGGTGAGAGGGGTGGTTAGTATGAGTTAAGGGAATATGGGGAGGGAGAGAGAGAGAGAGACAAAAGAAAACGTGGGGTGTTAGATTAATGTGGGTGTCTTTAGGTGTTGTAGAGGGGAGGAAATAGGATTTTTGGTGGGTTAGGAGCATATGTAATCATAACGCGTACACATTTTTGTTCACCAAAATGAGCACATGTTTTTTCTCACCAAAAAAATCACACGATATTTAACATTACTGATATATTTTTTGTTATGATGATGAAAACATTAAAAGGTTGGGGAGGGGCGGGGGTTTTGGGGTTTGGGGTTTGGAGAGGATCTTAGGGTGATTAGAGAGAAAGGGGGGTATAGGTACGAAATATCGTTGTTTGGGTTAGAGGGAGAGGTTAGGGATGAGACCAAAGAAAGAGCGAGATAGAAATGGGTTTTTAGGGTAATTGAGGGATTAGGAAGGGTTGGAGTTAAGGGGAAGAGGAGCCTGGGGGGGGGGGAGAGAGAGAGAGAGAGTTAAGAGATTAGAGGTAGACACCGAGGGGGATGTTAAGAGATTAGGGGTATTTGGAGAAAGGGGGAAAGAGAGTGAAACAATGGGTTAGTAAGGGTTAGGGAGAGGAGCATAGAGTGATAGAGGGGGTGTCGAGGTTAGGTTAAGGTGGATGATTAGGGTAGTGAGAGAGAATAAAAGATCTGCTACAGCAGAAGAAATGTATTATCCTTTCTTAAAGCATGGGAAATAATATGAATATTTGTATTCGGATGAAATATATGGGGAATATATACTACATTAAGGAATCCTTAAATGAAGGAAACCAAAGAATTAAATGAATACATCAAACCTCCTACATAATGTTTTAGTGTAAGGAAATATTCAAAAGGGTTGAAAATCCCATAATAGTGTAGGTATTCCTTTCCATTAACTTGGCCCAGTTACTCATGGAAGAAGGAAAGAGAAACTTTAGAGAGCCTTGTTCCTTGATGATATTCCCAACTTCAACTAAGAGGGGAGTATTCTTGCAAAGACTGTTAAATTTTCTGGACCAGATGTAGTTTTTTTTGTATTAGGGGAATCGACAATGATTCCATTCTTGTACTCGCGTGACAAGGGGTTGAGTCCAATGGCTACCACTATACCCCTAGGCACGACTAGCTGGGGGCTCAACATTGATGCTCATTTCATTGTGAATTAGAGTGATGACCTGTGTAATATCATGTATAGATTAACACAATGTGTAGTTTCCAATCAACCTACATCTTTACCCCATCCAAATTAAATGTACTTACTTGCAAATGAATAGTCCAAAAAATGTGTGGTGGTGATAACAAGCTTACTTCTTGTTGATTCTGATACTACATGCAAGAGATGCTAAAATACTATGAAATATAAAGTTCTGTAATTTTAGGATGTTGATTCAACCTTCCTAAAGATCTAGATTTGTAATTTCCTTCCAATTAGATTCAATAATGAAATAATATTTAGCGTCATTTCCAAGATCCTAAGGCCATTTGGTCAAGCATGATATGTTCTAATCCTTTGATGAAAGATAAATTCTTCTACGGAAGGTAGCATTTGATACACTTGTAAAATCTGTGTTGTTGGAAGAACTGATGTACTTCAACACAAGATGTTTTTGCATGTGAGTTGAAACCCCCCTCCAATTTTCAGCAATGAAATAAAAAAGTTCAATGTACAAATGTTTAGGCAGGCCTTTTGACCAACAGATGACTGACTACAAAGAAGTTCAACGTACATATTTTTAGAAATAAAACAAAGAAGTTCAAGGTATGGATTTCTAGGAATGCCTTTCAACCAACCATATGATTGAATACATGCGGAATACCAACTATTAGACAGTTTAACTACGCAAAAAAAATTCAACCTATTATAAAACTATTGTATTCTCTAACCCCCTTGTATTCTTTGAGGCATTAGATGAAAGAATTTTGTATCATAAAAATGGTGAAAAAAATATGATCAGAGGGATATGAGTATCCACTACATTTGACACCTCAAAATGCAACTTCATGTTAAATTTGAGCCTAAATGGATAACTGAGTCAAAATTTATGACCCCCAAAAATCCCTGCATTTATTCTTTTATTTTTCATCCTTCGAAAATCACTACATAATTCTCCTCTGGTTTAAAAGAATGCATCTCGTGTAAGTTGTTACCATCAAATTGTTGCCACTTAAAAAGATCTAGATTCAACAAATCCCCCTCTGTAATCTGTATACTCTTTGTTGGTACGAAGCCTTTCGAGTGGACTAGATATTGGTTGTATTGACCTTGTCGAGTATGAAGGGTCTCCTTATCTAAGATATGAACAATATTTTCCTTTTTCTTCTCATAATATCTTGTTTTCAATCCACTCATTCCTCACTATCATCACACAAAATGTCCCCATGGAATATATATAAATCAGAAATATTAAACAGAAGGGAAATATCAAGATCAGTTAGTAAATAAACCTTGTAAGAATTGTCATTAATTTTCTTCAGAATATTGCAAGGATCAATTTTCTTATACTTCAATTTGTGGTAGGTTCCTTTAGGAAACCACTCTTTCTCTAAATAAACCATTACCAAATCACCTTCATTGAATATCTGGTGTCATCGGTGAGCATCTTTTATCATTTTGGTCTACTCATTACTAGCTTCGATCTTATGTTTCATTTGTTGTTGTAATTGTTGAATGTGTTCTGTAAATGCTTCCCCTCCATCATTGATTCTATCTCGAGGAGGTATATGCACCAAATATAGTACAGCCATAGGATTTCTACCATAAACAACCTGAAATGGAGATTTACCTATAGATTTATTTACTAAACTACAGTAGGAAAATTATGTTTGAGGTAAATCCAAATCCCACTACCTGGGATACTCTCTGACAATGATCTTTAACAGGTTTCCCAAACTCTGATTTACTACCTAAGTTTTCCCATTTGTTTGGGGGTGATAAGAACTATTGATCTATAATTTAGTCCATATTTTCTTCCATCACTACTACATTTCGACCAAAAATCCGACGGCCGTATTGTCATATTTTTGACACTTCCCTGTCGTATGTACGACACTATGATTTTTTTTAAGCATCGATGGATTTTCGTCGGTTATCCGACATATTTCTAATCCGTCGGTTAAGCGATAGCTAATTTTACCATCGGTTAAATGTAAATCGTCGGTTATCCGACATCTAATTCATATTAAGTTGAAAACGTAAGCGTCGCTTAACCGATGGCTAGCCGACGGAATATAAAACTTAGGCATCGGTTATGCGACAGAATTGAATTTTTTTAAAAGAAAAAACACCTATAGGCCGTCACTTAACCGACGCCTATCCGACGGAATATAAAAACTTAGGCATCGGTTATGCGACATAATTGAATTTTTTTAAAAGAAAAAACACCTACAGGCCGTCGCTTAACCAACGCCTAAAAGTGTTTAAAAAAAAATACAAATGCTCATCATGAAAACAAATCAAAGATTTAAATCTCATCAAATATGAAACGTGTTACTCAGTGATACTCCTCTAAGTGGTAAAGGCAATGTGAGAGAAACATGAAACCTAGTAACCATCTTGTAATCCTTTGAGGAAATCTGTGTAGAAATTAGCCCAAAAAAAATTTAAAATCTTCATTAAAGTAAATATTACAGCTCGACAAAAAATTATACAAAAATTAGGACGTAAAGTAGATAAGCTTCCAACCAACAACCTTGAATTCCTATAACTTCAAAGAACAATAAAATCATATAGCAAGGGATGAATCCTAGTCATATCCAAGATCACAAAAAGACTAAGGTCTACACAAATTCAATAGTAGAAAGAATTACCCTAATTCACTTCTTGTTATCAATAATTCCCCTATTTCAAAGTTCCATGGTTGCCACCCAACGAAGATCTTGGACAAGATAGATCATAGATGTTACAAGGAATTTTCTAATGGGAAGAGACGAACGAATGGCCTATTAATCTAAGTGAAGAAGAAAGGACCATCATCCAAAGAGAGTCACTACCAAAACTAGTGAAGTGTGGGATGAGTTGTAGCCTCATGTTGCTAAAAACATAGGCTGGAAGAATGAGCTGGTAAGGTGGTTGGGTCCACCACCATCCCTTACATGACAAGATAGGTATTTATGAGACCTTCCTTCTAGAAAATCAATTGGGCAACAACAATATTTGCAGGACATATGAACAAAAGCTATAAAGGGACATTATGTTATAGTCCAAATTACCATCATTTTTTCATCTAAAGAAGAGGCTTCTTAAGAAAACAACGATGGGAGAGAATAGCTTGAACTGTCAATACTTGCATCGCTCTGCTTTGTCTAAATATGAAGGCATGAGTAGGAAAGTGCATCTACAAACCAGAGCTATGGTGGCAGCTAAGGCTATCCACTGGAGAATCCATTCAAATTGATGGAGTGGTTTAGGGCCTCTATGACCCAACTTAGTCAACCAAGAGGTTCATCTGATCGGATTCATTTGATGCCAAAACATACTAAAATTACTATCGAGATGCTACACCATTCAATCTATGAATTCAATCAGCATCTTAAAGAAGGAGATGAGAAAGATTCCAATAGACAAGCAAAGTATGAGGAGAAAAATATTTTCCTCATGTAGAGATTGGTAATCTTGTACCAACCCTTGGAGAACTCCAAGGAGAATTAATAGGATGAATAATTCAAGCGAGATATTCTTAACAGTACAGTTTCTAATGGAGGGGTTTGCAAATTACCAACCCCTGTGTACAATGAAGAGGAGCATAGCCCACCAAGCTTGAAGATGCACCTGCCTGACACTTAATATTAAGCATGTCTTCTATATTTTTAACATTTCTAAAGATGGCTATGCTTCTGGTTCTGTTTCTAGTTATGGTCATGAGTGTAGTATCTTATCAATCTGGGTTTGTGCCTTGGTGAAGGTTGAACAGTGTAAACTCCGTTTATGTTATGTCATTATATGGTATGGATTGTTTATGTAGTACCATGTTTTAGTATATGTTTGAAAATGATTGTCTAGATATGAGAAGGGCAATATGGTGAGGGCCTAGTTTTCTAAGTCAAAATGTACATAGAGTGTGAAAAATCTATAAGCATACCCACAATGCTAAAAAATGAGCACTTTTATATACAAATTAAAACTTTCTTGAGCTCAATTGAATAGAATAAGACTGCAACAAGTTCTTGGAGAGAAACACTACAAAAGATGTAAAATGAATCAATATTTCCTATCAAATTCACCCAACAGCACAAATGCCCCAACAAAGACCTATTTTTATAACTTCTGCTAAACCACAGTGTAGATCCATCTTAAATCCTGATCTACTAAGCACCCTGAGAGGGATAATAGGGAGGACGTGTTATCTTTTTGTGATGTCTACTCTGGGGGCAATGATTTTCTAAATTATCCGAGTTGTAAAGCAACTCACTACTCTCATGTAATAATATAGTAAGAACAGAAAATAATTTATAGTTGTTTTTTTTGGGTAAGTAACGAACTATATATGGCATCCATTTGATCTTAGTGCATACTACATTTTGGAATACTAGGAAATATTACAAATAATCAGCATCCATCAATATTCAGCCAGTGTGAAAGCACTGTTGTGACAAGTGGAATCACATGGGTATGGGAAATCAATTTCCTTAGTGATACGTCGGTCAAAGTACCAATTTCCTATTGCCTCTGCAATGTGCTGCAATTCAATAGGGAAAATAGTTTAGCTATGCCGTGAAACTGATAAAGTTATAAATGCAAGTCTCAATGGGGGACCAATATGTAGAGTTATGCAACATATGCACAGATATACACCATTGGATGCATTTGTTCATATATCAGACAGTGCATATCTGTGTGTATACTACCATAAATGTTGCATTACTGGGTGCATATTGGTTTCCCAACAAAGAAACATTGAGACTTACATCTATAACTTTATCAGTTTCACGACGTACATATTGGTTTCCCAACAAAGAAACATTGAGACTTACATCTATACTGAGTTTTGCAATCAATAACACTGAAATGGTGATTAATATGTCCAAAAAAACCATAGCTTTTACAAAACAAGAAAACAACCAATGATCTTTCTGCAATTTCTAGTCACCACATAATTGTTGAGAAAATTTTTTTTATATATAAAGTTTGTCTTATCAATGGAAATCAAATATTTGATCACATTAAAAATAATCATTCTTACTTCTAGGGAGGAGAAAATAAGGTTGGGTAAAGAAAACACATATATTGAAAGGCTTCACCTTGCATTACTTCCAATTGATCTAGATTGCATTTCTCAATAACTAGCTTGCAATTGTGCCAAAGACCACGAGGGTCTGCTACACCCGGTGCCAAAATGTTCTTAATCTATAGAGAATGCAAGATACAAAGTAAAAAAACATTCAATATATGAATGCAGATTTTAGCATTGATAGTCTGGAGAAGAAAGAAAATGCTAGCTCTAAAACCAGAAGACAAAGTTACCTGCCATGAATCATATCCTGTGTTTAATATAAAAAGTGGTGTCTTTATGTATGGCAACAAATATTGTGGAAAGAAGCACTGCAATATCATTTTGTCTTGTGGTTAGTAATAGGCAACAGAAAATGGATATGTCCAAGGAATGACAAAACTACATAATAATGTTCACCTACGATAAGAAACCCGTAACGTTTCTTATACCTGCGTGCCTAGTTTTGCAGTGCAAGCTTTTGGTAAACTCTTGAATGATTGATGCAACATATAGGGAAGTCATTCAAAACACAGAATGAGCAAATGCAAATTGCATTCTATCCCAATAAAAGGAAATTATTGTTCCCAACACTAAAGCCCCATGGGATTGTTCTTAAGGCATAGTGCATGGATGTCTTTAATTTTATCATTGCTCCAGGAAGGTCTGTGGAAACTGTCTCTGAGAAAGATCCTAGTTTCAAGAGAGGACACATTTTGGATAGAGCAGACATCTAAAGATACTTCATTACTCACACTTTGTGAGCAGTTAGTTTTTTTGTGTATTGAAGGATGGGCAATCAAGCGTTTTGCTGAAAATATTGACATCCCTTTTGAGCATGCATATCGAGGCACTGCGAAAAGCTGTGCTTTTTGTTCTTGATGGAAAAGAATGCGAAGATGATGCACTATTTTCACTAAATTTGCTACTTCAAGTAGGTTATGACAAGTCAAAGAAGGAAGAGCTGTTGGGGAAGCTAGGAGATAGCTTTAAGCTTATAGAGTCTGTACTTGGAACTATGACAAAGTTTAGAGGAATTGTGAGCAAAGAAAACACAGGGAACTTGAACAAACTTTTTATGAGCTCCTCGTTGCATGGTTTCCCATCACATGTTCATCCAGGGTGTGTAGCTGTGGTCTCTTCTACACTCTTTGTTGAGGGATTTTTGTATACAATTGAGCAATTTTTCAGAGCAAGAGATGCATCTGGTGGTGTATCATATTCATTTGTTGAAATCTCAAATGGGTCTATGCTCATTTTCACTAAAGCATAGGACCTCATCATTAAGAAAAGTAAAACTGATATCAGCATACAGGTCCTAGCACTCATCTCTGTTTGAATCTCTATGTGGAACAAACTCTAAAGAGGTAGTTTTCAAATATTGTATAATTACCCCTTTATTGGGTATATAAAATGCCACCCCTACTCAAAATGCATGGCTGAAATGACCATCAGTGGAAATGATCTTTCCTAGATGTGACAAGAGGCTTTGGACACAAGGCCACACTAGGGAGCAAGTAAATGCAGATCTTATTATGTTGATATCTAAAGGAACATGAAAGGAAACTGAGTGGTCAGTAGCCTATAACTTTGCTTAATGTGGCTACTTGAATCAAACATACAGCTGCCCAAAGTGTTCGACCTGAGCAAACAGGGTTTCTCAAAGGCCATTTCATCCTCGATAATTTTATTACTCCTAGGAAAGTCTTGACTGGGCAAAGGAAGCCTAGTCAAAAGGTCGTTGTCTAAGGTTGATTTTCACAAGGCATAAAACAAAATTTAGTGCGATTCCATCATCAATATTCTCTAATGGCTGTATTCTTGAAGTTTTCTTTACTGAAGCAGTCACAACCATTTCTTCAAATGCCTCTACTAGTTTGTGTTAATGGATAGCTATCAGCAACATCTCTGCTTCATCATTCCCATCAGATGGGAGTTGCCTCTGGCCCCTTGTTTGTATGTTATTACAGTCAATGATCTAGGATATCTTCTTGGAGTTGCTGAGTTCTAGAACAAATTTGGGGAACTCACTTCTTGCTGATGAGCAGTTACTTGACATCCATTTTGCTGATGACTCAGCTCTCACTCCAAACATATCTTGTAACCCTGTTAAAGGTACAAAGCAATTTGCTACCTTGACATTTTTGCAAACGCTGCTATAGCTATTGTGAGAGAGGAAAGTATGGGCATTCATCATAGAGAAAGAAGGATTTCAAGTGTGGCTTAACATCAAACAAAAACAAATCCAACCATACTTCCCTTTTGAAATTTGATGTACCTGTAAACATTATTTGGGATCAAGTTTTGCACAAAATGGGAAAAAAGCTTCAATAATGGGCATGCAAAGATGTTCACTTTGCAATCCAAATCATCATCATGGTTAGAAACCTGGCTACAAGTCATGTTTTAACTCTTCTTGTTTATTTCCTAGTGCAGGATACTAGCAGTAGAAGATTCTTCTTTGACCCTTTCTCTGGGGGGAAGCGGCATGGTGGAAAATGTAGAAATTCAGGCCTACAGTAGATTAATTTCACCCACAACAATTAACAATTGATCATGCAAAATTATCAACAATGGAGACTGAATATGGAGCTGTAACACAAAATTATATTAACTGAGTGTACAATAGCCAACCCTGTAATAACATAGGCTACTAAATATATAGAATACATGAGCAAATCGAATGCATAAGGAAGCATCCAAATCTATCATAAAGCAGGCTTACCCAAAATAGGCAAATCCCCCATAGGTGTAAAAAGCTGATCCCAAATCTATCAAGGACCCCACGAATTAGCAAGGGCGCATGGGCAAGCTAAAGAGTGGTCAAATGGCAGCTCATACATGCTTTTGCATGGAGGAAAGAGTGGAGGAGGAAGAGGAAACAAAGCTGATTCACCTAACCTAGTCTTGCTTTCCTATGTGCCTTAAAACACTGAAAAAGCAGGGAATAAAGCAGAAAAAGCAGATGGGCGCCTAGGAGGCCAGGAATAAAGTAGATTTGATTCCTAAGGCTTTCCCAAGCACTCCATGAGTCAATAATGGCAAGTTTGACCTCTATGGATAGGCAATTAGCAACTTGCACATGGTGGGACTCATGGACTAGGCAAATAAGACAAAATAAATGAAATAATGTATAAGTGCTTAAATACTATGGGTTGATTATTCTAACACCCCCCATTAATCCTGACTTTATGAGTAATAAATCAAAAATATAGGGCCTAGCAACAAGGCTTAGTCACCCTTTACATACTGCAATGTCCATACAACCAAGGAAAGAGGCAAAACCAACTTGGGAAAATCCTCCCTTAAACATGGACTGTAAAACAAAATTGTAGAATCTTGTCTCCACTCATGCTTTTACAGCATGATCAACAATCCCCAGCAGTGATTTGATATTGCTGAAGGTCTTCTCACAAAATTCTTTGGTGAAGATATCAGCTACTTGTTCTGAAGATGAACAGAAGAGTAGGTGAATGGTGCCATCATGCACAAGCTCTCTGATGTAGTGCATGTGAATCTCAATGTGTCTGGTTCTCTGCTTCTAAAATGGATCTTTACAGATTCGAATGGTACTCTGGTTATCACAGTAGATGGTAGTTGAGTACTCAGGTTCGAAACCACACTCTCCAAGTAAACCCTGCAACCATAAACACTGAGTTGCTGCATTGACAACTCCTCTGTATTCAGCTTCTGTAGATGAGAGTGCAATGGCTTTCTGTTTCTTGCTTGACCAGCTGATTGGCCCTTCTGCAAGCATGAACACATAACCTGAAGTGGACTTCCTATCAGTGCTATCACCTTCCCAATCACTGTC
>LPNX010267160.1:177756-225118 GCA_001517045.1 Pseudotsuga menziesii
TGAAGAGCAGATGGGCACCTAGGAGGCCAGGAATAAAGCAGATTTGATTCCTAAGGCTTTCCCAAGTGCTCCATGAGTCAATAATGGCAAGTTTGACCTCTATGGATAGGCAATTAGCAACTTGCACATGGTGGGACTCATGGACTAGGCAAATAAGACAAAATAAATGAAATAATGTCTAAGTGGGTAAATACTATGGGTTGATTATTCTAATAGAAAAAAGGGATAGTCAGTTTCCTGGGACCTCTAATTGTCCAGAAAGGATGGAAGGATTGGGATGATAGATATTAGTATTTGAGGGATTATGTTAGTAGTAAAATAGGTCATCAGAGCCATAAGCAGAAATTGGACAGGATAGATACTTGTCTACAATTGCATACAGAATGTTACACATGTACAAGGTATACTCAAGTGATATGAAATTTCATAGTGAGCTCAAAGATTTTTAAATATCTGGTTCATGTATAGTAGATGTGACAAGCATGGAAGTGAACTACATACTTTTACTATAATTTGCAAGATAATCCCCAATGAATAATTGAGTCAATTTTGAATGCTCAAGGCTACAATGTTCTCTAAAAATGACTTCAAAATCTACTAACATGGTGAGTTATGAGGTGTCATGGTATCTAGAAGTCTCACTCTTATTTTAAGACAAGTACTTGGGTTGTTAGTCACTACTAACATCGTAGAGCTACATTACACTAGATTTAAAGTTACCAAATCATTTTGGGGTTGGGTTGTATTGTTCCTTCTATTTCTCCCCTCCAACAAAAATAGGTTTGAGAACAATGGATGAAGTGACAGCTATTATGGAGCAAGTGGGATGTGATCAGACTGACAATCATGTATTTCTTCTGGAAAGGATGGTGTAGAGCATTTCACAAGGAAAATACTCAGTTCAACCTGGGAAAGGTTTCTACATTTAAATCAGATACAAGTAGAACAATATAGATTTCAGATAAGACTGCTAAAGAATATATATTCTCTTCAAGTTGAAGCCAAAGTCAACATAAAGGGATCTTGCATGATCACTTTTTGGCTGCACTTTCGCTCCTGGATATGATGATATTAATGTGTGTGTATATATTGATTTACTATGAAATACATGATGCATTGGATAAAGAACTATATGTATCACTGCCACATGTAACAAATTAAATGGATCATCAAATTCCATCAGTGCCCTATTCCAAGAGCTTGCTTAATAGCTTCCTCTACTTCTCATCACGAGATGAAGCTTAATTTTACAATAACTAAGCATTGTTGCATGTCATGGCATACAGCCCAAGGCTTGCCACTTCAATAGATCAAGCTATCCTAGTCCTGCCCATGTGTATGGAAATCCACTCTGTCTGCTAGTTGTGAATAAGACAAACATAATAGGACAAAAATCTTCCATCTTTCCCCTCAAACATTTATCTTTTGGATCACCAAACCAAATATGCAAGAAAAAACCTACCTTAAACATGTTTATTATAAGCAATTAAATTCTTAAATAGGTCAAAAGACTCTTTTCCTTTATGTCAAATATTTTATTCCATAATGTAATCGTAAACACCAAATCAGTGAAACTTTTCTTACCCTTGCTTTGGTTCGATATCTCTGCTGAAGTCAATGTTGGGCTTGCAATCTAGCACTAAGGCTGGAACCTGAAGTTGACATGTTTGCATTAGAAGCATACAATTAGCATCATAAAATATATAGCAGATCTAGATTCCAAGCTGATTTGGCTTACCTTCTGAATACTGGCATGTACATGTTCTCCTTGCAAAATAAATGTGTGATCCCTGATCTCGGGGTGTAGAGACCTATCCATATCAAGAGGTAACTAGCTCACAGACAACAACCCCCGATTTCCACATTGGGAAGGGAAGAGCCAGTTCTCATGTTTATCATGCAAACCCCTCAGATAATCTAGTGACACATTATTTTATTCTGCTCTTTTTCGTAACTGCAAACATCTATGGCATGTGTTTGGACTGCCCCTAAGTAAATAAATCCATCAGGAACAAGCCCAGGTAAAAAAGGAACAACTGGATCAAACCATGAATCATAGATGCTAAGCTCCATCCCATTCATCCATTTTGCCTCATGAACAGCTCGCACAAACACTTGGTATATTCAAGACCGGTAAATTTGTTTCTAACTTTCTTTTTCCAGTGCTAAAATGCCAGCAACTGCACTAAAAACAGACACTAGAGCAAAAAGTAAAGATTGCAAAACAAAGAAAGCAATTAGACTTACTCTTAATGGGGCAGATAAACTACAACATCTATTTACTTATACATTTCATCATCTATAATGGATAGTAATGAAATTAGACCTGAACAGAACATACAATGAAAGCTAAGACTCTCAAGTTACTACACTATCATAAATGCATAAAAGCCTATTAAAATTTCTACCAAAATGAACCTCAAAACATACCATCCGATCACTGAAAACACTTCTCTCCATGAGTCGTAGAGGCTTTAAGCCACCTGCAGACTCTCGCTCTTGCATCACCCTTGTTACAAAAATATAGTTCTGAAATGTGTAGGCATACCATTCAGGTTCAGCATAGAAAGCATCCAATATATTGAAATGATCAGGCCCAATGTCTTGCCACTTAGAAATAGGCTCAGGAAACACCTCTACAAGGTCACGTAATTCAATTGTCTCATTTGCTATCCTCTGAAGAAATGTGGTTTTCCCAACACTAATATTACCTTCCACACAAAATGTGAGCCTATTTTTTTTGCATTTTTCTCTCCCCATCCTCTTCCTCTTCCAACTCTTCATCCACACTCTCCTTGATGTAAGAAGTTATACTCTCTGCATGGTTCTTGTGGACGATTCCAATGGAGCTACATACAAACTCAACCATCTTTTCTCTACCACCTCCAAGGAACTGTACACATAGTAAGAAGGGAAAAATGTTAAACCAAGCTCAAGTGACTGGAGTTGAAAAACTATTCCGTCTACCAATGGTCTACAGTTTGATGTGTGAAAGCAGTGGAAATTGTAAGAAATGAACTCATAACAGCCACTCCACCAAATTATTCTGAACTATTGGAAAAACCTACATCATTAAGGAAAATGAAAAGAATAGAAAAATATCAATGTACATCTCAGTTTTACATTCACTTTACTAATTCTCCTGATGGTCCTACTAATCATAACAATTATTTGAGCAAAACTAGAGCATGCTCAATCATTTTAGGGTAGTCACAAATTTGGGGGCTTCTGTCAGCCTGTGCGTGACCTTTGCAAACCCTCCTCTGCCTCTGCAAACCCTCACCGCCGCAAACCCTCCTCTACCTCTTCAAACCATCTTCTGCCTCTGCAAACCCTGGTCGCAGCAAACCCTCCTCTGTGTGACCTCCAGTACCAGCACCACCTTTCGCGACCTCATTTGCATGACCTCCTACAAACCTCCTTTGTGTGACCTGGAGAATTGGCTTCATTCCACTTCGTAATCTGCCTTTCGTTAGGCCCATTTGTTTTATTTTGATGAGCCGCAGTGTTTTCAAAGCGATTCTCAGACTACTTGCAGTGGTAGTAGCTCTTCTTCGTGTCCATTTTTCCCTACCCTATCGATTCCAAAAAATAAAAATAAGACAGCTTAGGCAAATCGATGAAGATGTGTTCAAATGTGAATTCTCTGGCAGAAAATTGCTTCTATTTTTACCAAATGTGATAATGTTCATTCTATCTGTGAAAATGTGAATTTCCTGCAAACCTCTCCTTTGTGTGACCTGGAGTTGTTATGTGACCTGGAGTTGTTATGGGCTTTCACGGGGATATTTTATTTTTCGTGAATATTAGTGATTTAGATTGACCTTCTCCGGGTTTTGAGCTAGTGGCATTCTTGCACCACCTTGTTCTTAATGATGAGGTCCTTCTTACTCCTGTTGGGGGGCCTGTTCTTATCAACAAAATTTCTCTCATCAATAAAATCATACCGATGTCTGTCATCATAGCTTCTTTTGTTGGGCTCAACCAATTTCATAAGCCCCTGAAAGGACCTTGCAGGAATGGTCCCAGACTCATTCGAGCAAGTCACCATCGCAATCCTAAACCTCTTCATACTGTCCTTGTCTCCAATTGAGGTCTCAAAGCACTGCCTACCTAGATTGTTGGCCCTTAATAGAACAACCCCGGTGCCATGTACCAATAACAGGGACACAATGAAAACAGTCAGCAGACTGAACATAACAGGACGAAAAACCCTCTCTGATAATATCCAGCACCAGTGGTTTATATCCGGTCCCCCCTTGAACGAATCCTGCATAGTGATGCCTATGTAACCCCTTGAAGAATGCTTCCCACCATCTAAAATCCCAACCCTCCTCTGCAGACAAAGGGCAGAAACCCCTCCCATTCCCATTCTAAATCTCACAGATAGCACTTCTCTGCTGCACCTAGAGCTTCTCATGATGCCGATTTAACAATATAAGCAAAAACCCAAAATAATCCTGTGGTTGGATGCAATGTATTTTATACCATCAACGAATATTATATCATCATGTGTGGGATGGGACCATGTACTAATAACCATGTGTTTTCCTAAGAGGCATATAACCTCATAAATTGTCTAGCCTCTTAGTTAACCTTTTGTGGCAATAATAAGAAACTAACCTTATTTTGATATGATATTCAACAATGGGATTTTGAAAAATTAAATAAGTAACAATGCTCTGAATCAATCCTTCTTACACTGATTCTCACCTAGTAATTTCATATCAATACTATTATGCCTAATTTTGTAAAGAGAGAAGTCATTATGTAGCATGGTCACCCTATTCATAATGATTTTGATTCAAGGAATTTTGATTATGCAATATGGAATATTATTTGATGTATGGCAAGAAAATATGTCACAAGGAAAAAATACTCACAACCAAGGGAAAACCCTACTTTGAAATGTCTTCATTGTCGAGCTCTTTCCTTGATTTAAGGGCTTCCTTTGCTTGGATAGTTTCTAAGGTTACAAATTTGTTTTGAATCAGGTCTTATTTTGTATCATTTATGGGTTTCGGAGTACCATGTTTTTCTCCCTCTATTCAAGGATCTGGATGCTTTTTGAAACTCTTATTCTTTCTGCTAGGTTGTGGGTAGGTTCTTTGGGTATTTCTTGTTGAAATGACTACAATCATGACAACTATTGCACTATAATGGCATATGTTCATAGTGGAATGGTTGCACAAGGGTCTATTTGTTTATTTTGGAGCTCTATTTCTCATGGGAGCTCTTCTTCAAGTTATACTTCAATGTGAATTCAAGCACAACTAAAGAACTTTGGTCTTGGATCAACTCTATCAACAACTCTTCTTAACTTATTCCATATTGCCTCAAGGCTCTTAATGCATAGTTGTTAAAAGAGATATGGGGAAATCTATCCCACACTAAAACATATGATGGAATCTCCTATTTTAGCTCAAAATCTAGAGACCATTGATTAAGATACAAAAATCCAGTGCCCCAAAACCATGGGCATTGTATAATATTAAATCATAACCATAGTTAGATTGAAAATGTAAATCGAAGAAGTCTTTACCAAAAAAGTAACTTTAATTTTTCCTTTGAAGTTAGGAACCTACTAGTTTTGGATAAAAGACTCAAATGCTTTATAAGATTGGTCATGCTCCCAAAAACATCATGACTATAATATGATAAGTATACAAAAATAGCTTTTTTTCAACACTACAAATTGAAAACTAAGATTAAAAATGTTCTCTATATTTTTAACAAGATGTGATGCATTGTGACTAGAGTTAGTTCTCTTTAAATAATTAACAACCATCCCCAAACCTTGCATTCTTATCCCACAAGCATGTACTCACTCATACATGTTAGCCATGATCACCTTGAAAGGGCACTGCTAAACCACACATAATTGCATTTTGAATATATCTTATTTTATTTATATGAAAACTCTATACTTCCTCACACACCAAATAAAGACAACTATAGGAAATGACCCTAAGCGTCGGATATGCGACAAAATATCCGTCACTTACGTGATTCTTAGTAAGGCGTTGTCGCTTAAGTGACGGTTATGAGAATAGTCGTCTCTTCACCGACGCTTGTGGCCACATTTACAAAAAAAAATGTATCCTTGTGATTTTTGGTAAGTTTAAAAAGAGAAATCCACACGCCGTCAGATTTTTCTGTCGGATTTTGGATCGAAATGTTGTAGTGCATAAAGTCCTTCAAAATTGACCAAAAAACCAAGTATCTCTATGAGAGGTAATAGTTTTTTGAACACCATGCAATCTAACAATTTCTGAAAAAAAAAAACTTCAGCCACCTTTGATGTGTCACTAGTTTTCTTACAAGCAATGAAATGAGCTATTTTAGAGAATCATAAAAAACCACAAAAAAATAGTATTTACCTTGATATGCTAAGATATATACATGGATCTATGGGAACTGGTAATCGCATGTACAACCCTGTATTATTTTAGTGACCTTTAGCCATTTGGAAAATCCTACATCATGCTACATATCTGGTTATATATTTTCTCATCTTGGGCAGTAATACTTATCTTCGGTTAAGGCTAGTGTCTTATCCTTTCAAAAATTCCTTTTCAAGTCACTACTATGAAGTTCCGTGATAATATTTTCTCTTATAGAACCAATTGGAATGCATAGTTCTTTTACTTTGAAGAGGTAGCTATCTTGCTTGAAATATTCACTCTAAATAAGATCCAAGTACCCAGAAACTGGATTCTTCAATGGTTCCACAATCTCTTGAAAATCATTATTTGTCACATATAGATCATTCAATACAACAAACCCATTTACTTTATTTTCCATGGTGTTCAAAATAATAATGCATCGACTCAAAGCATCTGCAACCTGATTTTGCATTCCTGATTTATGCCTTAGAACAAAGGTTTATCCTTGTAAAATGGAAACCCATTTTGCAAGTACACTACTCAATTACTTTTTCTTGGTCAGATATTATAAAGCAATGTGAACGGTAAATACAAAAAACTATTTTGGCACTAAATAATGCCTCTAATGTCATAATGCTTGCACTATTCCATAAAATTCTACATCATATCTGGAGTATTTATTTCTTACATAATTCAAATTAAGGAAATTGGCTTACCTCCTTTGCTAATTACAACTCCAATTCCTACATGTGATGCATCATAGTCTACCTAAATCACTTTATCAAAATCTGGCAAGGCTAATATAGGTGCCTCGGTTACCTTCTTGTTTAGAAACTTAAATCTTTCTTCAAATTCATTGGTCCACTTGAATGTTTTTCCTTTGGTGCAATTTATTATGGGTGCTACAATACTGATAAAATTCTGAGTAAATTTATTAGAAAATGTGGCTAGCCCATGAAAACTTCTTACCTCTATTATGCTCCTCGGACTAGGCCACTCCAAAATTTCTCTGACCTTCCTCTGAATCCATCTTGACTCCTTCTGTTGAGATGAAAAAAACAAAAAATATGTCATATATACCTATTAGATATGTCATGTCAGATAGGTAATCTACCTATCAGACTTCCAAGATTGGAAGTATAGCAAGAAGAAGAAACTCTAGAAGTCAATCCATCTCATAACCATAAAACTAGAAGTTTGAGAGAGTTATATGAGAAAAAATTTGTTATTCATGAGAAACTTTAGTGTGCTATGTTTTCCTATCATCCCACATATTTTGGTGAAGCAGTAAATGATGCAAAGTAGGTACATACAATGAATTAAGATATTTATGCTATTGAGAAAAACAAAACTTGGTATTTTGTCGATATCCCTACAGACAAAACTAGTATTTGAGTCAAACAGGTCTATATAACAAACTGAATGAAAAATGAGAACTTCAAAAACACAAGGAAAGGTTTTTTGTCAAAGGATATGCACAACAGTATCATGTAGATTATAATGAAACCTTTTCTCCTATAGCAAGGATGGATAACATTAGAGTTGTACTTTCCATTGCAACACAAAATCAATGGCATGTTTATCAAATGGATGTGAAATCTGTCTTTATTAATGGCATTCTTAAAGAAGAAGTTTATCTAGACCAGCCACCTAGATATATTGTCAAAGGTCATGAAGACAAGGTGTTTAAGATGAAAAAGACCCGGTACAGTCTAAAACAAGCTTCGCGAGCTTAGTACAGTAGTATTAGCTCCTATCTCATCAACAATGGGTTCAACAAAAGCAACAATGAACCTAATCATATGTAAAAACAAAGCAAGGTAAAATTCTGATTGTATGTATTTATGTTGATGATATGATTTACAATGGAAATTTAATGCTTGAAGAATTCATGATAGTCATGAAAAATGAATTTGAAATGACTAATCTAGGTCTTATGAAGTACTTCCTGGGTCTAGAAATTACTCAAACTAATCAAGGTATTTTCATTTGTCATCATAAGTATGCTACTGAAATTTTATAGAGATTTAGAATGGATAAATGTAAAGCAACAAAAACCCCCATATCTCTAGGAACCAAGTTAACAAAAAATAATGATGGACCAGTAGTAAATGCTACACTATATAAAAGAATGGTAGGAATATTTATGTATTTGACTGTAACTCGACCTGATTTGATGTATGTTGTGAGCCTTATTCCATATTTATGGAGTCTATGAGAGGCTCTCACTGAAAAGTTGGAAAAATAATTCTGAGATATGTTGCAGGTAAACTTGGATATGGCCTTTGGTACACTCATACACCATACAATACTATCTCAAGTTACACTAACAGTGATTCTCCAGAAAGTATTGATAATAGAAAAATCACATATGGTTATGCTTTCCATTTGGGTACAAATCTGATCTCTTGGGCATCTAAAAAACAACCCATTGTCAGCATGTCTTCTACAGAAGCAAAATATGTAGTAGCCACCACAACACCTTTCCATACAGTTTGGCTAAGAATAATTTAAAAGGATATGGGACACACTAAAAAGGATCCAACTTCTATTTTCTGTGATAATATCTCTGCAATACAGTTGTCCAAACATAATCTATTTCATAGATAAAAACAAAAACATTCACATGCGCTATCATTTCATTCGTGAGTTAGTCCATGATGGATAAATTTCTTTATAGTTTTGTGTATATAAGGAGTAGTTGGTTGATATGTTCACCAAACCACTGGGAATTAATGCATTTTAATATTAGAGAGAGTACTTAGGCATTGAAAGTGTTGAAGATGATCTACCATTTGAGATTAAGGGGATGTGTTAAAGAATGTAATCACACTAGCCAAATGCAACATTAATTAGTTAGTTAGTAGTGTAGTTGATTTGGTCACCTTATCTTGATTAGTGACCTATATTAATTTCTGGGCCATAGTATTGGGCCTTGGTATTATTTTGATGTAATCCTATAAATAATTCACTCTAATAATGAGAAGGAAATCAATATGCCCACTTGTGCTCCATCTTTTCTGCTTCATTCATTAGGTAATGTTTAACAATTTGTAGGGAGGCCTCGAATGGTTGAATGAAGTAGGGGTGATGCAAATTTATATTGCTATTGTGAAACTCTCCTCTTCCTTTCCCTAGGCTATCAACCAAGTATCCTTTTGAAACATTTTCTTTTTGTAAGTTGAGGAGTTAATCTATTGAATAAAAGTAGTAGTGTTACAAAAAAAATTACAGTTCAGAGACACATTCCAGCTTAAAAAAAAACAGGTGTAGTAGTCCTAGAAAGATTGTTGGACCCTCCCTTGGAGAGGGAAAACATGTCCATAAAAGAGATAATGTATCCATTTACAAAAAACATTAAGTTTATACTATAAGTATTAACATGATAAACAAACAAATCCTGTGATTAAACAAAAAGAATCCCATAGAAAAACCTGTCTAAGGTTTGTGGAATGGTTCCTTGATAATGGGGCATCTGAAACCTGTCAACACTGACTTGCTTGGTGCATCCTTGACATATGGAGAATACTCATCACTGGAGGAGTCTGCCTCTTCATTGATGGAGGAGTCTTCATCGTCAATGCTACTTGTTGTAGGTTGCTTGACAGGGAGAGGAGTTGTCTTCCTCACCATTGTCAGACTGGGAGAGAACTTGCTAGCAGAGAAGGACTTCATTCGACTCTAAGGGGGGTGAAGGGGGGGGGGGTCACAGTCCATGGGTACTGTAGGGGAGATGGTAGAGGAGGAAGGTGTGGAGGAGGAAGTAGGGGGGATGGTGGGGGCCAAGGGGACAACAGGTGTAGGAGGTGGAGGGGGAGGAGGGAGGACATCAGGAAAGGGCTGAATGTGGAAACAGAGGAGAAGCCAAATGAGGAGGTTTTTGATAAACTAGTAATTTGGACAACACTTAGGTGTGTGACCAAAAACATTGAGGGAACCAAAGAATTCATATTGCTAGTTGTTGAACATGGTCCTCACCACATCGGGAATTTTGATTATATCAAAATTTGTCGTAGCTTTCCTGAGCATTGAGCATGGTGGGGTGATCAAAAGGCGTGCCTCTCCCCACACGTCCACAGTGAGGAGTGCCTCTTTGACGTTGAGACATACTGGTTCGAAAAAATGAGGCAATGGGAGATCCGATCTAGGAAGGTGCAGAGAGACAAGGTTGGAGAGTGCAGAGAGTCGAGCTGTGAGAGTGCCAAGCACAGAGCTTAGTGAATGAAAAAGGTGATGGAGAACCCCAAGCATTGAAACTTTGGTTCATTGACTCATGCACCGAGGAAGCTCATTAAGGAGATCCTACATCAAGGTTATGGCCTTGTACCATCTGTCACTGGAGATATTTCCAGGTTCCATAGAATGTTTAATGCACACAACTATTAGGACGGCTGACGTAGGGGAGACGTCACACCAATGAAGGGGTGGCACTATTGTGTGCCCCATCATCTACCTTTCTAGCCTTAGCAACATTGTTGTCACCCACATATGGGTTTGAAACAATTTTTTTTCACTCATTGGAACTAAGACAAATTTTCACTCACTTAAACCGCGGGAAACAGGAAAACCTAAACAATTCAAGAATTGCTTCAACCACCACCTTCACAAAGTTGTTGTTGGGAAAGTATATGCTTTACAATCTATTTATAGCCTACAATGGCCAGTTCCATGCCAAATGCATCTCCATGTACCATCACCAAATAGTCAAAATAAATATCAAAAGGGTCTGAGAAGCTCTTGCATGGATGTTATAAGATGGCGGACACGTTTCCTGTGCATGCATCCTAAGCATGATGGCTAGGTAGCCAAGACACAATACCAATGATATTAGTACAAATTGAACCATATTTATCCATTATTCCATTATTCCTTTACCATTTCTCGTATATTTAGAACTAGCTGACAAGATTGTGCATTGGAACTCGGTGGCAAGAATGTTGATTGAAGAAACATCATGGTTTAATTTTCCAAATATGCTCCAAATGCAGAAGCAACTCAAAGAGGAAAGGTAATCATCAAGAACTCAAAATAGATTACTCCAATCTAAGAGTTGCAACCTTTGATGGTCTAGAAAAAGGTACCAAGATTATTACAAAGATAGGAATTACATGAGAGTTGATGATTATCGAGATATAGATTACCTAAGAGGTGATGATTACAGAGATATAGATTAGAGATGACAAAGATAAAGTAGTGATAGCTATGAGAGCAACAGATATCATGAAAGGTATATGGGTCATTCTTGTTAGACTCCAATTCATAGCCACTACAACAATATCGATATGAGGAGAATACATGATGAAGAGGTACTTAGTATGATAATCAATTTGAAGACCCATGAAAGTGGCAAAACCTTGGGTCTAATTCTAAGTTTTTAGATTCGATCCCTCTTTATTTTTAAAACATAACATATATATATATATATATGACATACCTTAAAAAAAGAGTTAACCTATCCATATTTCCATTGGAAAAGGTCATAGGTTTCCTAGATTCAATCAAAGTCAACAAACTAGGGACCAACATTGGAAGGAGAAGGAAAATATCACTTTTCAATCTTGTAAAATATTTTGTCGTTCGATCCTTTTTCAACAATTTCTGAGTGGGATTGACCACTAACTCGCTAGATAACCATAAGAATTCTATACATTTCGATGTTAAATATGTAATTGCATACAACTCACCTGGTTATTATAATTATTTTGCATTTTCAACCAAGGGAAAACTGCACTAAGTATAAACATATAGAACACGGTGACTTCCTCAGCATCAATCTTTTCCAGTGGGATTAGGCTTATGATGAGTACAAATATATCGAGGAAGAGAATTTCTTCAAAGTCTAGAGTGCAACATAATCGAAGTATTTTTTCTAGATGACAATCAACTCGGGTGGTATTTGATCCTATGACATCCTTTACAACAGGTGACTTTATATCAAGCGACATAATAAGCCACACCCATTTGGGCTCGATGCAACATCTAATAGTTATTGTGAGGACTTCAAGCCAATTAATTTTATGTTTTAGAGCCACAACTTTATTTATTGTGTATTTTCTAAACCCTTATCAATTTTTACATTTATTTTGGTTTCTACTATTGAATAAGTTAATGAAAGCAGATGACTAGTCTAAATTGGGGAGATAGAGTTGTAGAGGGGGGTTAGG
This sequence comes from Pseudotsuga menziesii, assembly GCA_001517045.1. Taxonomy (NCBI): domain Eukaryota; kingdom Viridiplantae; phylum Streptophyta; class Pinopsida; order Pinales; family Pinaceae; genus Pseudotsuga; species Pseudotsuga menziesii. The sequence goes on from LPNX010267160.1 coordinate 190,307, forward strand.
TTTCCATGTCAACCATCACAGGGTTTACTAATCCATAGCATTGGGACCTGTCTCTGTTGTTTCTCATTTATTAACCACGTTTTAATGGTTGGTGTTGTATACTATGACTAACTGGTAGTTTTTTTCTGGTAGGTAGGGTTTAGGATTTTCAGGTGGAAGGCTATTTCTAGTACTGTGGTTGTTTGCCAGTTTGCCTGGTTTTGACTTCCTGTGTCCATGGTTGAATTTTGTGGTGGGAAAGTGATTTTTGTCTGTGTCATCGTTTCACTTTCATGGGGGTGTGTTTCTATTGGGACTCTATGTTATATGGACATGCAATATTCGATGGAGAACATGGGGTTGACGGATGGGGAGGGTCTTAGGAATCACCCTCGATGGAAACCTAGGATTTATAATACCTTGTTAAAATGCAAACACTTTGTCATGGAAAATGACTGCATCATGGAGAAGTTATCTTCATTGGAGCTCCCATGCTTTGGTTGGGAGATTAGAGTATTTCTGCTTGGATAAGGTAGGTTAGGATGAATGGATTGCAAATACGTGGAAAACCTTGCTCAATTATGTGCCTACAGTGAGCAGACTATCTAATGGGTTGTATATTTTTTTGTTCCTATAGGATGGTGATCCTTCACGTATGTTGGATGGCTGGTGGCTCATTTTTGAGAATTCTAGGGTTTTCAAGTGACATCTTTAGGTGCTTATACCCAATCTATCATTGCTTTTTTGTCATAGGAGGCACTCAGAGGAATCACAGACACCATCAATCACTTCATTACCTTGAACAAACAAAGTCTTCAATCATTTGACAAATGCTTTTTCAAAGTTCTGGTGGAAATGGATATATCGGATGGACTTCCTGTGAAATTGAAACTTACTTGGGACTCTAATTCGAGGGTTCAATGTATTGATTACCTACATGTTCATTTTTCGTTGTCATTTTTTTCATTAGACAAGCCATCAGCGAAATAAGTGCACCTTTTGGCATGGTGGTCATTTTCCTACCTTAACGGGAGCTTCCACAGTTTTGGAGTGACCCATCGATGGTATGGACTTGTTCATGCCATTGGTATCTCCTGTGCGGACCTCTTCCTACTTGGTTCTGTCTGTACGAGGAGCTACTAAATATTTTGAAAACACCAAGTCTACATTACTTGTGCTTGTGGACACTGATAAGTTAGATCCTATTATTGCATTTGTATATGTTGATTTATTGAAAAAGTACGTTTATGCACCAGTGGGAATTGAGCAGTTGGACTCTCTTGGTATTTCTATGTATGAACTAGCGGGGTGTTGTTTGAGGATGGAGGACACTCTTGTTTATCCACTTGTATATAAACACATGTCCATGCTTTCTTTGGGTATTTCTCTTGGTGGTTGTGACCTGCATTGTTGTGATTTGTCGATGTTGGTTCTGTGTGTGAAAACCTTTTCTTCTTTTGGGGTAGGTGATGACGGTGGGGAGGGGGTTCACCATTAGAGGAAATTTGGGGTCTAAACTAGGCCTTATAAGAAAACATGCCAAAATAAGTTCTTGTGATTTGGAATTCAATAACCAATAGAATTTCAGTAAACTGAGTCAACCATAATGGTTGAATTGACATATTTGTCATAAAAAAAAATACATTTTTTGTTCGTATTTTCAACATATCTTCCTGTGTTTTTACTCAAATTTTGATCGGGAGAGCTTATTGGATGTAGAATTTGATTTTGCACCCAACGAGAACCCACACTGCATACTTTTTACGGACCTCGCTACCCAAAAAACAATAAATACTTGAAAAATGTGATGATGACATCATCATCATGTTTTTTCAGGTATTTCTTTATTTTGGGGTAGTGGCATCTATCAAAAGTATGTAGTGTGGGTACTTGTTTGATGCAGAATCAAATTCTACATCCAACAAGCTCTCCCAATCGAAATTTGAGTAAAAACACAGGGAGATATGTGGAAAAGACGAACACAAAAAGTAGTTTTTTTCTTTCTTCCTCCAAAATTAATAAATATTATTTTATTATTTTAACTATTAGTTTATAATTTTCCTTAGGAGGCCCATTTTAGACCCCAAAATTACTCTAATGCACTATGGCTAGTTGTGTGGACTTTCTTCCTCTCGGTAAGTCCTATGTGGTTCTTATTGAGGGAAGGGTACCTTATCCGTCTAACCCTACTGAGCAACCTTCCTTTCTTGACCCTGCACTACTTGGAGTACTCCCCATGTTCACTAACCGCAATTTGGTGTCCTCATCCACTCTCCCCTTGTATTCTATTCGATATGAAAATGTCACGATTAGACGTGGCCGTAGACTTAAATTCATCGGTCTTTGGGGTGACAAGTCTAATACTAGGGGCGTTGAGTACATTCAACTCTCTATTCATATCGAAGACACATTTCGTATTGGGATTCATACACCTTCTCCTACACCTTTTGGGGTGCTTAGAGCAATGGAATCCCCACTACTATTGTCTTAATGTGGGTATTATCCTTCAACATTAGAGGGTTTGGAGGGCAGTCGAAGTTGTTAGCTCTCATAAAATTGTTCGAGGAATTGGAACCTGACATGATCTTTATTCAGGAGACAATGTGCTCTAGGGAGCATGCACTACTTTCCTTTTCACTTCTCAGACCGGGATGGGAGCTCTATGCATGTGATGTTGTTGGTTTATTAGGTGGTATGCTTTTGGCCTGGAACCTTTTATTGGTCAGATGTAATGCTTACATTATTGTTGCATGAATACTTCTCAAAGATACGTTCAAAGGGTCCCATTGTATTTGGAATTTCCTTAACATTTATGCTCCCTATGTTGATAGGGATTTTTTTTGGGATATTATGATTTACAAGGGTTTGTTAATTTACCCTACCTTTTAATTGCAGGTTATGGGAACCTCACATTATCATGTGAGGAGCAATGGGGTGTGTCACATACCCCAAATTGAAAAAACATTTTATGTTTTAGGAGAAATTATGCTTTAATTTTATTGTAAAGTTTGTAATTAATGACCAAGTGGGGTCAAGGATAATTACATTTAATTGCTGAATATTTTATTATCAAATAAATGAAAGATGAGACAAAATCTTAAGGAGGTTTTTAAATGAGTGTTTTACTAGCCACTTGGTGCAATAGGCTGGGATGAGAGTAGATTGACACTTGGCAGCATCCTCAAACTACTTCTAGTTGTTCCAAGATGAAACTTCCCTTAGTTTTTGTGGTCATGTTCCCCAAGAAAGTGAGCAAGAGGAGGTGACTCATTAAGTGAAAACTGACCCAAAATACCTAAGCATCCAAATAAAACTTCCCATTGAATTTAGCTAGGGGCTGCTCATTCTTTACTTCTGAAAATTCTGAGTGAATTTAGTGCACAAGAAATTCGATGGAGGGGACTAGCAGAAGTTTTTTTTAGTGAAAAGTGTTGAAGTTATGAACTAGTGCGGATGATTTAAGTTGAGTTCATACTGCTACAAGAAGAATAGATTACTGTTGATTACTTAGTAGATTTGCAGAGATTTCTAAACCAGTTCACTCACCCAGTGCTTTCAACTAGGTGGACCAGTAGACAGGCTCGGGGGTCCTAAGATTTGGACTTCAGATATCTTCATTAGTTGGTTGGGAGGAACAGGTTCCTTAAGTTGTTGTCTCCTCTATGTTAGAATAATCAACCCATAGTTAGCTACCTTAGACATTAATTAATCCAATTTTTGTCTTATTTGCCTAGTTTCCATATTCCACCTTATGCAAGTTGTCCTCCACACATCCAAAGTGGTCAAACTTGATAAATTTGAGTCATAGAGCACTTGGGAAACCATTTGGAATCAAATCTACTTTATTCCTGGCCTTCCTAGCACATGTCTGCTTTTTCTACTTTATTGCCTGCTTTTTCTGAGTTTTAAGGCAATTGGGAAAGTTTGACTAGGTGAAATTAACTTGTTTTTTGTCCTCATCATCCTCCACTCTTTTATTCTAATAAAAGCATGTATGAGTTGTCCTTCCATCATCTATTAGCTTACTTAATTGATTTTTCCAATTCGTGAGCTCCTAGACAGATTTGGAAACTGCTTTATGCACCTATGGGGGATTTGCTTAGATTTAGTAAGCTTGCTTTTGACCAAATTTGAATGGCATCCTTATGCATTTGAATCTCTCATGCAACTATTTATTGTGGCATCCTATGACTTCATAGGGTTGGCTATTGTACACTTATTCAATATAGATTAGTGTTCTGCTCCATATTCAGTCTCCTTTGTGTGTAATTTGCATGTGTAATTGGCAATTTTTGTGAGTGTAATTGTTCTAACACCTGGGTTCAATTTACACATGGTATCAGAGCCTTTGTAGATTTATTTCTCTCCTTCCAATTTGTTATTGCAGGTTTGACATCATTGATTGGGAGCATTCTGCTGATTGAAGGGACAATTTCTGAGCTATGGATCAATCTCAGAAGATCATCTTGACTCCATTTAATTTCTTTGAATGGAAAGCAGAGATGGAAATAATGTTGAGAGAAAAAGGCCTCTACATAGTGACTATGGAAACAGAAGAAGAGCCCAATGCAGCTGTAGAGAAAATTAAATGGCACAACAGGAGGGATGAGGCCTATGGTCTCCTATGTCTGAGCATATCCAGAGACCTCCTTTTCCATCTTGATGGATTAACATCACCAAGTGAAGTATGGGAAAAGCTTGTTGATATTTTTGGTAAGACAGATGAGATGAGGGGACATCAAATTGAAAATGAATTGATCTCCCTGAATCCCAATAGCTTTGAATCCCTGCAACTCTATTTTTCCAAGTTCAAAGCCCTTGTTTTGTAGCTAAAAGAGTGTGGGATCGAAAAGAAGGATGAGCAACTGGTTTTGGCCATACTCTCGAATATTGGCCCTGACTATTCAGTGTTTTTCTCGACCTTCTATGCCACAAAGTTGATATCTCGATCCTGGAAAATGCCTAGCCTTGCAGATTTCATGGAATCTCTCACACAAGAACAAGATAAATTGGTGATGATGGGCACCATCAAACCTTCCAAAGAACAAGCTCTGGTTGCTGGACATTCAAGGGTGGATTCAAAAGGCAAGAATAAAGATAAGAAGCCACCTGAGCAAAAGAGAAACAAGAACAAGTCTCCAGAGGAGCCCCAAGTTTCCAAGAAGAACCCCTAGAAGAATAAGAACAAAGGAGAAATGAGCAAGTGCGCATACTGCAGTAAGGGAAATCATCCTGAAAGCTCCTACATGAAGAAGCAAATTGACATGTTGACCCAACTCCTGGAGAAGAATGACATCTCCCTTCCTGATAGCTCAAAGAAGAGGGAAGGAGGATCAAATTCAGAAGACAGAGAGAGAGTTCATGCATTGGTTGCTGGCACATCAAGCTCACCCAGTTTCATAATTGATTTTGGAGCTTCAAGACATATGGTTTCAACCAAGGAGGCATTCACCTCACTTGACATGTCGAAAGGTCCACCAATAGTACTGGGAGATGACTCTTTCACTGAAAGTTTGGGCAAAGGGAGGATTGATCTTGACCATGGTAAGTTCAACAATGTATTGTATGTTCTAGGTCTTGTCTCTAACCTCTTATCAGTGTATCAGATGACCCACACAGGTTCTCCTAAGAAGGTCATATTATCCCCTGATGAAGTTGAGATCACAGAGATCTCAAGTGGTAAAGTCATTGGAAAAGGAGTTGCAAAACACACTTAGAAGATATACATGTTCTCACACTTCCTAGCCTACTCAAACGCCTCTGCTCTTCTGATTCACGCTAATGAGGAAAGCAAGCTTTGGCATGAAATATTTGGCCACCTTAATTAAAAGTATATTTCTGATCACAGTGAAAAATAAATGTTCATAGGGTTACCAAATATTAAGTTTTCCAAAGGAGTCTATCAAGGTTGCATCTTAGGAAAACACCTAGAGCATAAATTTGAGAAAGCTAGTCATGAGAGAACCTCTGCACCTCTTAAGTTGATCCACAGTGATGTTGCTGGCCCATTTCCTCATATGTCAATGAGTCAAGACAAATATGAATTGGCATTCATAGATGACTTTTCCAAGTATTGCTGGGTTTACTTCCTGAAACACAAGTCTGAAGTTTATGGCCTCTTTAAAGTCTTTAAGGATTTGGTTGAAAACTAGTCTGGGAGGAAAATCAAGGTCCTCAAATTTGACAATGGTGGTGAGTACATCAAGTCTGAGTTCATTCAATATTGTGCAGATGCAGGTATTCAGATGCAGCATTCTATCCCTTACACACCACAGCATAATGGTGTTGCTGAGAGGAAGAACATATCACTGAAAGAGATGGAAACATGCATGATGGAGGCTAAGACTTTGCCACCAAAGTTTTGGGCCAAAGCTATAAATTGTGCAGCCTATATCCAGAATAGGGTGCCTCATAAATATCTTGATGGTATGACTCCTTTCGAAGCATGGAGTGGGCACAAGCCAGATGTGACCCATTTTAGAATTTTTGGCTCAAGGGCTTGGGCTAGAATTCCAACAGAAAAGAGGAAGGCTTTGCAGCCCCAAAGCCAAGAGTGTCTATTTGTTGGGTACTCTAAATATTCAAAAGGGTACAAGCTGATCAATTTGAGCACAAACAAAGCCTTCATTGAAAGGGGTGTTCAGTTCCAAGAAGAGCCTTTAGCAGCAGTGGAAGTTGGAGAATCCTCTTCACCACCAGAACCATTAAATGTAAGTGAAGAGATAGTTGAACTTGTTGATTCTGATATGTCTGATAATGATGATTTAATTGTAGATCCTAATAGTCCTACAAGACAAAATTGGGCAACAAAGACCATTCATGCAGCTGGAGAACTAGTTGGAAATCCTAATGATCCTAGGAGGACTAGATCTCAGTTTGAGAGCGCTCTGTGCATGAAAGATCCTATGTTTGCTGAGAAATTCTATCTGATGGTTGAATTAGACCCACAGACATATGAATGTGCAGAAAATGATCCAATATGGCAAACAACCATGAAAGAAGAGTTCAGCTCACTCCAGAAGAACAACACTTGGGAGTTGGTTGATCTTCCCCCAAGGAGGAAGCTAGTTCAATGTAAGTGGGTTTACAAAAGAAAATTGCTGCTGATGGTTCACCTTTGAAATACAAGGCCATATTGGAAGCCAAGGTCTACTCACAAGTACATGGCATAGATTACAATGAGACCTTTGCACCAGTGGCAAAGATGGACTCCATGAGGCTAGCCTTAGCCATTGCAGCTTCGAAGCAGTGGGAGGTACATCACATGGATGTGAAGTGTTATTTCCTGAATGGAGATCTCACTAAAGATATTTACATGTAGCAGCCTCAAGTATTTGCTACTAATCCATCTCTTATGTGCAGACTAAAGAAGTAATTGTATGGGCTTAAGAAAGCCCCCAGGGCTTGGTATGCCAAGATTGATAGCTTTCTGCTATCACTAAATTTTGTTCGATGCAAGTCAGATCCAAATGTCTATTTGAAGCTGATTCATGGTTCATTAATGATTATTTTTTGTATGTTGATGACCTTCTCATTACACGAAGCTCAAAGGATGAAATTGCCTCCTTAAAGGATGCAATGAACCATGCATTTTCTATGACTGATTTGGTCTTATTAGGCCAATTCTTGGGGCTCAAGATTGCTCAAAACAAACAAGGAATCAAAGTACACCAGTCCAAGTATGCCTTGGATTTTCTGAACAAATTCACCATGAAAGATTGCAAGCCAAGCAAGACTCCCTTCCTTTCAGGAGTTAAGCTTGAAGAAGTTGATTCTTCACCTATGGTAAACAATATACTGTATAGGCAATTGATTGGATGCTTGCTGTATCTTACACATACTCGACCTGATATTTCTTATGCAGTTAGTGTGTCTTCAAGATACATGGATTAGCCTCATGAGATCCATTGGAGAGCATCCAAAAGGATCCTTAACTTTGTTCAGGGAACAAGGACTCATGGGATCTTCTACAAAGCTAAATATAATCTTGATTTGATTGGGTTTACTGACAATGATTGGGCAGGTGACAACACAGATTGAAATTCAACATCAAGATATGTGTTCATGCTTGCTAAAGGACCAGTCAGCTGGTCAAGCAAGAAACAGAGTGCCATTGCACTCTCATCTACAAAAGCAGAGTACAGAGGAGTTGTAAATGCAGCAACTCAATGTTTATGGTTGCAGGGGTTACTTTGTGAGTGTGGCTTTGAATTAGAATACTAAACTACTACCTATTGTGATAATCAGAGTACCATTCAAATCTGCAATGATCCAGTTTAGAGGTAGAGAACCAAACACATTGAGATCCATATGCACTACATCAGACAGCTTGTGCATGATGGCACCATTCACCTACTCTTCTGTTCATCTTCAGAACAAGTAGCATATATCTTCACCAAAGTTTTTTGTGAGAAGACATTCAACAATCTCAAATCACTGTTGGGGATTGCTAATCATGCTGTGAAGCATGAGTGATGACAAGATTTTCAAATTTTGTTTTACTGTCCATGTTTAAGGGAGGATTTTTCCCATTGGGTTTTTGCCTAGTCTTTCCTTGGTTAAATGGACATGCAGTATGTAAAGGGTGACTAAGCCTTGTTGCTAGGCCCTATAATTTTCTGATATTTTACTCATAAGTTGGGCTTAAGGGGGGGTGTTAGAAAAATCAACCCATAGTTAGCTACCTTACACATTAATTAATCCAATTTTTGTCTTATTTGCCTAGTTTTCATATTCCACTTTATGCAAGTTGTCCTCCAGACATCCAAAGTGGTCGAAATTTCTAAATTTGAGTCATGGAGAGCTTGGGAAACCACTTGGAATCAAATCTACTTTATTCCTGGCCTTCCTAGCACATGTCTTCTTTTTCTGCTTTATTGCCTGCTTTTTCTGAGTTTTAAGGCAATTAGGAAAGTTTGACTAGGTGAAGTTAACTTGTTTTTTGTCCTCATCATCCTCCACTCTTTTCTCCTAAGAAAATCATTTATTATTTTTCCTTCCATCATCTATTAGCTTGCCTAATTTATTTTTCCAATTCGTGAGCTCCTAGACAGATTTGGAAACTGCTTTATGCACCTATGGGGGATTTGCTTAGATTTAGTAAGCCTGCTTTTCACCAAATTAGAATGGCATCCTTATGAATTTGAATCTCTCATGCAATTATTTATTGTGGCAGCCTATGAATTCACAGGGTTGGCTATTGTACACTTATTCAATATAGATTAGTGTTCTGCTCCATATTCAGTCTCCTTTGTGTGTAATTTGTATGTGTAATTGGCAATTTTTGTGAGTGTAATTGTTCTAACACCTGGGTTCAATTTCCACACTCTGCTACATGTCTAGTTTCTACATGTTCTTTCTAATTTATCTATGCATACTTAGGAAGAAGAAGGAATGAATTTAGGAAATAATATGGTTGTGTCTGCTTAATGTGTTTTTGGAATTAATTGAAGGAAATATTTTACTGTGGCAAGATAGATGAATTTTGAATGAATGATTAGGAAAATTTCAAATTTACTGATGGGTAAAATACCTAACTATATTTTTCCACACCTTCAAGAAGGTAGTAATCTAGTACAATAGGTTATATTAAAATCTGACGGATAAATCAAATGAAGTATGCAGGAATTTGTTTATTTACTTTCTACTGATTCTTATAGGATTAATTAGAAGAAAGATTTTCTATTTCAAAAGTTTCCTTAGTTAGAGTACATTATTTTAAGCATAAACAAAACTATCTTCAAGAAAGAACTAAAAAAAAAAGTACACAGTCTGTGTAAAGGTGCTCCTTTAACACAGTAATAATTATTATTTATAACTTTGATACATTATAACTATATGTATAGTTATTAAATATCATAGGAAACAAAAAAACAAAATAAATAGAAGTAACCTATAAATAATAAAATTAAGTATAGTAATCACTTAGGATTTAGTCTTAACATCTAAGTAATTTTTATTTATACTGTAAATAAACATCAAGTAATAAACAAATTATGTTAATCAATAATAAAGCAGGGTTTTTAAATAAAATACAAATAGAAACCCTAAATCTAGGGAGAACTGTTAGCTAGCATTCTTTTACCTTCTCTTCCTAGATTAGGGCTTTTACACTGTTTACCCTTCTTATCTTCCTTTAATCCCTTTATTTATTTTTAATTATAATATTCATATTATAAAAGCATAGGATTAAAATCAAATTTCATAGAAACAATATTAAAACTGTTTATCAAATATAAACTAAGACAATTTAAGAAGAGACATTTTAAAAATTTCTCAATCCAAATTACAGAGTAAAACTCAGGTTGTATTAACAAACCCTTCTTTTTATTTATTTCCTGAAACAATTCTTTTATTGACACAAAATAATTCAGAGTTCGTTTTAAAACCAATATCTTGAACATTTTCCTCCTTCTAAATAAAATTGAAAATTATGGACTTAAAGAGTAATAAAACCTCTTCTAAATTCTTTAACCATCCATTCATCAACAAGTATTTTAACAGTAAAATATTTCTATTAATTTAAACTTAAACAAAATTGAAATTTTATCTAATACAAGAAAACCCCATAGTCTTTCATCGATTTATTTAAACCACAGTTATTTGCCGATTACATGATATCCAACACAGTAAGATTTAGAGATTTATAAGAATGTAAAATATTTCTAAACCCTATCTAAAAAAAAATTAAAAAACCACAGAAGTCACGGCTTTAAGCCTGTCCAAAATGAATTCTTGTAAATCAAGTTACAACCGAAAAAGCTTCACAATATTTTCATCAAAAAATTCAAGTCACAGCCATACGGCCTTCCCAAACAAACAGAGTACATCATAGCCATGACCAAGCAGTATTCAAACCAAGTGAAATAGTATCACCCATGAACCCACAAATCATCGCAGAGGAAACCTCAGGTAAGGACCAAGGCTTACTCGGTTTCTGAAGGAGTGTGGAGACCCCTCTTCACCGAAATATTCTTGCTCGGAGTTTGGAAACTCTTCTTGTAGACAGACCTGCACAACATTTGAAGAATGGATAAGTTTTTCTATATAAAAAAAGAACTAGCAAATGAACTTATGGAAAATGTAAGTAAAAAATGATGAGTTTACCTGGAGAGGTTTTACGACCATCCGCGCAATAGCTTGAATACACAACAGTTTCAACCAAGTGAATACCCTCTTACCGTAGCAACTAGGCATGAGAGACAGGTAAGCCCACACTCAACGATATGGTTTAAGCCATCAACCAAAACCACGATGAAACCAAAGCCGAAAAAAAACTGCTAATTCAAACAGAGTTCACAAGTGAACAAATGCAAGTAGGGAAGCTCTCGCAGAGGAAAAGAAATGGAAACAAAGGACCTTATATGTAGAGATAAGAAAAGGTGACAAAATCTCTCATGCATAGAGGTAATCCATGGCGACAAAGGCCCTTACATGCAGCAGTAAAACAATGGTGAAGCCATGACGCCGTAATCCGGTGGCTCTCTCTCCACAACAGTAAAAAGATAGGTTAATTGCATGATTTTAGGGTTTTGGAGACCTATATAGTAATGTTCCAAAGTCAAAACCCTAACCACTATCAAACAACCATGTGGACTCCACCTTCAGTTCGATTTTATGGGTTTTTTTCTATAGTTCGGGAGTATGAAATGAAACCTACAAAGGATTTCATATAACCATGTTAATAGTGAAAACTTATACAAACACCCTTTTATGAGTTAGGGTTATGAAACAAGGTAAATCGTAATCCCATACTAGAACTTTGGTTAAAGAAAAACTTATAAGCACAATATCGCAAGTATAGAGATGGTTAGCATGATTCATGGGTAAAGGTATTATAGTTTAGATTATTTAATAAGGTAGAAATTGATATATAATATCTCTTGTGAAATTTAAGTCATGTAAGGGTTTGAGTAAGATAGATTCTTTATGAAATTATATGTTCATTCCTTACACAAAGCATAAATACTACTTATTTAATGATATAATGTTCATCTTATTGCATTTCCACATGGTCAATACCTAAGAAGTTAGTAGAAATGTTTTTTGCATTAAATCATTAGTTCCATGTACATGTGAATGTCAACATTTAGACCTTATAACTATACCTAGACTTAGGTTTTTCTAGTTTATATAACATTTGAATATATGTTGAGACAAATACATATGAATTACCATGGTAACAGGTTATAATGTATCAAATGATCTAGCATGAAAATTTATCATTCTCTAGAATTGTATATAGGACCTAGTATGATAATAAATTAATGAAAGTATGATAAACAAGTGTGATTGAAACTAGGTAGAAGAACACCTAGATTTATGTTTGGATTTTCCAAATACTTACGATTACAAGTAAGTAAATAAAAAGTAATTATATAGTTTCGACGATACCTCTTTTTTCGATCAAAGTTGTAAACTAAATAAATATACTAGCATTTTGTTTATGCTAGTTGAAATAATTTAGTCTCAATCCTGAAACTGGTTTACAAAATGTCTTACCTATAAAAAGACTTGTAAAAGAAGCATCACTTCACTGCATTAGCTAAAAATCTAAGCCTCGATCATGAACTGAAGTTCCTTCATATTACAAACAGTAAATTAAACTTTAGTACCTAGTAAACAAATAGATGTTTTCAGCTCATGTTACTTCAGATCATCACCTGATAAATCAACCTTTAATTACTGAATTATGGAAGCAAATAATTAAGTATGCAGATATAGAAATTAACAAAGGAATTAGTTTAGACCTTAATGTTGTTAATTGTTAACAGTTACATGTCTCTCTTAAGAAACGATTGCAAACATTTAATGTCATAAGAAATATTTTAAATTTTTATGAAATTTTGGTGTATTACACGGTGAATCTGCGAGATGTGATCCTCTTGCTCGTCATTTTTCTAAGTTAATTTTTGATTCACAGTTGGTTGACATCTTACCCCATAAGTTGGGCCCTACTTCATGAAATGGTCGTGCTGGGGGGCTCAACATTGAAAAACGTCTGGATCAGTTGCTTGTTTCTGAACAATTGGTACCCTGGCTACCCTATCATAGGGTTTGGACAAGACTGCCTAAAATTTCAGATCATTACCCAATTTGTTTAGATTGGGTGGATATCAGGAGAAGACCTCCTGCCCATTTCAAATTCAAGAGCATTTGGATGAAGGATGTTGATTTTGTCGATTTTGTCAGACTAAAGTGGCCTAGAATCGTTGTTATGAATGTTATTGGGGATATGGATATCCTGGTGGAGAAACTTAAACTCATGAAGCACTTAGTACGAGACTGGAAGCACAAAGAGAAGGTGGCTAGACATGCTAATATTGAAGAGATCGAGACCTTAATTGTTGAAATTTGTTTGCTGGCACCTACATGTATATTATCGATGGAAGAGACCAAGCAACTGTCTGCCCTTAAATCTTGCAAGGACTCTATCCCTGCCTTTGAGGTTTCTACCCCGAGACTTAATAGTCAGGCTGTTTGGATTATAGAGGGGGATGCTAATACAAATTTTTTTCAAAACTTTGTAAGCGCTCGCCGTAACATGTATATTATTTGGGAGTTAACTGATCATGATGATAATTTGTAAAATGGATATGCCTCCCTGAAGGAGGATGCAACTGACTTCTTTTTTACAACATTTACGGAGGATACTACTTCTCACATACATGAATAGTTACATGTAATCAAACTTTTCCCTGCCTATTTTAATCCAAAGATGCCTGATGAAGTGGGGAACGCAATTACACTGTAGGAAGTAGAGTTGGTGTTGAAGGATTTTTCCAAGGATAGGAGCCTTGGAACTGATGAGTGGATACTCAAATTCCTTCTATCCTTCTTTCATCTTATGGGAAAGGACCTATGGGAAGTTGTGGAACAATCATGCAAAGAGGGTTTTATCACTGGATCACTTAATGCCACTTATCGTACACTGATCCCCAAGTGTGATAGGACTAGATTATTTGTAGATTTACGACCGATATCACTTTGAAACTTAGCTTACATGGTAATTATGAAGATTATCTATAATACATTGAACCATTTACTTGCAGAAGTGATTTCCCAAGAAAAAATTGGTTTTCTTAAAAACTGGCATATCTTAGAAGTTGTTGGGATCACATAGGAGGCACTGCATTCCATGAAAAGTCGCAATCTAGAGGCTTTAATTCTTAAAATGGATAAGGTGGAGGCACATTATAGGGTCAAATAGATGCTCTTCAGTCTTATCTTATTATAGGTGGGTTTGAATTTGGACATTTTCAACTAGATTATGGGGTGTGTGAGGCCTACAAACTTTGTTGTGCTCATTAATCGTACACCTTTGACCTCTTTCAATGCAAGTCAGGATCATAGGCAGGGTTGTCCACTCTGACCTTTATTGTTCCTCTTGGATGTGGAGGGTCTAAGTTTTCTTATTGCGGATGCCAAAAAATAGGTCAACATTAATGCTATTGTTATCTCTTTGACAATTTCCTTAATTTTCGTGGATGACGTAGTTCTATTTGTCCTAGGATCCATGGAGGAGTGGAGATGCTATAAAAGGATCATCAACATCTTCTCTGCTGCATCAGGTATGTTTGTTAGTATCGATAAATCATCATTTTTTAGTAATAACCTTGATAAAATAGCTTCGTCCATTATTATTTATTATTTAAAGATAAAATAGTCCAAAACCTACAAAAGTCTAATTAGGAACTAGTTGAAATTTCCTAATTTAAAATATTAAAAATTACCCAAATTAATTAAAAAGGGTTAAATCAACAAACCAAGGTTTCTTGATTAAATTGTCCCTTTGACTAAAAATTTTGTCTATAAAGTGTCAAGCCAAGGAAAGGCTTGGGGTTTTGATCTATCATCTGGAGGAGTCATTTTCTACCTGTTTTTCTCTCAAGTAAATTCTTGCAGAACATTTTCCTAGAAGGAAAAAAGGAGAACTAATCCATACTTGATATATGAGATAGGAAACCCTACTGTAGGAGCTCTAATCTACTTGCAAGTTGGATTCCATCTTGGGGGGATTCGGATTTAAATCAGGAATGGTTTCAGGTCATGCTTGGGTGGAACGTGGTAGTTACCAAGTGATTCAGTCATCTAATACAGAGGTCATATCTTCCTATGATTTGTTAATGTTGGTTATTTGAGTGTGTAGGTTCAACCATTAAAAGAGCTTCAAGTTACAGGTATGAAGCCCTAGACTACCTATTCCATTTTTCTAGAATATATGCTCGCTATGTTAGGAAAATGATTAGATTGCATTTCGTAACCCTATGTATTTGTTTATCTATTTAAAATATGCTAGGGTTTTCATTTTTTATAACCCTAGGCTGTAAGCTATTTTCTATACCATATTTATCCAAGGTTTATTCATTAGTTTACTTCTACAATTTTAATTCATTTATAAATATTTATCAAGGGTTCTGCACCCTAGTTTTAATTCTTGTATTATTTGTATTGTTGGAACTCGGTTAAGTATAATCTATGTTTTATTTCAGTTCTAGAACCTATCTTCTCTTTTGTCCTTCTTACTCTACTGACATATTCCATTTGTCAGCAGATGCATGTTTTAATTTTAAATAGACTGGTGCAAAAGTAAGATTTTATGTATACAAGTATAAGCTTACAACTCTAATCTACCAATACATTAATTAAATCTAATACAAAATTTATAAACATACCATATTAAAATCCAAGATAAAAACCAGCAAGACCTTTCAAGGTCGGCATATTTAAATACATGCTAACTATGAAATCATTTATATTAATAATAACGTCATCATAAGAAAATAAACAGATGGTAAGCATCATGACCATTCTTTGGTCTAAAATCAAGTTCCATTTCCTAATTAAAATCCACAGTCAATATATATAAATATACATAATCAGAATCGTATGCATAAATCTAATAGTCCCATTTCATATCGCTCACAGCCATAGTATAACAATTAACCAAAAACAATATCATAATCATTAAATAAAGAACTCAGTGATTACATTAAGGTCACAGGAACGAATCTTGTAGACTCTCTTGATATTCGCTTACATAACCATGATGCCCTATATATTAAAATCTACAATAAACATTAAATACACAGAAGCTAAATTTCTAAACCGCATCATAATCTTTTACACAGTCCAAGTAAATATACAAGAGAGGGCAGGAATCGAATCCTTTTGGCACCTAAACCCAAATTTGAAACCAACATAAAATACAACTCATTAAATCAACAACGACCATGATTCAAATCCTGTGGAGTCATTGTACATTATTCAACACAGAGTGTATGCGGGCTACATTAAGAAAATAAATTCACCACAACTTGAGACCTCGTGTCTGCACTCACATTGTAAGTGTGCCCCCCTCAATCAACCCTATAATCTCATGACCTATTAACAAAATCAATCTATAGCACGATATCAATTCGGGGTTTACAACCACGAACTATTATGTTCCACATTTCATAATAATAAAACAAAACAGTAAATACTTGCAACCATACAAGCTATCGCAGCAACCATGGAGAGTGTGCATGCCATACATGGCATGGTCTCAACCCATTCATTGTCAAGTATTACAACTACGAAATAAACATAAGAAATTATGCACAGACCATCCATGGAGGCGAATCTCCACATAAATACAAGCTTTAACAATAACAAAGAAATTCCAAAAACACATAGTTTATTTACAGAGAACCATTAAAAAATTCAACCAAAATTTACACAGTTGTGACAAGGGCTATGGCACCATTGCAAGCAATGGTGCTTCCTAGGCTTAAAACCCCCAAATCAAAACATGATTTACATAAAAAAAATGCAGAGTCTGATAAAATTCCTATGGTTTCCCATTCGCTGCTAACAACATCATCATCGTTTTATAAACCAAAACCTTGCATACACAGGCCCGAAGGCAAAACAAAATCCCGCAATAAAAACCAAACAACAACATGATAAACTAGTCCTACCCATAAGGCCAATAGGTGAAATTTGTGGGTTGTTTAACAGGATTACCGTGCACCTGTGGCATCACCCATGAACCAATGGGAAAGCTCCATGCCAACCCTGTCACCTACAACCACAACCAAAATGACTAATGGTGAGAAGTATGAAACTGTTGAGCCACAAAAACAAACATCAAACAATGCCATTAAACCAACGAAGCCTACCTTCGTTAACCAGGGATTCACCTCCATCCACTGCACAGAGCCAAGACCAAACCATCAATGAGCCAAGTGAAATGACCAAGTCATTTCTGGAGCCAATCCCTAAGCTTGGAATTCCCCAAACTGTGAGACGGATTAATGGCACTAGCCTAGTGTCCATCATTAACCCAAAACCCACATCTCCATCATTTACAATTGCTTCATTATCAAGGTCTCCATTCCCATGCAGGGCCTTAAATCCCATTGCATAAGTTTCAACCATATGTTATAAATCGCTACCCCAATGCTAATACAAGGTATAGTATAATGTTTAGTCCATGCAACATATATGCTAACCCAAATTCAATCCCCAATGCACAAGTATGGTATGTATCGTGTAACCATAGGTTAAGCTTTAAACCATGGCCTTCCCATCTTCCTAAGCTTTAAGTTTAAGAACCATGGCATATGAAATATGCCATGGTAGTATTTGTTTGTATAAAATAAAAGTTCGATCTCTAACCAAGATTATAACATGCCAATAAAAATAAAAGATATGATTAATTCTTATAATAAAATAAAGGAAATACAAATAGGATGAGATAAGAATAATTGATCAAAAAATACCAGACAATAAATAGTAGGTGCTTTAGGTGCTTTAGGATTTAAATACTTATTGATCCTGGTGCTTTCCGGAGCTATGTTTCACCTAAAATTGTCGATGAATTCCAACTAGGCAAAGTAAAACATGATAAACCTTGGATGGTTCAGTTAGCCATAGGTAAAGAATGTGAGGTAAACATGAATGGTTTTCCAATGAATGTAAACTTGAACATCCTACCTTTAGGATCATACGATATACTTATCGGCATGGACTAGTTGGAACAACACCATGTCATGCTTGATTTCTTACACAAGTCAATCTTGTGTACTGATAGCCAAGGGAACAAAGCAAAGGTTCAAGGCATTCCAAAGAAAGTTTCTGTAAGGAAAATATCTTCCTTACAAGTAAATAAATGCATCAGAAAAGGAAGATGTTTTCAGTAAACATCCGAGACATAGAGTCTGAAAGAGAACAAAACATAGAATACTTCCCCATTATTGAAGAATTCAAGGATGTGCTTCCCAAGGAAACACCAAGATTACCTCCAAAGAAATACCTAGAATTTTCCATCGAACTAACACCAGGATCAGTTCCGGCATCCAAAGGCCCTTACCGCATGAGTGCACCTGAGTTGGTGGAACTCAAACTACAGTTCCAGGAGTTGATAAAGAAAGGGTATATCTGACCCAGTGTGTCCCCTTGGGGAGCACCGATACTGTTCATAAAGAAGAAAGTAGGTATGATGCGGATGTGCATCGATTACCTTCAGTTGAGAAAAATGACTATGAAGAACATATACCCACTGCCTAGGATCAATGACTTGTTCAATCAGGTGGGAGGAGCCAGAGTATTTTCAAATATTGACTTGCGATCAGGGTACCATCAGGTATGTATTCACGATGACGATATTCATAAAACCACCTTTCGTACGAGGTATAGGTACTACGATTTGTAGTGATGCCATTCGGGTTGACCAATGTGCCTGCGAAATTTATGTGTATGATGAAGAACATATTTAGTAGGTATCTGGATAAGTTTGTCCTGGTATTTATAGAAGACATACTAGTTTATTTCAATAATAAAAAAGAACATGAAGAACACCTTCTTACTCTACTGACATATTCCATTTCTCAACAGAGGCATGTTTTAATTTTAAATAGACTGGTGCAGAAGAAATATTTTATGTATACAAGTATAAGCTTACAACTCTAATATACCAATACATTAATTAAATCTAATACACAATTTATTAACATACCATATTAAAATCCAAGATAAAAACCATCAAGACCTTTCAAGGTCTGCATATTTAAATACATGCTAACTACGAAATCATTTCTATTAATAATAACCTCATCATCAGAAAATAAACAGAGTAAGCATCATGACCATTCTTTGGTCTAAAATCAAGTTCCATTTCCTAATTAAAATCCATATTCAATATATATAAATCTACATAATCAAAATCGTATGCATAAATCCAATAGTCTCATTTCATATCGCTCACAACCATAGTATAACAATTAACCAAAAATAATATCATAAACGTTAAATAAAGAACTCAATGATTACATTAAGGTCCCAAGAATGAATCCTATAGACTATCTTGCTATTCGCTTACATAACCACAATGCCCTTTATATTAAAATATACAGTAAACATTAAATAAACAAAAGCTAAATTTATAAACCACATCATAATCTTTTACATAGTCCAAGTAAATATACAAGAGAGGACAGGAATCAAATCTTGTGGGCACCTAAATCCCAATTCAAAACCACCATAAAATACAACTCAACAACGACCAGGATTTGAATCCTGTTGAGTCATTGTAAATTAATTAAGGCCATGCTATATACAAATTGTATGCAGGAAACATTAAGAAAATACATTCACTACATCAAGGTCATGAGACCTCGTGTCTACACTCATGCTATAAGTGCGGCCTCAACCACATAAATTAAATACACACTCCCCTAAATCAACCCTGTAATCTCATTTCCTTCCAAGAAAATCATTCTACAGCATCATATTAATTCGGGGTTTTCACCCATGAACTATTATATTCCACTTTTCATAATAATAAATGAATCTGTAAAGAATTGCAACCATCCAAGCTATCGCAACAACCATGGGGGAGTGCGCAGGCCATACGCGCCATGGAATCAACCCATTCGTTGTTAAGTATTACAGCTATGAAATAAACATAAGAAATTATACATATACCATCCACGGAAGCGAATCTCCACATAAATCCAAGCTTTAATAATAACAATGCAATGCCAAAAATGCGGGATAGTTTATTTACACATAACCATTAAAGTCTTCAACCAAAATTTACACAGTCATTCCAAAGGCTATGGCACCATTGCAAGCAATGGTGCTGACTAGGTTTAAATCCCCCAAATCAAAAAATGATTTACATAAGTGTTATAGCTGATTTCACCACTCCAGGTGAATCACACTTTGTATGGCCTTCCCCTATCCCACTGCAGAATCCTTAGACCCCATGGACCATTTTTTGTCCTTTGATGTTTCCTTAACCATCCCTAAAAACATGAGAAAAATGATACACGTGACTTTTAAACCGATAAGTGCGTATATACGCGGTTTGACCACTAAAACTGCGTACATCGGGATGTGTAGAAAATCCAAATCCTTTTGGAGTTTTCCTTGACATGGATCCGACTCATTTGACTCCTAGCCTTCCATATGCCTTGAGATCGCTCGGATTCGACCTTTCATTACCCCTTTGAAAAGCTATATAAGGAACCCCTTGGTACATTGAAGGCATAAGAGAGAATTAAGAGCAAAGAAACTATAGTCCATTGTTGGCGGAACTTATGCTTGAGTATGCATCCCTTTGTCCCTTGGAGCATTGTTGTGTTCTTCCCAAGCTTGCCTTTTGCTTGTGAGCTTGCTATCTAGTGATAGAGGATTGAAGTGGTGGAGGCCCAAGTGGGGGATTCAGTTTCTCCAGTTCGCAGACGTGCCGACAGAGATTGTATCTTGTAATCTTTGATTTATATTAATAGAAATATCTTTTCCTGTCCAATAATGTGTGTTTAAATGAAGATTTTATCCATTGGATTATGTCAAATGCTTATACATTATTGATTATATATGCCATAATAGATCTAACACCATGATATATAGAATGCTTGTATTGTTTACTTGTTGTTGAGGAAGTAATATATCAGTTCAAGCTGAAGTTGGAAAGTTCAACGAGGATCTACTTCAACCATCCAGAATAAGGTACGAGATTCGATCCTTTAGTGTTAGACATTTAATTTCTATTGCATATTGGAAAGGATTGATTTCTGGAGTCAAGCTATCTGTTGTGGTACCCCAAGCCATAGGAATTTCTCTCCATAACTGTTGATTGCATGGGCAGACCCGGGTTTACTATAATCAATCAACAACACCCCTAACTCACTGGCCCTTTCGGCGACAGACCGCGAAGCGATCTGAAGTCTCACCCGAAGTGAATCTAATGGGTTGGCCAAGACTCAAGTGTCTTGGACCAGGTTCTGGGCATCCTAATTCTCTTTTCTTGGTGCTGTTGGTCACAAGGTCAGCTATATCGGCGCATCGCACGTCCCCGTCTACTCGCAGCACTTCTAGCCGTGCAATCCTTATCCATGCACAAGTCGCACCGTTTCTTCCCGCGTCGCACAACTTCCACTTACTCACAATATCTCCAACCTTATCACATCTCTGCGCACCATGGGACACCCAACCTCTCCTCAATGCTAAGCCCTCAGCTCGCAGTATCGCGCACCGCAGCTCCTCTGCCAGTGTGATATCACCTCTCTGCGATATCTTACCACTACGACTTTGCACTCTTAGCGTTCACTGTGTCAACGTGCGAAACTCTACTTCCTGAAAGTTATATTGTGATTAAATGGTCATTAGAAACAGACGTAAAGGAGTCTTTTAAGCAACTTACTAAAATACTTCAACTTATCTCTATCTTCCTGCATTACCGTGAGCTGAACAATACACACATTCACTTGCTGCAACTAACATTATATGCATGATAACCAGTAACAATAAGCAAATACAATCACATTCATGCAACACATAACACGCAGATTTAACGTGGTTCACCCCCAGGATGGGAGCTACGTCCACCAAACTGTGCTTCTATTATATATCTTGAGGGAAGTTAGCACAGTCTGTTGCACCGCATATGCAGTGCGAGATCTCTTCTAGATCTCTGGCCTATTTCTATCTCTATATTGCCTTTCTTTCAATATATCCTTCCCTCTCTTTCCTCTCTGTGGATGGTTACATACAGACTCAAATGACTCACAGTCAAGCTAGGTGTCTGGATCGTTACAACACAGTCTGTCTGGATGACTCCTGAGTCTACTCAAAAATAATCAACTGACCAACTAACGACTCATCCTATGAACCAATCAACCAACCGACCAACCCTTTTACAATACAAAATACAAGTTTTAATAGGTGGCCCAAAGGTCTCGCCATTACAACACTGTGGGCCTGTCCCAACAGTAACCCAAACCCTAATTAGTGACAGTCGGTCCTCTCTGTCCTTGAGGTAGCCGCTTCCCGTCACACCACAGCTCTCTGCAGTCTTCCATGCTTCCCGGCACTGACCATGGGTACTACGCACTACTTCTCTCTTCTGTCCTTCGCCTTCAATGCTTGAGCCTCGTTGCTCCTTCTTCTTTATGAGGGTCGCTGAGCCCTCCTGTCTTCCGCCACTGCCTTCAATGCAGTGGGTGAGCTCTCCCTTCTCGGCCGCTCAGGTACCATTGCCTTTCTTTGACTTCCGCGTCCCAAAAAGTCACGGTTTTCGGCTCTGCTCTCCAGCTGGAAACGTGCTATGGCGTCATAGCTCTGCCTTGTCTTCTTTCTGCCAAAACTAGCAGCTTCTTCTATAGCTACGGGACCCTGCTCTAACAGTCCCCTAACACTTACTTGTAGCTCGTCCTCGAGCCACCTGGAACAGGCTTATCTTGCTGCAACTTATCCTTTGCCTCCTGCGAAGTCCGTTGTAACCTGCCTTGAAGTCCTGCGACTTCATTCTTCATCTCCTCGGCACGTTCTCTTGGACTTTCGGTAACTTAGTTCGCTGGGCTCTCTTATCCTTTCTGCCCATAGTCATGGTTTCGCTCTCTTCGCTCTTTCCTCTCTATGAACGCTCTAGTGTTTGAGAAGTGTTCCACAGATATCCTTTCCTCTTTATCTGGGTTAGAAATTTTATCACAAGGAAAATCTGTATCTTCCAGCCTTCTCAAACATTTCCTTTCATCTAGAGCCTCGTGGATGGAGAAGAAGCAACCCATGAACTCCGTTCCGAGAACAAGCCTTTGTCCTCGTTCTGGAAGTCTCCCCTCAGCTCGGTTTGCAGTATTCTTCCACTTCTCTTCTCTTCGAAGTGGTCCAGATCCACATGCTGCCTCTGACCCTTAGGTTTCTGTTTCAGTACCTTCGCAATCTTTCGTACTTTTCTTAGCTGATCAGATAGGTCGGCAATTTTCTCACGTTGCTTTCTTTTTCTTATTTTTACCTTTCTCCTAGCGGGAGATTTCTTCTCATCATTCTTCTGCTCTGCTTTCTTATCTTCAGTGATTGGCTCAGCATTCTTCTTCTCCTTAGCAGAGACTTTGGTGACAACTTCTACTTCTGGCACTTGACTCTTCATCCTTAGCGACTGTCTAACTTGTGCTGTCTCTAATTTCACAACCTTGGGTGGCGTCGTCATGGCGAACGCACGGCCAGTACGTTCTTTCTAACGTTTACTTCTATAGGTTCGGCCTCAGTCAGAGTTCGCTTGGCTCAATATTCTGGGCGTGCAGTGGCTTCAAACCCTGGAAGTCATTGTACTCTGCAACTTAATTGGCTCTGTACAGGGGACACTTAGCACTGCCTTGTATGGCTCTCGAGATTTGGCAACTGTACCCGTCCTACTTGAAGTATGTCTGCTTTTATGCCGAAGGCATACTACTGGACACAACGGTCCTCCTGGGTCAACCCCGTTGGTCATCATAATTACTTGGACGAGACCCTACCCGTCATTCTGATCTATCATAATTGCTGAGATATGATCACGTGTCCCTCAAAGCGTGCATATCCAGGTACCGGGTTCGTCGGAGATTTACCAAATCTGGAAAAATTTATTATACTGCTGCCAAATCTATGGTAGGGGATACCAGTCATTTCTTCATTAACTACCTGTCAGATAGTGACTTGACTAGCCCACTGTCGGTTGCAAACTGGGTACGTGGTAGTGGGAAACATCTTACTGTTGCGATGAAACTCTGCATCACCTGCGCAAACAAACAGTGTTAAAAAGTTTTTTTTTTGGGGGGGGTGTAGACTCGTTCCCAGTGCGATGCCTCCTTTCAACTGCACTGGACATCTGCACCGTTGTGGCTGGTTTAAGCTAAGGCTGAGAGGTGAGGTGGCTATCACTATAGAGTTTAAGCCTACTGCCATTGTTCCATGTGGGGAAGAGCTCCTCGTTCAGCTGGTTGAGCTGAACGGCACCTCCCTCTGTGACTTGCTGTATCTGATATGGCCCCAACCAATGCGTCTTAAACTTCCCTGGGAACTTGATGAATTTGCTGTCGTAGAGGAGCACCAAGTCTCTGGTCTGGAAAGTCTTATTCTTAATGTGTCTGTCATGCCAAGCTTTTTCTCGGGCCTTCTGCACTCTCTGATGGAATCCAGCGATGAACCTGTCTTCTTCTAAGGCAAGCAGCTGTGCTATCCTTGCTTCGACTGTGTCTGTATCAGTCATCTCAATAATCTGAGTGATTCTTAAACTGGGAAGAATGTACTCCATAGGCATAATAGCCTCCTGTCCATATACCAAGCTGAAAGGTGTGTGTCCCGTAAGTTTCTTGCATGTGGTTCTATACGCCCATAAGACAGCGTTAACTCTGAGGTCCCAATCATTCCTCTGGCTATTGCAGATCTTAGTAAGAGAATTTTCTAAAATCTTATTGAAGGCCTCCACTGTACCATTATCTTGCGGGTGGTAGGGAGTGCTCTTATGGTACTGGATCTAGAATTCTTCTGTTAATGCCTCAATAGTACTGTTCAAGAAATGTGTACCTTGGTCGCTCATCAAAATTACTGGGCATCCAAACCTGCTGATGATGTTTTCAAAAAGGAACTGTGCAGCTGTAGCAGCATCACAATTTCTTACTGCTTTGGCCTCTGCCCATCTGGTGAGGTACTCTGTTCTAGTGATAATATATCTCGCACCAGTGCGCTTCCCTGGTGGGTTGATTGGACCCACAAAATCTATAGCCCATTTGTCGAATGCGCGCAACGTGACCTGCGGTCGCAGCGGCATTTCATCGCGTCGCGAGGGTTTTCCTACCCTTTTGCAGATATCGCAGCATCTGCAAAATTCCTTGGTGTCTTTGTACAATGTAGGCCACCATAATCCTGCCTCCAGGATTTTCTGCGCAGTCGGTTTTCCAGCGAAATGACCTCCTGCGGTTCCTGAATCAGCCTCTTTGATAATAGCGTCTTTTTCGTGCGGCATCACACATCTGCGTAGAACTTCATCCGGGCCTAACTTGTATAGGCATCCTCCAATGAGGGTGAAGTCTGCTGCCTTAACAACCAACTATTTCTTTTGCTTCTTAGTAAACTCATCAGGTGCTACTCCTGTGGTGAGGAATTGAATAATGTCGACATAGTACTCATCTGCGATCTGTATGGAAAACAACGGCGCATCTGGCAGATTGTCTTCTAAGTTACTGGGATCTTCTCCTGAGTCTAACTACGACAGATGATCCGGTCCTGCATTTAGTCTTCCTGGTTTCACAATGATTTCAAAATCATACTCCTGGAAGAGGAGTAACCATCTGCAGATTCTCCCCCCTAACACTGGTTTATTGACTAGGTACTTCAATGTGGAATGGTTAGTAAACATTTTAAACGAGGCTCCCAATAGATAGTGCTTGAACTTCTACAATGCATATACCATATCTAAGCCCTCCCTTTCTGTTGTGGTGTAGTTCTTTTCCGCTGTTGATAGCTTTCTGCTGGAATATGCAATGGGATGGTCAAGATCCCCTTCTCCTAGCTGTCTCAAGATGACTCCTAATGCGATGCCAGATGCATCCACATGTACATGGAAAGGTTTAGTCCAGTCTGGAAATACTAGGATGGGTGCTGTAACCATCTTCTCCTTAAGTATGTCTAGACTCTACTGGCATTCCTCGTTCCATAGGAATTTTACATCCTTCTTGAGCAATTTCTCCATCGGCGCTGTAATCTTTGCGTAGCCCTTGATGAAATTTATGTAGTACCCGGTATGACCAAGTACTATCCGCAGTTGCTTGACTGATTTGGGTGCTGGAAGGTTTACAATGATAGCGATCTTGGCGGGGTCTACCATCAAGCCTTGTCTGCAAACAATGTGACCCAACAAAATACCAAATGGTGCGCAAAATATACATTTATTCAAGTTCAGAGAAATCTGGTACTGCCTACATTTCTCTAACATCAGTCTTAGATCTCCTATGTGCTTATCAATTAACCCAAATACAGTCCAGTCATCAAAATATACTTCTAATAACTTATGGATGTATTCTTTAAATACAGCAACTACTACTCTAGAAAATATAGCTGGTGCATTCTTAAGACCAAAGGGCATTACCGTATACTGGAATGAGCCCCATTCTGTTGCAAAGGTGGTCTTGGATTAGTCTTCTGGATGTATTCTGATCTGGTGGTAGCCTGAAACCCCATCAGTGAAGGAGTAAACCTCCTGTCCTCCCACGTTGTCTAATACTTCATCAGTGAACGGTGTTGGAAATGGATCATGAAGTGATGCATCATTGATTTTTCGTAGATCAACACAGATCCTGATGTCCCCGTTTGTTTTCTTCTCTTGCACTACCATAGGGCTAACCCATTCGCTTTCCTCAACTAGCTCGATGATGCCTGCTGCTAGCATTTTATCAATTTCTTCCTTTACTTTTTCTTTGTAGCACGGATTCAATCTGTATGGGCGCTGCTTAACTGGTCTAGCATCCTCCTTTAATGGTATCTTCATGACTCCCAGGTCTCCAACTATTCCCTTCATCTCTATGAACTTGGTGGGAAATAGGTCCTGATAGTCATGTAGTAGATCTACAATCTGTCCAACTGTTTCATCATTCCAGTAGTCTCCAATAGAGGCAAACTTAGGTTCTGCGTCTATGCCAATATTGATCTTTTTAATCTTGATGGGCTCGGTGATCGCTGGAATCTCTAACTGTGGTCCCTCCACATCGCGAGTGCCTTCTGATTCTGGAATGTTGGTGTTGCGAGGATCCTCATCCGCCTCCTCTGATTCTGATGCAAAATTATAGCATTCCAATGCCTCCTCTAGCTGGATAGTCCACTCAGGTTGGACTGGTACTGAGATGGTACGATCCTCAAAAATATTTGTTTTGATTATGTCTAGGGCCTGAGCAACACTTGGATGTTCTGACTCAAATGCAAAGGTGAGTAGGAAGCTGTCTGTCATAAGTGACCATGTGGTTGTTCCCTTGCGCAGCTCAGTCTCTGTATACCAGTTCCTTGGAACTGTGTTCAATGTGTGAATGAATCTGTGAACCCATTCATCCTCTGGAATGTCCGACCAGTTCTGTTCACATGTCTGAATGTGTACCCTGGGGTCAGTTTCTCCTGTGTACTTGTGCTGAACATACTCTCTGTCGTCAGAAAATCTGATCGCCACCAGTATTTTCATATTATCCCATGATGCGATATTCTCTTTATGCGCATACTACCATCTTGCAGGTGTGGCTCGAACTGCAAGGTCCATAGCTGCGGTCCTCTACTCATGAGGAATTTGTTGCTCAAACTGTTCAAAAAAATCCTGGATATCTGTCAGACCATGATATGATGGGGTCTCAGCAATCTCGGCACCAATCCATCGCAGTGACTTACTGATAAACGTACATCTGTGCGCTGAGACTTCGTAAAGTCTGTTCTGCCAGTTTTCTAGACCAACATCAGAATCCGATGCGCATGAGCTATCGCATCGCCAACTAATGTTCCCTTCTACGGTTGGATTGATGTAGTCATTCTGGTTTGCAGTAATCTGGTAGAGACTATCGATGTTATGTGCCTCTTCCTCTGCTCGGATGGGTTCAATATATCTAGGATCTTGGTAAGGATCCAGCGGTGCGATGACACAGATCTGCGCATCCTCAAAGGTCATTTGTCTTTTCTTTAGGTCAATGACAGCTTTGCTGCCAATCGCCCAATCAATACTTAATAGTGCTGGATATGGTCGACTGTCGCCAATGATTTCTATAACCTTGAAGTCCACAAAAGTACAAACTCCGTCAATATCAACTGGCACCTGCGGTAGTCGACCCAATGGTGATACTCGCTGCTGATTAGCTAATCTCAGGTGGATAGGTGATAGGGCTAACTGAGGGCTACCCATCTGTTCCCATGTCTGCTTAGTTAGAACATTCACCTCTGATCCGAGATCTAAGACAACCTCATCCATTTCAAACTCACCAATCTGCGCTGTGAATTTCATCTCTCTTCCTGTCCTTGCATGTCTTGTAATATTATGGACAGCGCGGTGTGCACTGCCCGAGAGAGAGGGTTGCTGACACTGATCTATCATGCGCTATAGCTCACCAACAACTTTATCATTTCTCAAGAGTTTCATGAAGCTGTGCAGGAAGGCTTGTACACTTTCTGTCGATTCATCCTCGTCACATCTTCTCGATGTGGTACCCTGCTGTGCCTGCTCAGGGTTATCGCTACAAGGTGTTTGCTGTGATACGCTCCTAGATGGTGGTACCTGTGGTCCTAATAGAGTAGGTTGATCAAAGGAAGCCTTGGATTCATGAAAAGTCTCTTTATTTCTCTGTAGGTCGAGTGCTGTTGCTTTAGTAGGAGCTCTGCGCACCCACCCCTGACTTGTGTTCTTTTCGGTCTCCTGCGAGGTGCCACTGGTGGAAGCACCGCTCTGAGTCACAATATTGACTCTTGGTTCTGGTTCTTCCTGCTCAGCAATGATAAGTTGGATGTTCTGGTGTGCGGCTGGTTTAGGGTCTCTGATCTTAGCTATCAAGATAGGACACTCTTCTATGGTATGATCATAATATTTGCAGTAGTTACAAGTGGTAGTGGCGTTCTGACAGTCCCTAGCATAGTGTCCTGTGATTCCACAATTATAACAAGTGACTGGTCCATGACCTTGGCCAAAACCTCCTCCTCGGCCAAAGCCTTCTCCATGTGCGAAGCCTCCTCCATGGCCTCGTCCTCTGAATCCTCCTCCTCGTCCTCCGTAAGCTTGATCCAGCTGTGGTCCTATTGTTTGACCCTGTGTGTCTGCTTGGACTCTGTACACATCCTGTGTTCTTTCTGACATGAGATCATAAGCTCGGCAATCTTGTTGATCGTGCCCGACAGACTTACAGAAGATACAATATAGGTTTTTAGGTGTCTGTACATACTTCTGAAGCAAAGGGCATTGCTGAGGTGGATGTCCTTATGTTTTACATATTTCACACCATGGCCCTTGTGTTCGTGGTAAGGGGTTAGGAGCCCCTGACGCTAAATATTCTGCAAAGACTGGACAGTTATCTTTGCTGTGGCCCTGTACTCTACACTTTATGCACCATATGTCTTTCATAACCTCTTTCCCTTTTTTAAGTTCGTGTATCTGTAATGTAAGGTTGGCCAACTGGGTCTGTAGAGTTGTCATGCCTGTACTGGTTTCCGCTAAAGGTGAAGCCTCTAGTTTCATTGCCATCTCCAACGCTTCATCTTGAGTAGTAAGTTTTTGCTACATTAGTGGCATTCTGATATAAGGGAGCAGCGCTGCAATAAACCATTCCTTATGCTTCTGCGGTGCAAACTCGAAACTTACTTGGTCTATAAGAGCTTTGAATTTCTGGTCAAAGTCCCATACTGACTCTGATGGTAGGTGCTTAATATCCTTGAGCTCTGTAATGCACTGAGACTCAGACTTAGGTTTCTTAAACTCTTTAATCATGGCGTTCTTGACCTGGGCAAGCGTCTTGGGTAATGTAGTATACTTTATGTACCATGTCAAGGCTCTGTCTCTGAGTGTGGTGACCAACTGTACAAGTTTAAGGTTATCGTCATTGATTGTTTTAATGGTCCACATAGCTTCACATAGGAACCAATGTTGTTCCGGGTCTTCTGCTCCTGTACCTTTAAAAATAGGTAGCTTCATGTCATCTCCCATTCTATTTCTCTGTGGTGGGTTCTGACTGACTGGGGTACTACTACTCAGCGGTGTAGGTGAAGGTGCTATAGTGGGAGTAGGTACTGACTGTGAGCTACTAGATGGAGTACCTACGGGGTTATTCTGAGTCCCTGTCTGCTTCTGTGGAGTATAAGGATGGTAAGGGATACCCCCCTCTGGTTCTTCTATGGTGCTAGGGCTCTGTTATCTAATACTGTCTGATTTGTCTTCAAATACAGGAGAACTAAAATCTACTTTATACTTCTTTCCACTACGTGTTCGTCTAATGTCATCAAAATCACTTTCAAACTCTTGTGACATTACTATCTTTACTTATTCATCTGAGACTAGATCCATTGTTCCTTTTTCATATAGCAGCATCTTAAGGGACAAGTTTAGAGATCTTAGGTACTTACCGCAATATCCTCTGAAGAAGTATCGTTCAGCTGCGCTGAAGCTCTTTCTCTGGTCAACTGCAAATTCTGTAACAAAGCCTTCTAGCACACTTGTCAGCCAGAAGTCCACTGCTCTCGTAATCGGATTGTCAAGGTTCTGCACGGTCTGAATCAGCTCCGGTGTCCAGACAATGTTTCTTTTCTTCTTGAATGTATTCCTATCTGTCAACTTGGATAACCAGTCGAAAATCTCGTTTCCATAAGTTGCAAAAAATATAGCGTGTATGTCTGAAGCGATATGCTTTTCTAACCAGGCCTCTGTGCTCGGTTTAGGGCTTCGGTTTTCTTTCTTGGCAAACTCCCTTAAGTCTGAATCCAACCACTGGTGAAACTCTTCTCTGGTAGGATGCCAACAGAACATTAACTGCCAGTCGTTTAAACCGGCAACGGAACCATTTGTTGATTGCATGGATAGACCCGGGTTTACTATAATCAATCAACGACACCCCTAACTCACTGGCCCTTTTGGCGATAGACCGCGAAGCGATCTGAAGTCTCACCCGAAGTGAATCTAATGGGTTAACCAAGACTAAAGTGTCTTGGACCAGGTTCTGGGCATCCTACTTCTCTTGTCTTGGTGCTGTTGGTCACAAGGTTAGCTATATCGGCGCATCGCACGTCCCCGTCTACTCGCAGCACTTCTAGCCGTGCGATCCTTATCCACGCGCAAGTCGCACGGTTTCTTCCCGCGTCGCACAAATTCCACTTACTCACAATATCTCCAACCTTATTGCATCTCTGCGCACCGCGGGACACCCAACCTCTCCTCAACGCTAAGCCCTCAGCTCGCAGTATCACGCACTGCAGCTCCTCTACCGGTGCGATATCGCCTCTCTGCGATATCTTACCACTACGACTTTGCACTCTTAGCATTGACTGTGTCGACGTGCGAAACTCTACTTCTCGGAAGTTATATTGTGATTAAATGGTCATTAGAAACAGACGTAAAAGAGTCTTTTAAGCAACTTACTAAAATACTTCAACTTATCTCTATCTTCCTGCATTACCATGAGCTGAACAATACACACATTCACTTACTGCAACTAACATTATATGCATGATAACCAGTAACAATAAGCAAATACAATCACATTCATGCAACACATAACACGCAGATTTAACGTGGTTCACCCCCAGGATGGGAGCTACGTCCACCAAACTGTGCTTCTATTATATATCTTGAGGGAAGTTAGCACAGTATGTTGCACCACATATGCAGTGCGAGATCTCTTCTAGATCTCTGGCCTATTTCTATCTCTATATTTCCTTTCTTTCAATATATCCTTCCCTCTCTTTCCTCTCTGTGGATGGTTACATACAGACTCAAATGACTCACGGACAATCGAGGTGTCTGGATCGTTACAACACAGTCTGTCTGGCTGACTCCTGAGTCTACTCAAAAATAATCAACTGACCAACTAACGACTCATCCTATGAACCAATCAACCAACCGACCAACCCTTTTACAATACAAAATACAAGATTTTATAGGCGGCCCGAAGGTCTCGCCATTACAACACTGTGGGCCTGTCCCAACAGTAACCCAAACCCTAATTAGTGACAGTCGGTCCTCTCTATCCTTGAGGTAGCCGCTTCCCGTCACACCATAGCTCTCTGCAGTCTTCCATGCTTCCCGGCACTGACCATGGGTACTATGCACCGCTTCTCTCTTCTGTCCTTCGCCTTCAATGCTTGAGCCTCATTGCTCCTTCTTCTTTGTGAGGGTCGCTGAGCCCTCCTGTCTTCCGCCGCTGCCTTCAATGCAGTGGGTGAGCTCTCCCTTCTCGGCCGCTCAGGTACCGTTGCCTTTATTTGACTTTCGCGTCCCAAAAAGTCACGGTTTCCGGCTCTGCTCTCCAGCTGGAAATGTGCTATGGCGTCGTAGCTCTGCCTTGTCTTCTTTCTGCCAAAACTATATCTTTCAACCAAAACTAGCAGCTTCTTCTGTAGCTGCAAGACCCTGCTCCAACAATAACAATAAGAAAAACGTAGAGTCTGATAAAAGTCCCAAGGTTTCCCATTTTCTACTAACATCACCTTCATGTTTTTATAAACCCAAACCTTGGATACATAGGCCTGAAGGTGAATCAAAATACTATAGTAAAACCCAAACAACAACATGATAACGTAGTCCTACCCATAAGGCCGAGGGGTGACAAGTGTGGGTCGTTTAACAGGCTTACCGTGCAAATGTGGCATCACCCAAGAACAAGTGGGAAAGCTCTGAACCATGAACCTCACGCCAACCATGTCATGTTCAACCACAACCAAAACTACAAATGGTGAGAAGTATGAAACTGATGAGCCATGAAACAAACATCAAACACTACCATGAAACCAATGAATCGTACCTTCATTAACCAAGGAGTCACCTCCATCCACTGCACATATCCAAGACTAAGCCATCAATGAGCCAAGCGAAATGACCAAGTCATTCATGGAGCCAACCCTAAGCTTGGGCTTCCCCAAACCTTGAGACACATTAATGGTGCCAGCCTAGTGTCCATTATCAACCCAAAACCCACATCTCCATAGTTTACAATCGCTTCATTATCATGGTCTCCATTTCCATGCAGGTCCTTAAACCCCATCGCATAAGTTTCAACCATATGTTATAACTCGCCACCCCAATGCTAATACAAGGTATAGTATAATTTTTGGTCCATGCAACATATACACTAACCCAAAACACACCCAAAATCAATCCCCAATGCACAAGTATGGTATGTATCATTTAACCATAGGTTAAGCTTTAAATCATGGCCTTCCCATCTTCCTAAGTTTTAAGTTTAATAACAATGGCATACGAAATATTCCATGGTAGTATTTGTTTGTATAAAATCAATGTTCGATCTCTAACAAATATTATAACTTGCCAATAAAAATAAAAGATATGATTCCTGCTTAGAATAAAATAAACAGGAAATTCAAATAGGATGAGATAAGAATAATTTATTAGAAAATACCTGACAATAAACAGTAGGTGTTGTAACGAACAAGCTTCAGTTTTTACGTAACTAGTTTATCATCGCTACATACACCTACATGTAAAAAAGTCAAGAGGTGCCTTAGTTCAACCAAACTATGTAAGCCTTCTATACTAGTGAACACTTTACCTCTCAATAGTGTCACATGGGAGAACGAGTTCTGCCACTCTGCTCACTGTGTTTCCAAAAAACAACATTAAGTTAGGACTTCTTAATATAACACGTAAACATATGCAGAATCGAGCAAAGTATGAAATCAAGTAATGACACAAACAAAACAATGTATAACTATAAGAACAATGTAGTAATCAGCATTATAACATCTTAATTAAAACACGACAATAAGTATTGTTAGAATATAATCCGTCAGGATTATTGTAAATAAATAATTAAATAGGAATTTGAATAGTTGCCCGGGAAGGTGAAAAGGCTGGTTCTCAACCGCCTCATTGTAATCTATAAATTAATGTTTTTAGTCGTGAATAGCAATTGGAATCGGGAGTTATTACCAACAAGTGGTATCAGAGCAAGGCTGCCTGCCTGCCGTAACTCCTGCCTGCTGCATTTCAGCCCTGGCATTCTGCCTGCCAGTCTGCTCCTTCAGGCTGCCTGCCCATCGCCAGTCTGCCCCTGCGCGCGCATTCATTATGTGCATTTTGCCTGAGTTTATTCTTTGCTAGAACATTATTATACCTAACCCTAATTTTCTGTGACCGTATAGACTGTGATGACTGCGTTGAGTTGGAAAATATATGCTGGGATTTTGAATCTCGTTGTGATTGACCTGAGTTTTGTTATGAGATGCAACCTGCGTGAAACCCTATTCTGGAGCACTGGTTCTCATTAACTGGTAGCTGTATCGCCATTTCCATTTCTTGTACAATGTCCATTACCATACTCCCTACGATAGTATTGTACGTGTGATTGATGGAACTTTATATTCTGTGATAACCACACGCCAGCAGAGTAGAATTTGTGCAATGGTGTCTTGCCGTGGGTGCTGGTAGTGGCGGTATCTGCAACCGTTTGAGTGGGGAATAATCTCAATTTCTTTAGTGAATTCGAACTCGGAAGTCTTGAGTTCGAATCTCTCCTGAAAGAAGTGGTCGCAGGTATAGAAAAGTGTTTAAACCCTCAGGTTTTGAGGACAGATGCAACCATAGAATCCGACGAGTGCACTGTGTTAAAAGCAATCGAACCAATTGCTGCTACCGCCATTGCCATTTTCCCCTCACCCAACACTAAGATGGGATTTGTACACCTTATTAATTTTTAATTATTTTTTGTGCAAAGTGTAAAGCCGTGTATATTCAGCGCCGTTTTTAAGCGTGGTATATTACCCATTTTGGAGACTGCAGTGTATATTATGCTGGTGGAGACTGCGTAGTATATCTGCCGGTTGGAGCCTGCGTTGATAACTATGTATTGT
>LPNX010267160.1:225786-250227 GCA_001517045.1 Pseudotsuga menziesii
GCTGAAAGTAAGATGACAGAACATAAGAATAGCTTACGACCAAATAATGGTACCGTTAGTGTAAGTTATATTCCATAAGCTAAATAATGTTTCGTTTAGGTAATTTTTACTAGCCTAATAAAAAAATTTATTTTTATTTTCAATTTTTGGGGACATTACAAGTGGTATCAGAGCCCAGTTTCAATACTAAGAGACCTATGGGCATACCAAGTATTTACCACAAAGAAAATAATGTATGTTATTAAATTTGTTACTAACAAAAAAAATTTCGGTTATTTAAAATTTTTGAAATTTCAGGATACTTTTACTGATCAGTTCAGTTTATGAATACTAAGCAAGATAGAATCCCGTAAGGAAAGATGAACACCCCCACCCCAGAAGCAGAACTGGCGGTGGAGCTGAATTCTGATGTTTTAAAGACTATATATAGTCTTCAAGTAGAATTGTGAAGTCTCAGAAAAGATAGTCTAAATAAAAGGAAATAACAACAAGCCATTAATGAATCATTACTGAGGAATATCACGGGAGGAAGATCATAGGGTAAAACTACTCAGTCCACAAACAACTCCAAAAGCGAACCTTACCATAAATGGTCCAGTAGCCCAAGAGAAGAACAAAAAGAGGAACATACCCCTAAAGAACTGAAAGTAGATCATCACAGTCCTTCCAGTGATGACCCTTTTTCTCCACAAAGAAAGAAACAAAGAAGTGTTAGGATATTTAGACACTTAGGAGTTAGTTAAGATCAACTTGTGTAATATATCCATTAGGTAAAAGTGTGTTTCTTTAGTATGCATTAGTATGCATTTGTAAATATTCTAATCCGACAGTCACGATATGTTCTAGACATATTGTGATCCGACGGTTCAACTTCTCTTAGATCATACCTACCATTGATCCGTGGCTTAACACCCGATTGGTCTATGATCTCTATTTAAAGAGCATAGAGGGTCCTTGTCTAGTTGATCGATTATGAGAAGCTCATGTAACTTTCTTTCTTTTGCATAATAAATTGCTCCAAGTAGCTATTTGGCTGGGGCTGTGGACTGTTTCCCTGTTGAGGGTTTTAACCACGTGACAAACATCGGTGTGTTGATCTGTGATCTATTTGTGTGAAGTGGTATTTGAAGGTGTTCGGTTTTTTGGGAGTACCCTATGTACCCGAACATGGTATCAGAGCTTTTATGAAGAGTCACTTATGGTTTTGATCAAGATCTGGAACCGGTGTTGCTGAAACTTTGAAAGGGTTTCTGGTTCTAAATTTTTTGTACATTTGTGGCCTATGGGAGATATTCCATTGTGTCCGGAGCACTGTTTCCATTTGGAAATAGTTTTTGTTTCACCGAAAATCGTTTCCGTTTGTTCTAGAAACACCCATTTCGGCAAATTTGAAGGTATAATGTTACAGTGAAGGTTTTTTTTTTTTTTTTAAATATCTCATATTTTATCAGTCTTATTATTAGATCTTTTTGTTTTAGTCTCAAACTGTTTCCTTCCCTGGCTACGTATGCTCTTTTCCGTGCACCTTGTGTGATCGCGGTGAATCAGAAACAGTGAGGGAAAGTTTTCTTTCTTGTCTTCTCGACTACATATACTCTTTGTCGTGCACCTTGTACGATCACGGTAAATAAAAAACAGCGAGAAAACTTGAAAACGTAGACTTTTCGGGTAAGCTAACCAAGATCTAACCACATTGTGTGGAAAAAAAAAATTTGTTTTTGCTTTCCATTTTTTTTTGTGATTTGCAGGAAAAGAAAGCAAGCACGAAAAACGAGAGAGAAGAGTAAAAAAAAAAGCCCCCTTCCTCTTTCCATACTTTAAAGTACCTTTTAAACTTAGTTCACTTGGTCCAAAGTTGCTTTACACCTTGATAAGTCTGGAGTTCAAGTCTTATCAAGCTACTTTTAGTGCATGCAATTTCTATTTTCAAGTTACATTATTGCAAAAGTGCATCTCACATTAATAAAATAAAATAAAAGTGAGTCACTTAAGTCTTTTAATTTATTGCCGCACTATTTAAAAAAGTCACACTATTGTAAAAGTGAACATCACTTATTCTACAAAAGTAATTCACTTCAAAGCAACTTTATTGTAAAAGTGATTGTCAAAGGTTGATCTTGGGAAGAGGGGGCTTCTTTTTCTAGTTGGTCAAGTTAATATCTGCCATGTCACTATTGGGGACATCTTCAACATTTTCTTTGATCAAACATAACTTCATCATCTGGAATCAGTTTTAAGTGTCGTTTTTTTTAAAACCGCATATTTTTTTCGATCTCTTTGCATCCAGACAGTTAGTTTCTATTTTTTCAGCCATTATTTTATAGTATGGCCGCCCCTTGTGATATTATACTTACAAGTTCTAACTATTTCTCATGGAAATATCATATGGAGGATGTTTTGGGAAGTAGGGAACTTTTCAGGATAACCTCAGGGAAAGAAACAGAACCCACTGATGATGATAAGAAAATTAAATGGGAAAATAGATGTGATGAAGCTCGTGGATTGATTGGGATGTCAATCTCTACTGATTTGTGATTCCACATATCTGGAATTGATGAACCTAATAAAGCTTGGGAAAAGTTGGAATCTGTGTTTGGTAAACACAATGAAATTCAGGGTCATCAACTTGAGAATGAGTTGCTTTCCTTGAATCCAAATGATTTTTCATGCATTCAAGACTATTTATCTAAGTATAAAACTCTTAGACTATTATGTGCAGAATGCAAGATTAAGAAAGAAGAAAAACAATGTATTTATCATATTCTTTCCAAAATTGGACCTGCATATTCTTTTTTTGTATCTACATTCTACTCCATGAAAGAATCCTTGACTGTAGCTAGCTATCAAGAGACTAGCCTTGAATCCTTTTGTGATTCCTTAATTAGAGAGCAAGATAATCTCATTCATCTTGGAATAATTAACAATGTAGATACATCTGGGAAAGCCTTATTGTCCCAACAGAAAGAAAAGTCCAAGCCTCCAAAGAAATAGAATTTTCATAATAATAAGCAAAAGAACAAGGGTCCCAAAACCTCTCAGTCAGCTCCTCCTTTAAAAAGTGGAAAAGGATCCAAGCAAAAAGGAAAGAAGACTGAACGTCATTGCAATTTTTGTGGGAAAGATAATCATGATGAATCTAAATGTTTTAAGAAGATGGCAGCCTTGGAAGCAACAATGAAGAAGCACCACATCAACCTAGATTTGTCTTCAGAATCTACCTCTCATGGACATGCACTTTGTGCTTCTGGTTACTCTTATACTGCATCTTGTTCTTCTACTTCAATTGAATGGCTCATTGATTCGGAGCATCTTATCATATGGCTAAGGATAAAGCCATCTTTTCTACTATGCATGAATGTAACACCAAAAAAATATTTGTTGGTGATGATAGATCTCTAAGTGTTGTAGGATCTAGAACAGTTCCAGTAGAAAATGGTCATTTCAGTGATGTACTATGTGTTCCAAAAATTTCCTGCAATTTGTTATCAGTCAATCAAATTACTCATTCAGGTGAAGGTAAAACTGTGACGTTTACACCTCACCAAGTTGTAATCAATGATTTTAAAAATCCTCAAAGTATCCTTGCTATTGGAACTGTTGATGATATTACCAGGTTGTACAAATTTAACAACTTTGGGTCATCACCTTTTTCCATTTTTGTTTCTCATAGTGATAACTTGAGCAAAATTTGGCATGAGCAATTTGATCACTTAAATTATCACTCATTGCAACAACTATGTAAAGACAAAATGGTGAGTGGTCTTCTGCTGGTATATTGCAAGGATGGTGTTTGTTCTGGTTGTGTACTCGGAAAACATCATCAAGATAGTTTTGACAAACATGCCTCTTGGCACGCCTCAATTCCCTTGGAGCTTGTGCATAGTGACTTGTGTGGCCCTCTTCCATCTACTTCATTTTCTGGTTTCAAATATTTCTTAACTTTCATTGATGACTACTCCAGATGCACTTGGGTTTACTTCCTAAAACTTAAGAGCGATGTATTTAACATGTTTTTGGCCTACAAGGCCCTTTTTGAAAAATAATCTGGTCATCAAATTATTAAGTTAAGATCTGATAATGGAGGAGAATATGTTAACAACAAGTTCACTACTATTTTCACTGAACAAGGAATCCAACAACAACACAATGTTCCATATACACCACAAAAAAATGGTGTAGCTGAAAGGAAGAACCGCACTTTAAAAGAAATGGCTAATTGTATGATCCAATCTAAGGGACTAAGTCTTAAATATTGGGCTGAGGCCATAAATTGTGCAAATTACATAGTTAATCGCACACCCACTAAATTTTTACAAGGTATAACACCGGAAGAAGCATGGAGTAAAATTAAACCAGATGTAAGCCACTTTCATGTGTTTGGTTGTGAAACATGGGCTCACATTCCGGATGAAAAGTGGAAAGCATTGCAGCCTAAAAGTGAAAAGTACATATTTGTTGGATATTCTGAATATGTAAAAGGTTATAGACTTCTTCAGTCACATTCTCATGATATAATCATTAGAAGAGATGTTAAATTTTATGAAAATCTCTTAGCCTGCGAACCTAACTTGGAAGGTGTGCCATCTTTGGCCTGCGAGCCTGATTCGGCGATTGTGCCATCTTCTTCTTCTTCTTCCAGCTTCCTTGACAGGTTTCCAACTCCAGTTTCTGATGATGACAGTGAGGATGAAAATCCACCTCCTCCTACTCATGTTCCTCCAATTGCACCAGCACCAATACTTCCTCGATGGGTTCGTTCAACATGTGAAGCAGCTGGTGATCTTGCCAGTGATCCTAGAGATCAACGTCGAACACGTTCTCAGTTTCAATGAGCCTCTTCTCTTTTGGCTCAAGTTTCCAAGAATCATGATCCAGAAAATTTTGCAGAAGCTTCAGGAAATCTAGATTGGGATGCAGCTATGGATGAAGAATATCATTCCTTAATGGTGAACGATACTTGGGATCTTGTTCCTCTTCCAAAAGGAAGAAAACTTGTCAAATGTAAAAGGGTCTACAGAACTAAGTATGCATCAGATGGAAGTGTTGAAAGACTTAAGGCAAGGTTAGTTGCCAAAGGTTTTTCCCAAGTTGAAGGGACTGACTACAATGAAACCTTTGCCCCTGTAGCAAAAAATGAACTCCATCCGCCTTGTTCTTTCCCTTGCAGCCTTACATAACTAGGAAGTCCATCAAATGGATGTCAATTCTGTCTTCTTACATGGTGATTTACATGAGGAAATTTACATGGAACAACCTCCTGGATATGTTCAGAATAACTCTAGCCTTGTTTGTCTCCTTAAGAAATCCTTATATGGCCTTAAGCAAGCTCCTAGAGCTTGGTATGCCAAAATGGATAGCTTTCTCCTTGACACTGGTTTTTCTAGATGCCATTCTAACCCCAATGTCTATACCAAGAAAGTAGGAAACCATCTCATCATACGTGTTCTTTATGTTGATGATCTTATCCTTACTGGTAGTGACCCTAACCTTATAACCCATGTGAAATCCATTCTTAAGCAAAATTTTGAAATGTCAGACTTAGGACATTTGCATTATTTTCTTGGTCTCCAAGTCTTGCAAAGCAAAGAAGAAATCTTTCTTTCCCTGTCTAAGTATGCTTGTGACCTTCTTCGTCGCTTCCACATGGTATATTGTAAACCAGCCCCTTCTCCCTTCCAGTCTGTAGTCAAACTTTCTGCCACTTGTACTTCCCCTGAAGTAGATGCCACCTTGTATCGCCAGCTTGTTGGTAGTCTTTTATACTTGACTCATTCCCATCCTGACCTTTCCTTTGTCATTGGTCGTGTTTCTCATTATATGCAAACTCCTCATGAAAGTCACTGGAAAGAAACAAAAATAATACTTCGATATATTCAAGGCACAATTCAGTTTGGGATTCATTACAGTATAGGGGGGAAACCTTTGTTGGTTGGTTTCACTAATTCAGATTGGGTCGGTGATCCTGATGATCGAAAGTCTACTGTAGGTTATGTTTTCAATCTGGGATCTAGACCTGTCACTTGGGCTTGTAAGAAACAACAAGATCTTGCTCTTTCTTCATCAAAAGTAGAATATCGAGCCGCAGTTAATGCCAGTCAGAAAGATTTATGGCTTCGACATATCCTTTCAGAGTTTGGATTCAAGCAGCAGCAACCTACTCCACTTTGGTGCGATAATCAAAGTGCCATCAAGCTTGCCAAAGATCCACTTCTACATCAGCACAGCAAACACATTGAGCTACACATGCACTTCATCAGAAATCTTGTTCATGATCATGTGATTGAAGTGCTCTATTTCCCTACAAATGATCAAGTTGCAGACATCTTCACCAAGTCTCTTACAGAAGTGAATTTTTCTAAACTTTGGTCTATGTTAGGAGTTCAGGAATGTGTCCTTAAGGGGGGATAGGCTCTAATTCCTCCTTCCTTCTCCTAATAGTGTCACTTTTGTAAATCCTTCAATCCTATCCCAAGTTGTTCTTAAGGGGGGATGTTAGGATATTTAGACACTTAGGAGTTAGTTAAGATCAACTTGTGTAATATATTCGTTAGGTAAAAGTGTGTTTCTTTAGTATGCAATAGTATGCATTTGTAAATATTCTAATCCGACGGTCACGATATGTTCTAGACATAGAGTGATCCAATGGTTCAACTTCTCTTAGATCATACCTACCATTGATCTATGGCTTAACACCTGATTGGTCTATGATCTCTATTTAAAGAGCATAGAGGGTCCTTGGCTAGTTGATCGATTATGAGAAGCTCATGTAACTTTCTTTCTTTTGCATAATAAATTGCTCCAAGTAGCTATTTGGCTGGGGCTGTGGATTGTTTCCCTCTCAATGGTTTTAACCATGTGACAAACATCGGTGTGTTGATCTGTGATTTGTTTGTGTGAAGTGGTATCTGAAGGTGTTCCATATTTTGGGAGTACCCTATGTACCCGAACAAGAAGCAATGACAGTCTTCAGGGGGAGTTTAGAAAAATAATAGCCCTGGCCTATGAAGGTCAGGTAAACACTGGGGATAAGGTTTAAGAGTGGCTGCTGGGCATGAGAAAATATTTCCAAGTTCATAACTACTCAAGTGAAATGAAGGCTTGACTAGCCATCTGAATCTTGAATTGAAAGCCAACAAGGTGGTGGAGAGATTTAAAACACACCAAGAAAGATGAGATAAGATAAATATGATGGGATAACTTCCAAAAACTCTTCCAAGAGAAATATATGTCAGAAAAGTGAAAGAGTTTCATGAGCTATGTATGGGGTCCATGACTATGGACGCTTTTATGAATATATTTCTAGATCTGTTACATTATGTACCATACATTAACGATGAAAAGGTAAAGATCCAACAGTTTTTAGGATGTCTTCCTCCCAATTTTTGGGAAAGGATTGAATTTGACATCCCAAAAAATTTGGATACCACACTACACAAACTTAGGCTCTGTTATGAGCATGGAAAGTTAATACAGGAGAACATGAACCAAAACCAAGACAAGTCTAATAAATTTTCTAATAACTGCAAACCTGGGTTTAACCCATAGCCATACAGAAGGTAGAATAACAACTTTCCACCAAACAAGAACTTCAATAAATCTAGTATGAATCCTTATGTATGAGCTCCTAATATTAACAAGCCACTAGCAAGTG
This sequence comes from Pseudotsuga menziesii, assembly GCA_001517045.1. Taxonomy (NCBI): domain Eukaryota; kingdom Viridiplantae; phylum Streptophyta; class Pinopsida; order Pinales; family Pinaceae; genus Pseudotsuga; species Pseudotsuga menziesii. Next base: position 233,438 of record LPNX010267160.1, read on the forward strand.
GATCCAATGCTACCCCGCTACAGATCAAGTGTTGGAAATGAAAAGGGCCTCATTATGCCTGATATTGTAAGGACAAGACCACTGCAGTCTTACACAACTTACAAGAAGAACCAATAGTCGAGGACATAGCTGGAACACCGCGGATTTATGCAACATTGGATGGCCAATAGGCAGATCATCAATCTACAATGGTTGAGATAGAAGGTAAGATCTTGAGCACTTATATTTCAATACTTATTGATCTCGGTGCTTGCTAGAGCTATGTTTCACCTAAAATTGTTGATGAATTCCAACTAGGAAAAGTAAAACATGATAAACCTTGGCTGGTTCAGTTAGCCACAGGTATGAAATGGAAAGTTTTGGAAATAGTTAAAGAATGTGAGGTAAACATGAATGGTTTTCCAATGAAAGTAAACGTGAACATCCTACCTTTAGGATTGTACGATATACTTATCGGCATGGACTAGTTGGAACAACACCATCTCATGCTTGATTGCTTACACAAGTCAATATTGTGTACTAATAGCCAAGGGAACCAAGAAAAGCTTCAAGGAATTCCAAAGAAATTTTCCGTCAGGAAAATATCTACTTTACAAGTAATTAGATGCATAAGAAAAGGCTGCAACATGTTTTCAGTAAACATCTAAGACATAGAGTCTGAAAGAGAACAACGCGTAGAAGACTTCCCCGTTCTTGAAGAATTCAAGGATGTGTTTCCCAAGGAAATCCTAGGATTACCTTTGAAATGATACCTAGGCTTTTCCATCGAACTAACACTAGGATCTGTTCCGGCATCCAAATCCCCTTACCGCATGAGTGCACCTAAATTCGTCGAACTCAAACTGCAGTTGCAGGAGTTGATAGAGAAAGGGTATATCTGACCCAGTGTGTCCCCTTGGGGAACACCGATACTGTTCATAAAGAAGAAAGATGGTACGATGCGGATGTGCATCGATTACCGTCAGTTGAGAAAAATGACTATCAAGAACCGATACTCACTCCCTAGGATCGATGACTTGTTCGATTAGGTGGAAGGAGCCACAATATTTTCAAAGATTGACATGCGATACGGGTACCATCGGGTACAGATTCATGACGAGGATATTCACAAAACTACCTTTCGTACAAGGTATGGGCACTACGATTTTGTTGTGATGCCATTCGGGATGACCAATGCGCCCACGAAATTTATGTGTATGATGAACAGCATATTCAGTAGGTTTCTGGATAAGTTTGTCCTAGTCTTTATAGAAGACATGCTGGTTTATTTCAATAATAAAGAAGAACACGAAGAACACCTTCTTACTCTACTGACATATTCCATTTGTCATTAGAGGCATGTTTTAATTTTAAATAGACTGGTGCAGAAGTAATATTTTATGTATACAAGTATAAGATTACAACTCTAATCTACCAATACATTAATTAAATCTAATACACAATTTATAAACATACCATATTAAAATCCAATATAAAAACCATCAAGACCTTTCAAGGTCTGCATATTTAAATACATGCTAACTACTAAATCATTTCTATTAATAATAACCTCATCATAGGAAAATAAACAGATTAAGCATCGTGACCATTCTTTGGTCTAAAATCAAGTTCCATTTCCTAATTAAAATCCATAGTCAATATATATAAATCTACATAATCAAAATCCTATGCATAAATCCAATATTCCCATTTCATATCACTCACAACCATAGTATAACAATTAACCAAATATAATATCATAAACATTAAATAAAGAACTTAGTGATTACATTAAGGTCCTAGGAATGAATATCGTAGACTATTTGGCTATTCGCTTACATAACCACGATGCCCTTTATATTAAAGTCTACAGTAAACATTAAATAGACAAAAGCTAAATTTATAAACCACGTCATAATCTTTTACACAGTCAAAGTAAATATACAAGAGTGGGCAAGAATCAAATCTGGTGGGCACCTAAACCCCAATTCACAACCACCATAAAATACAACTCACTAAATCAATAACGAACAGGATTTGAATACTATGGAGTCATTGTAAATTAATCAATGCCACATTATACACAGAGTGTATATCGGCTACATTAGGAAAATACATTCACTACAGCAAGGTCGTGAGTCCTTGTGTCTGCACCCACAATATAAGTGCGGCCTCAGCCACATAAATTAAATACACAATCCACTAAATCAACCCTATAATCTCATGTCCTGTCAACAAAATCAATCTACAGCATGATATCAATTTGGGGTTTACACCCACAAACTATTGTATTCCAAATTTCATAATAATAAAATGAAACTGTAAAGAATTGCAACCATCCAAGCTATCACAGAAACTATGGGAGAGTGCACATGCCATACATGGCATGGAATCAACCCATTCGTTGTTAAGTATTACAGCTATGAAATAAACATAAAAAATTATACACAGACCATCCAAAGAAGTGAATCTCCACATAAATCCAAGCTTTAACAATGTTAGAATAATCAACCCATAGTTACCTACCTTAGACATTAATTAATTCATTTTTGTCTTATTTGTCTAGTTTCCTATATTCTACTCTATGCAAGTTGTCTTCCACATGCCATATAAGTCAAAATTGCTAAGGCTAAGTCATGGAGTGCTTGGGAAACCTCCTGGAAACCATATTTAGCATGTCTAATTTATTTCAGATCCTCCAAAGTGCATATCTTCTTTTTCTGCTAAGTTGCGTGTTTTATTGAGAAATAAGGAAAAAGGGAAAGTAAGACTAGGTGTAGTTGACTTGTTTTTTTCCCTCATCATCCTCCATCCTTTACTCCTAATAAAAGCATGTATGAGTTGTATTTCCATCCCTTATTATCTTTCCTACTTGAATTTTCCAATTTGTGAGCCTCTAAGTGGATTTGGAAACTGCTTTACGCACCTATGGGGGATTTGACTAGATTTAGTAAGCCTACTTTTTGACTATTTTGAATGGAATCCTTATGAATTCGAATCTCTCATGTAATTATATATTGCAGCAGCCTATGAATTCATAAGTTTGGCTATTGTACACTTATTAAATACAGATTAGTGTTATGCTCCAATTTCAGTCTCCTTTGTTTGTAAATTTGCATGTTTGATTAGCAATTTTGTGAGTGCAATTTTTTTATCACTTGGGTTCAATTTCCACATGGTATCCAAGCCTTTGTAGATCAATTTATCTCCTTCCATATTGCTATTGCAGGTTCAACATCTTGACTAGGAGCATATTCTGCTATCTGAAGGGCACATTTTCTGAGCTATGGATCAATCTCAGAAGATCATCTTGACTCCATTTAATTTCTTTGAATGGAAAGCAAAGATGGAGATATTGTTGAGAGAAAAATATCTCTATAGGGTGACTATGGAAACTAAGGTAAATCCCAATGAAGCTGCAAAGAAAATGAAATGGCACAACATGAGGGATGAGGCCTATGGTCTTTTGTGTCTGAGCATTTCAAGAGACCTCCTCTTCCATATTGATGGATTGACATCACCTAATGAAGTGTTGGAGAAGCTTACAGATCTTTTTGGTAAGACAGATGATATGAGAGGACATCAAATTGAGAATGAATTTATCTCTTTGAGTCCCACTAACTTCGAATCCTTGCAACTCTATTTTTCTAAGTTTAAAGCCCTTGTTTTGTAGCTAAAACAATGTGGAATTGAAAACAAGGAAGAGAAACTAGTTTTGGCCATAGTCTCGAAGCTTGGACCTGACTATTCAGTGTTTTTTTATCTTCCATGCCAAAAAGTTGACAGATCGAGCCTGGAATATGCCTAAGCTTGCAGAGTTCATGGAATCCCTCACACAAGAACAAGACAAACTGGTGATGATGGGCACCATCAAACCTTCCAAAGACCAATATTTAATTGTTGGAGATTTGAGGGTGGATTCAAAAGAAAAAAAGAAAGCTAAGAAGCCACCTGACCAAAAGAGAGACAAGAACAAGTCTCAAGAGGATCCCCAAGGCTCCAAGAATAACTTCTAGAAGAAGAAGAACAAAGGAGAAATGAGCAAGTGCGCATACTGCAGTAAGGGCTATCATCCTGAGAGCTTTTGTATGAAGAAGCAAATTGACATGTTGACCCAAGTCCTACAGGAGAATAACATCTCCCTTCTTGATTGCTCACAGAAGAGGGAAGGAGGATCAAACTTAGAGGACAGAGAGAGAGTACATGATTTGGTTGCTGACACATCAAGCTCACATAGCTTCATCATTGACTATGGAGCTTCTAGACATATGGTTTCTACCAAGGAGGCATTGTCCTCTCTTGACATGTCGAAAGGTCCAACAATAGTGCCGGGAGATGGCTCTCTCACTGACAGTTTGGGGAAAGGAAGGATTGATCTTAACCATGGTAAGTTTAATAATGTGTTGTATGTTCCAAGTCTTGCCTCTAACCTCTTTTCATTGTATCATATGACTCACATAGGGTCTCCAAAGAAGGTCATCTTCTCCCTTGATGATGTTGAGATCACAAACATCTCGAATGGTAAAGTCATTGCAAAAGGTGTTGTAGATCACACTTTGAAGGTATACATGTTTTCACATTTTCTACCCTACTCAAACCCCTCTGCTCTTCTGATTCATGATAATGAGGCAAGGAATATTTGGCATGAAATATTTGGCCATCTTAACTATAAGTATATTTATAATCTGAGTGAAAAATATATTGTCATAGGGTTACCGAAGATTAAGTTTTCCAAGGGAGTCTGTCAAGGTTGTATCCTAGGAAAACACCCAGAGCATAAATTTGAGAGAGCTAGTCATGAGAGAATCTTTGCACCTCTTGAATTGATCCACAGTGATGTTGCTGGTCCATTTCCTCATATGTCAATGAGTCAAGACAAATATGCATTAACCTTCATAGATGAATTTTCCAGGTATTGTTGGGTTTACTTCCTAAAGCACAAGTCTGAAGTTTTTGACCTCTTCAAAGTCTTTAAGGCCTTGGTTGATTCTGATATATCTGATAATTATGATTTAATTGTAGATATTGACAGTCCTACAAGACCAAAATGGGTATCCAAGAAAATCCATGCAGCTGGGGAACTAGCTGGAAATCCTAGTGATTCTAGGAGGACTAGATCTCAGTTTGAGAGTGCCCTGTGCATGAAAGACCATTTGTTTCCATGGAAGTGCTATCTGATGGTAGAATCAGACCCACAGACATATGAATACATAGCACATGATCCAAGATGGCAAACATCCAAGAAAGAAGAATTCAGCTCACTCCAGAAGAACAACACTTGGGAACTGGTTGATTTTCCCCCAGGGAGGAAGCTAGTTCAATGTAAGTGGATTTTCAAAACAAAATTTTCTGCTGATGGTTCACCTTTGAAATATAAGGCAATATTGGTAGCCAAGGGCTACTCACATGTACATGCTATTGACTACAATGAAATCATTGCACCAATGGAACAGATGGACTCCATAAGGCTATCCTTAGCCATTGCAGCTTCGAAGCAGTGGGAGGTACATCACATGGATGTGAAGTGTGATTTACTAAATGGAGATTTTACTAAATATATTTACATGCGGAAACCTCAAAGGTTTGTTTCTAATCCATGTTTTGTGTGGATTCTAAAGAAATCATTATATGGGCTCAAGCAAGCCCCCAGGGGTTGGTATGCCAAGATTGATGGCTTTCTACGTTCATTGAGTTTTGTTTGATGCAAGTCTGATCCTAATGTTTATTTGAAGCTGATTCATGGTTATTTTCTGATTATTTTCTTGTATGTGGATGACCTTGTGATTACAGGAAGAGAAAAGAAAGATATTGCCTCCTTGAAGGATGCAATGAACCATGCATTTTCTATGACTGATTTGGGGTTGTTGAGCTAATTCTTGGGTCTCAAAATTGCTCAGTCCCAACATGGAATAAAAGTACATCAGTCCAATTATTATTTATATTTTCTGAACAAGTCCAACATGAAATATTGCAAGCCAAGCAAGACTCCCTTCCTTTCAGGAGTTAAGCTTGAAGATGCAGGTTCTTCTCCTATGGTAAATAATACACTGTATAGGCAGTTGATTGGGTGTTTGATTTACCTTACACACACTCAACCTGATCTTTCTAATGCAGTTAGTGTGGCTTCATGATACATGGATCAGCCTCATGAGATCCATCCGGGAGAGCAGCCAAAAGGATCCTTAACTTTGTTCAAGGAACAAGAACTCATGGGATCTTCTACAAAGCTAAATCTGATCTTGATTTGATTGGGTTTACTGACAATGATTGGGTAGGTGACAACACAGATCGAAATTCAACATCAGGATATGTGTTCATGCTTGCTAAAGGACCATTTAGATGGTCAAGCAACAAACAGAGTGCCATAGCACTCTCATCTACAGAAGCGAAGTATAGAGGAGTTGTAAATGCAACAACTCAATGTTTATGGTTGAAGGGAATACTTGGTGAGTGTGGGTTTGAACCAGAGTTTTCAATTATTATCTATTGTGATAATTAGAGAACCATTCGAATCTACAATGATCCATTTCAGAGACAGAGAACCAAACACATTGAGATCCATATGCACTACATCAGACAACTTGTGCATGATGGCACCATTCACCTACTCTTTTGTGCATCTTCGGAACAAGTAGCAGAGATCTTCACCAAAGTTTTTTGTGAGAAGACATTCAGCAATATCAAATCACTGCTAGGTATTTCTAATCATGCTATGAAGCATGATTGATGAAATTATTTTCAAATTTTGTTTTACTGTTCATGTTTTAAGGGAGGATTTTCCCACTGGGTTTTTGCCTCTTTCCTTGGTTAAATGGACATGCAGTATGTAAAGGGTGACTAAGCCTTGTTTCTAGGCCCTATAGTTTTCTGATATTTACTCATAAATTTAAGATTAAGGGGGGGTTTTATAATAATCAACCCATAGTTACCTACCTTAGACATTAATTAATTCATTTTTGTCTTATTTGTCTAGTTTCCTATATTCTACTCTATGCAAGTTGTCTTCCACATGCCATATAAGTCAAAATTGCTAAGGATGAGTCATGGAGTGCTTGGGAAACCTCCTACAAACCATATTTACCATGTCTAATTTATTTCAGATCCTCCAAAGTGCATATCTGCTTTTTCTGCTAAGTTGCCTGTTTTATTGAGAAATAAGGCAAAAGGGAAAGTAAGACTAGGTGTAGTTGACTTGTTTTTTTCCCTCATCATCCTCCATCCTTTTCTCCTAATAAAAGCATATATGATTTTTCTTTCCATCACTTATTATATTTCCTACTTGAATTTTCCAATTCGTGATCCTCTAAGTGGATTTGGAAACTTCTTTATGCACCTATGGGGGATTTGACTAGATTTAGTAAGCCTACTTTTTGAATACTTCAAATAGCATCCTTATGCATTCGAATCTCTCATGTAATTATATATTGCAGCATCCTATGACTTCATAAGGTTGTCTATTGTACAGTTATTAAATACAGATTAGTGTTATGCTCCAATTTCAGTCTCCCTTGTTTGTAAATTTGCATGTTTGATTAGCAATTTTGTGAGTGCAATTGTTCTATCACTTGGGTTAAATTTCCACAAACAGTAACAACACAATTCCAAAAATGTGGGATAGTTTATTTACAAAGAACCATTAAAGTCTTCAACAAAAATTTACACAGTCGTGCCGAAGGCTATGGCACCATTGCAAACAATGGTGTTGCCTAGGCTTAAAACCCCCAAATAAAAACAAATTTTACATATGAAAAATGAAAAGTTTGATAAAATTACCAAGGTTTCACATTTGCTACTAACAACACCTTCATCTTTTTATAAACCCAAACCTTGGATACACAGGCTCGAAGGCGAATCAAAATCCCATAGTAAAACCCAAACAACAACATGATAACCCAGTCCTACCCATAAGGCCAAGAGGTGACAAGTGTGGGTCATTTAATAGGCTTTCCATGCACCTATGGTATCACCCATGAACCGGTGGGAAATATCTGAACCATGAAGCTCCACGCCAACCCTGTCACGTGCAACCACAACCAAAACTATGAATGGTGACAAGAATGAAACTGATGAGCCATGAAAACAAACATCAAACACTTCCATGAAACCAATGAAGTCTACCTTCATCAACCAGGGAGTCTCCTCCATCCACTATGCAGAGCCAAGACCAAACCATCAACGATCCAAGTGAAATGACCAAGTCATTCGTGCAGCCAACCCTAAGATCGGGCTTCCCCAAACCTCGAGATGCATTAATGGTGCCATCCCGGTGTCCATTATCAACCCAAAACCCACATCTCCATAGTTTACAATCGCTTCATTATCGTGGTCTCCATTTCCATGCAGGGCCTTAAACCCCATTGCATAAGTTTCAACCATATGTTATAACTCACCACCCCAATGATAATACAAGGTATAGTATAATGTTTAGTCCATGCAACATATATGCTAACCCAAATTCAATCCCCAATGCACAAGTATGGTATGTATCATGTAACCATAGGTTAAGCTTTAAACCATGTCCTTCCCATCTTCCTAAGCTTTAAGTTTAAGAACCATGACATAGAAATATTCCATGGCAGTATTTGTTTGTATAAAATCAAAGTTTGATCTCTAACAAATATTATAACCTGCCAATAAAAATAAAATATATGATTCATGCTTATAATAAAATAAATAAGAAATTCAAATAGGATGAGATAAGAATAATTTATTAGAAAATACCTGACAATAAACAGTAGGTGATGTAATCAACAAGATTTAGTTTTTACGTAACTAGTTTATCGTCGCTAGGTACACCTGCACGTAAACACGTTAAGAGGTGCCTTAGTTGAACCGAACTAAGTAAGCCTTCTAGACAAGTGAACACTTTACCTCTCAGTAGTGTCACATGGGAGAACAAGTTCCGCCACTCTGGCCACTTTGTTTCCAAAAACAACGTTAAGTTAGGACTTTGTAATATAACACATAAACATATGCAGAATTGAACAAAGTATGAAATCAAGTAAGGACACAAACACAACAATGGATAACTATAAGAACAATGTAGTAATCAGCATTACGACATCTTAATTAAAACACAAAAATAAGCATAACCAAAAGTAAGATGATAGAACATAAGAAGAACTTACAATGAAACAGTGGTACAGTTAGTGTACGTTATATTATGCAAGTTAAATAATATTCCATTTAGGTAGTTTTTACTAGCCTAATAGTTTTTAATTTTTAATTTTTGGGGACATTATAAGTGGTATCAGAGCCTAGTTTCAATACTAAGAGACTTATGGGCGCACTAAGCATTTATGACAAAGAAAATAAAGTATGTTATTAAATTTGTTACTAATAAAAAAAAATTATGTTATTTAAAATTTTTGAAATTTCACTAAAATTTTACCAAACAGTTCAGTTTATGAATACTGAGAAAGATAACTACCGGAAAGGAAATATGAACACCCCCACCCCAGAAGCAGAACTGGTGGTCGAGCTGAATTCTGATATTTTAAAGACTATACACAGTCTTCAAGAAAAATTGTGAAGTCTCAGAGAAGATAGTCTGAATGAAAGAAAAGGAGAGAAAGCCGTTAATAAAACATTACTGAGGAATATTACAGGAGGAAGCCCGCAGGGTAAACCTACTCATTCCACAAATAGCTCCAAAAGAGAACCTTACCATAAATGGGCCAGTAGCCCAAGAGAAGAAGAAAACAAGGAACATTTCCCTGAAGCACCGAAAGGAGATCATCATAGTCCTTCCAGTGATGACTCTCTTTCTCCATGAAGAAAGAAACAAAGAAGCAATGACAGTATTCAGGGGGAGTTTAGAAAAATAAGATCCCCAGCCTATGAAGGTGATGTAAAGACTGGGGAGAAGGATGAAGAGTGGTTGCTGGGTATGAGCATATATTTCTAGGTTCATAAATACACAAGTGAGATGAATACTCGGCTTGCCATCTATAACATGAATGGAAAGGAAGCAAGGTGGTGGAGAGATTTAAAACACACCAAGAAAGATGAGATAAGAGAAATACACCGGGATAACTTCTGAAAACTCCTCCAAGAGAAATATATGTCTGAAATATTCTTCGATAGAAAAGTGAAAGAGTTTCACAATCTACATATGAGATCCATGACTATGGATGCTTTTATTAACAGATTTCTAGATCTGTTACATTATGTACCATACATTAAGGATGAAAAGGTAAATATCCAACAAATTTTATTATGTCTTCTTCCCAATTTTCAGAAAGGATTGAGTTCGACATGCCAAAAAATTTGGATACCATACTGCACAAATCTAGGCTTTGTTATGAGCATGGAAAGCTAAGGAAGGAGAACATGAACCGAAACTGAGACAAGTCTAAGAAATTTTCTGATAATCGCAAACCTGGGTTTAACCCACAACCATACAGAAAGTAGAATAACATCTTTCTAGAAAACAAGAACTTCAATAAATATGGTACAAAGCCTTATGTACCATGTCCTAATGTTAACAAGCCAGTAGATACTGGAGCCAATGCTACCCCATAATGTCAGCAGGCCTCATTATGCCCAAGATTGTAAGAACAAGATCAATGGGGTCTTGCATAACTTACAAGAAGAACCAACTGTCAAGGACATAGCTGGAACACCACGGATTTATGTAGCATTGGATGACCAATAGGAAAATCATCAAGCTACGATGGTTGAGATAGAAGGTGAATCTTGAACACTTTTATTTCAATACTTATTGATCTCGGTTCTTGTTGGAACAATGTTTCACCTAAAATTGTTGATGAATTCCAACTAGGAAAAATAAAACATGATAAACCTTTCCTGGTTCAGTTATCCATAGGTATGAAACAAAACGTTTCAGAAATAGTTAAAGAATGTGAGGTAAACCTGAATGGTTTTCCAACAAAAGTAAACCTGAACATCCTACCTTTAGGATCGTACAATATACTTATGGGCATGGACTGGTTGGAACAACACCATGCCATGCTAGATTGCTTGCACAAGTCAATCTTGTGTACTGATAGCCAATGGAACCAAGCAAAGGTTCAAGGCATTCCAAAGAAATTTTCTGGAAGGAAAATATCTTCCTTAAAAGCAAAGAAATTCATCAGGAAAGGCTACAAGATGTTTGCAGTAAACATCCAAGACATAGAGTCTAAAAGAGAACAACACATAGAACACTTCCCCATTCTGAATAATTCAAAGATGTGTTTCCTGAGGAAATACTAGGATTACCTTCGAAATGAGACCTAGAGTTTTCCATCGACCTGACACTAGGATCAGTTTCGGCATCTGAAGCCCCTTACCGTATGAGTGCACTTGAGTTGGCGGAACTCAAACTACATTTGCAGGAGTTGATAGAGAAAGGGTATATCTAATCCAGTGTGTCCCCTTGGGGAGCACTAATACTATTCGTAAAGAAGAGATATGGTACAATGCAGATGTGCATCAATTACCGTCAGTTGAACAAAAGTCAAGCTTTAACGAACAAGCTTCAATTTTTACGTAACTAGTTTATCGTCGCTAGGTACACCTACACGTAAATAAGTCAAGAGGTGCCTTAGTTCAATTGAACTAAGTAATTCTTCTAGACAAGTGAACAATTTACCTCTCAGTAATGTCACATGGGAAAATGAGTTCCGCTACTCCTCCCACTTTGTTTCCAAAAACAAAGTTAAGTTAGGAATTCATAATATAAGCACAAGAATAAAATTAATCACAAGAATAAAATTAATCACTTATATTGTCATGCGCTACGTCGCTGCAACATTCCACCCAACTAGCTACGTCGCTGCAACGTTCCACCCAACCATAGGCTAGTGTGCTCATCAATCTCTTGGCACCATTTCCACCCCTAAGTTGGGCATGATTCCACAAGGAACTAAGGAACAACATGCCCATATGCATAGCCAATTAAATATTAATTTATCACAATAATCTAGGGACCAAGACACAATCTCATAAGAGATTAATAACAATAAGGCATGAAAATGATGTAATTGTGCTACAAAATGAGTAGCCGCTCTCTATAATCAAATGAAAGAATGATGATACAATACAATGATCATGCTACAAGCATGAATGACAAAGCAATTCAAATTTCCAAGGATGTCATTCTAATTGAATGAATGAGTCTAGCTTAATTGAATGTAAGCCACAGTCAACACTAAAGTTAACCACTGATCAAAACCCTAATTGACTCAACTGAGCCCTAACAGAAGTTGAAGTGCAATAAATAATTGAGTCTAACTGAAAGTAGCTCAGAAACATGTCACTACAAGCCAACTAGAAAGTGGTAGTGCATCAATGACTCCAATGAACCCCGATGAGGTTAACTAAAGTGTAACTAACCATCAAAAGTAGTTGGAGGCACCCCTGTTGACTCTAGTTCATTAAATAATCAATAAATAATCAAGTTAATGAAGGAAGGTTCCTTCACTGCTCTATTTAACTGATTGTAACCATCAGTTAGCAATATGGGGCATTAATGACACTCAGATCACCCCCAGAGTGCTCTAGTTAGCCTCCACGAATGTAGGAGAAGGCTAAGTTAGCCTCCTTGACTTAAGGTAGGCGTAAGTGTGCTCATGCTAATGTCATCTAGTGCTCCTTTGATGTCAATTAAGTCAATAAAACTTAGGATAGTGGTTTAACTAGGCCAAATTGACCAAAATGAGTGTGTATGGTGGTAANCATATCAAACCCAACCAAGACAAAAATACATTTGGGTTTATCAGGATACTAGGGAAACAAGCCAATAGAATAAGGGTTCATTGCAGTTACTTATCCATGCCAACAATCACACCCAAAACACTGTCATACCCTTTAACAGATGGGTCTCTTGAACTTACTCATCCAAGCAAACACTTTGCATCAACACACAGTCAACCAATTAATCAAAACAAAGCCACACACAACTGTTGGATATGAGAAAAAACATTTATAGGAAAAAAAAACAAAATGGCTGAGGGGAAACAACACCTTGGAACATCAGATACACTTTTAGGAAACGTTCTTGTGCAAATTCAGCCACCACAAACCCCCAAATTGAAATCTGATCTTAGAAAATGTCTTTGAGCATTGCCGAAGCAAAAACAACCATCATTCACACCCAAAACAAGAGATCTTGGCTCCATAACCATTAAGAAACAAAAATAATAATTTATGGGCATGGAATAGTGAGGAAAACATTAGGAAATCATGGGGAAAACGCCCAAGAAGCTCAGTTTCCTGAGGAAGACCAAAAACGACCTCTTGAAACCCCCAAAACGTGAATCACCACTGCACATTCACTGAACAAAACAAAAATGTATTTTCCCAGCTACAACAATGAGGAAAACTACAAAACAAATTCCCAGGGAGGATCCCAACCATTGAGCATTGCCCAAATCAAATTCCCATCCATGAGAAAAATGAAGAAAAACAACAAAAACGTGAGGGAGAATGCCCCAACTATCTCTAGCTGTGTGAGGAAGCTAACACATGGGTGAATAATCGCTCAGGAAGGCATTTCGTAGCATTTACTTGCCCAAGAAGCGAAGAAAATGTTTTCCAAAAATGGGTAACTCCCCAAATTTGAAATTGACCCCCATACCTTTCCCATCCTAAGGCAATAACTTCCTTCACCAATTTTAGATGACTGGGCATAAAATACAAAAAGGGTGGTTGACAACTTGATGGGTTTTCCCTTTGACATTTGTCCTTTTTTTCCATTGGATCAAAGGTTTGAATAATTATCCCCTCCCTATTCCTTGTGAAACCATGCCCCCGTCTCTTTAACGTTACGGCGCATAGCTAGTCATGGGATTTTTATTAATGTATCAGTTTACATGGTGTCTCAAACACATTTTTCCTGGCTAGCACATAAACCATCGGCATCGATTTTAATCGCTGATACATACGACACTAAATGCATGGTGGGGCCTTTGCCTTGAGCTCCACACCATGATTTAATACAATATTTGCATCATATGCAATTTAATACCATGGGGTCAAAACTGGAGTGTTACAAAAGTACTCTAGACTCCTCTTCCAGAATAAATGCTCTGATATCGATGGAATGGAATCCGCTGGAATGAGGGAATTAAGGCATCCCCCATCAACCAACACAAGGTACTCGACAACGCTGGATAATGTGGAAGAAAAAGATGTGCATGAAGCAGTAACAGTACCGGGAATGGATGACATGCAAAGTCAAGATAACTAAGGAATGGCTGAATCAGGATTGAACTTTCTTCAAACGAGAGCATAAAGGAAAATGGTGAATAAATATAGGAAGCATGGACTCGATATGAAAACTGTGGCATCTCTGTGACACAGGAGGCATCAACAGAGGATCCATACGGACTAGAAGCTTAACCAATCGGTGGAGATAAACTCAGAGTAACGATTAAATCTCCTAAAGTTAAACTAATAACCCATCCAACGGGTGTGATATACAGTGCTTTGCTCGAAGGTGACATGACTCAACTATTGCCAAAGATAACATCTTCTCCTTTCTGGATTTTGTTTTTTTTAGTTTTTTTTGGACTTTTTCAGATATTTTAAAAAGCTTCAAAAAGAATAAAAGTTATTTATAGTACAAATCTAGGAGGAGACGAGTGTCAGGGGTAAGAAAACTAGTTCTAAGGAGTGGAACATGCCTCTGCTCAATGTAAGGATCTGTGTGTAGGATAATGACACTAGGGGAAGGTCTCCTCCTAGTTAAGAAAAAATCCAAGGGTTCTCAATTCAAAGCCTCATATTTAAGAACATTTTTAGTCCCTACACACGAGCTGGAAGGGACTATATAATAGTCCCTACACTCGAGCTAAAAGGGACTATATAATATCTCCTTGCCATTTTTTTCATTAAACAACAAAAAAATAAAACTTTTCATTTAAAAATTTTCAAAATAATTTATCCAAAGTTTTCATTTCAACATTTTTGTTTAACTAATCATTCAAATACAACCGCTTTATCCACCTCTCAATAGATTCCATCTCTAATTTGGTGTCATTCCTGTGCAATAAAAAAAATGTCATAGTTTTCCTATTCTTTTTTGGCCTTCCATAATGATCTATGAGCAATTGGAAAGAAAATTAAGAGCCATATTGTATTGGTTACAAGCATAATAAAAAATAAAAAAAAAATGTCATAGTTTTCCTATTCTTTTTTGGCCTTCCATAATGATCTATGAGCAATTGGAAAGAAAATTAAGTGCCAGATTGTATTGGTTACAAGCATAATAATATTGTTGTTTACATATTTCCATTGCCAAAATGGCTTGCTTGATTGAAATGTTTAGTGGTGCTTTACTACATATAGTACATTGGTTGTCTTGGCATGATCTATTCTATTTGGTGGCCTTCTCTATACTTGGAAGGAACTTCTTTTCTGGATACCAGATGCAAAGTGGTGTGGTTCACCATGCTATCTCCTTTGCATGCAGTGCAAGTATCTTTTCCTTTGGCAAATGGGGAAGGGAGAAGTTGATATAAGAACTCGATCTCCTAGTGTTGGTCAACAATAAAATTTTACAAATACAACTCCCAAGAAGGCTACAAATACTCTAGATAATTTCCATCACTGAGATAGAAACTCAATTCATAATACAATGTGTTTGTTGATGCGAGTATGTGATATACCTCATTTTCTTTCATTAGCTTCTCTTGTTCCCAATCTTCTTCTGAATTGTTTTGGACAACTTCCTTAGAAGTGAACTTGCATAAGCCTTGGAAGACTCCTTGTAGTCGTTTTGGTTGCAGTAGTATATGGGTGAGTGGTCAAGTGTAGGTGTGGGTAAGTTCAGCGACACCAAGGTCACTATCTACTTGGTTGTTGTTGTCATTATTTAAAAACAATGCAAAACAAGATTGAGTTTCCTTGAAGTAAGAGATGATATTTAAAGCTATAGCTTATTAAATAAGAGTAGGTAAATCTCATGTAGAACATGAATTATTTAATGAATCTACTTTTCTGTTGCGGGAAATGAAAAAATATTTGATTTCAAAATCATAAACAAAACAACAATTCCAACTGCTTTTTTTTTTATAATTTTAGCCAATTTTTTTCTCTTTAAAATGCATATTTTAAAAAACAAAATTTTGGACTGCCAAACAAAGTTTAAAGAACATTCTCCTTTGAACTTAGTTGTTGTTGGATTTTGTTAATTGAATAATTAATTTTTGTTTTTTTTGTTTCAAGTGTTTTTCTGAACAATTTTTATTGTTTTCTTTTAAATGTGGTAAGTCATGTAACACCCCCTCAGTACACGGTTGGAAATGACAAAGTGTAAGTAAAAATAAATTCAAGTACAATCCTAGCATCATCAAATTATAGTTGAATATAATATTGCTAAGAGACTGAAATCATGTGCGACTAAAATGATGATTGGGGACGAATCTAGTAGTGGGAGAAGCTAGTGGCTACCAAAGCCTTACAGATCTAGTAAAGTTTAAACTGGTGTTGTCAGATGAAAGTGATGTAGAAAAAGGAAGCTAATGACCATAAGTAAAGGTATTTTTACACGCTCACCGAATTATGGATGAGAGCGACATTTAGTAAACACAAATTAAAATGTATGTATAACTAATTATCGGAACCCTGGCATAGTTAAATAAGTGGGAAACGTGGTTGGAGGTACTATGATTGAATTAACTAGTTATACTGGTCGAAATCTTCTACATTTTGTTGTGATAAATAAAATCGCACCTCATTAAAATGAGTAAGCACTTTTATTAAGATAAGAGTGGTTGTTATATATATGTGTGTGTGTGTGTGTGTGTATATATATATATATATATATATATATCTGTATATATATATATGTATATATATATATA